>CM021107.1:99988138-100220183 GCA_007115665.2 Sequoiadendron giganteum | reverse complement strand
TTGCCATTGTCAATCTTGAAGGTTACTTTGATGCCTTGTGTAGAAACTCTCTGGCCACGAGGCAAGAGAAGGCAGGAAAACCAAGTGTATATTGATGACTTCCTGACAATCAAAAAGAAAGAAGCAACCAGTCAACCCTATTAGAACAGAATAATCTTATGAATTGATTTTATTTATTTTATTGGGTAATGGATAGTGGACCTAGTTCTCTTGAATTGAGATACTACTAAGATGTGTTGACTAGTGATTTTAGACTACCGATATTCTGCTTCAATCTCTATAAGTTACTTTTGTCTTAAATATATTCAAGATAACTCTGCAAAAAATTCCCTGATCTCTTAGAAATTATTTAGATTAATTTGTTAATACTTCTCCATTTTGATATTTTCTTTCAAAAATTCATAGAAAGATATGTAATGCCATATTTGAAACTTACATATTTTAATTTTATTACATATGCTGGATGAATGAAGTAAACTATGCAATTGGCAGGTGTAAAGCCAGATTCCTTAACCCTTGCCAGCATCCTTCTTTCCTGTTTGAAAACATGTGCTTTGGAACAGGGCATGAAAATAAATGTAAGTATAATGAACCAAAGATTTTTGTGATCAGATATTATATTACAGTAAGTTGAATGAATGTAAGTAGAGATATTTTAGCATACTTGCAGATGGTACAAAATTTCATGGTTAAGTGCAAGCCTCCCATCAACAAAAAGATCCAAACATTCGTGTATCTATCTCAATTGAGCCTCTAAACCCTTCAGAGCTGTCAAATTTTCCACTAACCTGTTATGCACAAAAGTCAAATTTTAGAGACCACTAAAATAAAAATAAAAAATATTACATTATGATCCAAATCCACATACAACACAATGTTCATAGTGAAAAGTTAGCACTTTCTTTCATCTTTGCATATTGATTTGATGCTTCAAACGATGCATTTCTTATATTGAAAAGTGCATTTCTTACCTTATTGAGCTTCTCTTTGTTTTGATAATAGTTTAATATTCTCTACTTAACAGGGCCAACCACGTGAAGGTGGAAGCTCATTTTTCTGCTCCCTCCCCCCCCTCACATCACTCTCAATTCCCCATACCCAATCATATAACATTAATCATTCATTCATCCATTAATAACATATAACATTCATTCACTCATCCATTAATAAAGTATTACATTCATTCATTAACATATAACATTTATTCATTAACATATTCACATTCATTCATTAACATATAACATTCATTTTTTTAGTTTTTACATATTATCAAAAATATGGTTGTCAACTTGTCATAATATGATTACAATCACTTCTTTTTTTGTTTCTTTTTTGCAGCTAAATAAAGCTGAAGTGGAGTATCATTTTCAAAATCATATGTCCCCCCTTAAGTTGTTTTGAGCTCTGCTCGTGATCTTAATGTATGCCTAGTTGTGTACTCACAACGTGGACGCGGCTGCAAGGGGGGGTCTGCTGCAATAGCAAAGAAATATTAAATTGATATGTTTTATTATTATTGTTACACGTATTTCATTAATTAAAAGAACATCAAAGTGGTGCTCTTTACCTGAATTGGCCACATCATGTTCCTGATATTGTCTTATAGCCTCATGCTGAACATGCTGAACACCCTCTAAATCCTGATCTGGAGTTGAAACATGAAAGATTACATTAATTAATACACCAATTGCAATTAAATATGTTTAAAAGAACATTAGAGTGGTCCTCTTTACCTGATGGAGCCACATCATGTTCCTGATCTTGTCTAGCCTGATCATGCTCAACATGTTGATCACGCTCTACATGCTCTAAAGTTGAAACATGAAAGGTTACATTGATTAATACACCAAATGCAATTAAAGATGTTTTATTTTATTAATTCATACTGTGTTTTGTATAGCACATGAATACATCCAGTACCGGGATGCACACCATGGCCTTCATCGGCAGGTTGCGCTCCACCCTCACTAGGCTGCATTCTAGTGTCATGTGCAGTATTATCATTGCTTATCTGTGTAAAACAAATTGGCACATTATTATGGTAGAAATTAATATTGAACAGATTGCACAAGTATTCAATTTGAAATAAACTTTATTGAGTCTATTTACCTGCGTGTTGGATGCAGTGGAAGATTGTGTTTGCCCAGTTGAGACTCTTAGCTATTCAATCAGGGCTCCATAGCCTTGGTGGAAGGCAATCTTCAGGTCCTCTTCTATGGGCACTCTGTTGAAATCAAAGCCCTGCATTTTTGCATGCGATCATGAATTTTTCTTCCATGGTGTGATAAAACCAAAATTGTTTGCAATTTATTATTTGGATGCAATATTTCATTTATTGATACTTACAAATCATGCGGTTGTTTTCATATAACCACTAGAGCCAATTTTGTGTTGCCCATTTTTTTCTAGTCTTGCCTTTGTTGCCTTCGATGTGTCGGGCAGCCTATGAAAAAATTGAAATACGTTAGATTATGTAAAAAGAAAGAGTAATCAGTACATAATTAAATTATTGATAGTATCACATACCTTGCTTGGCCCAGTGGTGTCTTTCCTTTCTTCTTTTCAGCCTTCTCCTTTCCATCCGACACCAAGTCCTTCCACTCCCTTTCCGGAATCATGGGGGGACACTCGTACTTTTTTTTCTTCTCTAAATGTGACCTATATTGGTCCCTCACATACTTTAGATAGGTACCAGCTTTCTTAAGGACCTTGGTTCAGTTGAATGTTTTATCACCGAACAACACAACTAAACAGTTAATGAGCTCATCCTTTAAATCTTGATTTTGGGCATTCCACCGTGTATGTATGGTGGGCCCAAAGAGCTCCAATGTAATATCACTTAGATGTTTATAAAAAACATCATTTCCTACAAAATGATCATGGGATCATTAGTTTATAAAGAGTGATCAATAAGTAAATTTCAATTGGATTATATATAATAATAATTAAAACATTTCAAAGTACTTGGGACCTTCTCTATCTTTATGGGAAGGAAATCCTCGGTCACCACAAATGTGACCACGAATGTTCTCGTACTAGTAATACGGGAAGATCTAGGAAATACTGCTAAAATATCACCAGTACTAGCGAGCTCTGTATCCACAGGTACTGACACATGTGGTGGCATTTGTTCGCTGTCAGACGGTAGACTACCGAATGCCTGCATGGTATGTGTTGTCGACATTTCAATCGACAATATAGGCATGGATGATGGGGCCGGATAAAGTGTTGTATGCGCAAGAAGATCAAGATTGACACTTTCCCCTACTTCCCGGGAAACACTTGCAGTACCTTGATCATGGCTAGCAGCATGATGAGGATGCAAATAATCCTGTAAAAACAACACATATTTTAGTTCATGACATAAAAGAGTACAAAATATAAAACCATGAATGAACTTATGTTATAATTAAAGATCTCATGACAGCTTACTTGCAAGTTTTGTGCTCTCTCAGACAATAGTTTAACCCTTTCTCTTATCTCATCTGTTTGAGGCACTATGAATACCAACTTAAGGATTTCTTGATTGCATTTTTTTTGGGCCTTCCTCATCATATCTGCAGGGTTTGTGGAAAATGTGATGTCATCATCGCATAATAGTGACTCCACCTCCATATGGATGTTCTCCTGTACTGCTGGTGCCTTTCCCCAATCAGCCAACTGCAACAAGAATATTAAAAACATTATTGAAATTAACCCAATAAACTCATGAAAAAAACATAATAATAAAACATTTTGCTTGTATCTAATTTGTACAATTATAATGAGGTAAACCTGTCGGATAGAGGTGCCTGAAGATGGATCACGATCTGTGCTCTGGGCCGGAGCCTTCCTTGTATGATCAATGTCCCGCTGTGACAAAAATTAAATATAAAAAACATTACTAAAATGAAACCATTAGACTTACAAAAAAAAACATAGTAATAAAATGGTATATTGGAGTCATTAATTGGAGGTTGGGTAAAATGGTATATATTACATACCACCCCCATAGTAATTATCTTTGTATCTAAGCGATTCAAATTGTAATCGATTAGCAACTCTTCCCCTACAGTTATTGATTTTATCGCACATACGAATACACGATTTCCCTCTCGCGCCTCGAATATACAATTGGGTCGCTTATTTGTTGACCCAGGTCGTGTACTATTTATAAACCCTGCAATATTCCCTGATGCTTTTGGCCTCCCGTCAATGTACCTAGCCACTCATTTATTTCAATCCTTATCTTTTAGTTGTATATAATTTGTTGATAGTGCATACCTACGCATACTTCATGTATATCAAACCAGCTGCATCCAGTCTTTGTAACTGTAACAGGGTCCAACATACTCCATCAACTCAATAACTTTTTCATAACAGACCTTTATGTTGTCCATGCAAAATAGGCCCAAACCATGTAATGACGATGGTGCTATGCGATATATCCTCTCGTTGACACAAAGATCAGTATTTATTGGAGGAAGTTCCTTGGGTACCCATTGTTTCCGTAGATGCTTGTACCTCAAGGGCACCTCGATGTCACCTATGCTCTCATCATCATAAGAACATGACCCCCCTTCAGCAAGAAAAAATTCCATGCGTTTACGGAATTTTCTTCTAATCTTTTGACCTCTAGTTGGTCTCCCTCTTTTAGACCTACTACATGTCTCACTTTCCTCTTCTCTTCCTGAATTTCCCTCGCTCAAGGAAGACAAATCTGACAAATACCTATTTGGTGGTACCTGCACTCATAAGGATGTTGGATGAAATTCTTTCATGGTGATGTGATCCAAAGGTGACATTATGATTAATCTATCATTTCATCGCTAGAATGTGATAGGTTATAAGGTAATCAAGTCTTGATAAATTGCAAGTTATTATTACTACCGTCCAAATGTGTCCATCACAAATCAAATCCACTTAATGTTTTAACTCCCAAACTTTGTAACAAGTGTTAAATGTGACTATGGTCCACCAGTTACACAACCAAGGCCTCAAATGTATTCTCTAATTGTGATCAAAGGACTTTTGCTCTTCATTCAAGTAAATAAAGTTGAAGGGAAACACCACCAAATGGTTTATTGGACACCTACATGACTAAAAATAGCAGCAAATTTACATTTAATTTCCATATGTCTAAGTGGTGAATGGGGAGGGAGTGTGTACTAGGCTTGGTAAAGTCATCATAAGTTTATCAATGTTCTAATTCTCTATGACAAGGTTTCAACATCTTCAAATAGTGAAAGTTAGTGCTCATAGTCATTTGAAACAACAACATTTTTATTATGTATGATAGTAGGATTTGATAACTTAAAAGAATTGGCTACCCAACAAACTTAAAGTTAAAAGAAACTTTTTCAGTTTAAGGGGTTAGCACTTTCTTTCAACTTTGCATATTGGTTTGATGCTTCAAACGATGCATTTTTTATCCCACTTCTAAACCTATTGTATTCCCATCCCATTGTAATTGTTGGAGGAGTTGATACCAAAATTTCATATCAGATACCATGTTCTTGAAGCAATTTTATGTGTTTTTATAATTTTTCTGAAGTTCTTTTGTGTTGTATGGATCCATACAAGCTTGAAATGCTCTGAGATCATTGGTGTAGATAAATATATGTCTTCCCTTTCATTTGCATTTGTTTTGAAGTTCTCAATAACTGTTTTGTGGGATTAAACAATCGAATACAAGGACTACCCTGTTGTGCCTGTGTAAGGGTTTGAGGGCTAAATAGAAATGGCATCCACCAATCCACCCACTATCTTGGAACTGTAACTCGGTGGATTGGTGTGAATCATGGTGGATTTTATGGAGTTTCAAATGTTGTTCTTTGAATTCCATTTATGTTTTGCCCTTGTCGTGGCTTGTTACATTGTTTGGGAGGAACTTAAGGTTGTGTACGTTTTACCTTGGCTTTCATAAATTAAAGGACATTTTATGCAATCATATGCCTTGTCACACTTTTAACTTAATATTAAGGGCATCATGAGTAGTTTTTGGGGCCCATTCAACAATCTCGGATGCAAGGATTGAATTGTCTAGAATGTATCTACTATCAAGAAAGCCAATTTGTTTACCTCTATGACTATAACTCAAGCAATAGGTTTAATTGTGATGGCAATGATATTGACAAGGATTTTGTAATCTAGGTGTTGAGAAGAATAATTGGCCACCATCCTAGGAAAGATTCTTCATTCTCACTTTTAGGTGTTAAAATTTAACAATACGTAGGTTGATGAAAGAGCCCAAAGAGCATTTCCCCATGTTATCCAAGTGTACATAGCAACGATCTTCTCTTATACGGTTGGACATGATTTCAAGAACTTAGCTAGGAATTATTCATTTAACCTAAGGTTTTCTCATAATGCCATCATTGGAAAAGTATGATCAAATTCTTCTATTATGAAGAATTGGTCTATGTGGCCTCCAGTAATCACTATAAAAATGTGAAAGACTAAGCTATTTTTATTTTTTTGTCTTATCTTATACCATTTTACGAGAATGGGGGGGCCAATGTATGAGAAGATCTTCGGAAACTAGGCATGAAAATTGCAGGTTAAAGAGAATGGGGGTGCCAAACTTATAGTACTCATTGTCCCTTGGTCATCGATTTTCCCTGAGTGCCCTCAACCTCATCCTCGGTGCTGGTATTGACCTTGTTTTAGCTCCAAAATCTTCGTCGGCGCTGGTATTGACCTTGTTTTCACTCCTCCAAACTCTTCCTCAGCGCTGGTATTGACCTTTCACTTGTCCAATTTGATGAGCTACAACTTGGTTTAGTTAGGTTTTAGAGTATGTTAATTAAATTTAAAATTATGGAGCCATTGAGAGTAGTGAATATAAAGCAAGCAAAGCCTATTATGGCGCCATTTAGAGTAGTGAATATAAAGTAAGCCAAGCCTATTATAGTCATGAGGGAAATAATAAAACTCCTAGGATACTTTGTGAAACCATTTTCCTTGTTTAAAGGGAGGCCATAAAATATTCCTTTGGATTTTTTCAATCTTCAAATATGAGGATTTGCAAGGTTGTTAGCAACATGAGTAATGGAAACGTGTGCAACAAGAATTTTTGAACACACATGGAATCTCCTTGCCAAAGAAAGGGGCTTCATAATTTAATATGATAATTTTTCTTAGCTCTAGAAATGATATGTTTCCTTAAAGAGGAAGGAGATACCTAAAAGGTAAAAGAGATGCTTAGGAATCTCAACACTTCCTTATGATCAACCCCCTTCTATCCATAGGAATTGAACCAATTGGGCTTGGCTAAGAATGATTTCCTATAACATTGAGTTTTATGCCACTATATATTTGACCTTAAAGCTTTCCAGAATATATCTAGGCATTGAATATCCTAAATAATGTCACGTTTGTCCTCCAAGAGAGTGAGAAAGGAGTCATTAGAAAAATGACCATTGAATAGTTGGGCTAGTGATGGCAATGTTGATAGTGAGATGGGTGGTCATAGAGGTGGCCTACAAGATATATTTGGAAAAAAAGAAGGATAGAAGCCATTGATTGGAGTAGTGAATATTGACATTGTCGATGTTTCCTTGTCCAACAAAGGGTCACTATGAGAAATGGTGTTTGATTTGGCATTGGCATTTACTCTTTTCTTCTAACAAAAATGATGATAGGCTAGATGTGTCTAATACTAGAAATATTCTCCCCTTCCTCCCATGAAAACTTTTATGGGAGAAGGAATACATGATACTTTGAATTGTAATTATGAAGATTCAATGCAAAATAAACTACTCCCTCTACTATCATACATGTTTTTGGGTTTATTCTTTCATTCTTCACGCTTGGAAAATTGCTCATTTGGAAATGGATTAAACAAGTGGAAAAACTTGGGCATGCATATGAGCTTATGAATTGGAACCTAAACGGTATGTCGTCAAAGGAAGATTTCCCATTTCTAACACTTTGTTGTTGACATGAGTTTAATAATACTATGGCTCGTTGCACCATAGAATTCGTTAGAGGTTTCCTAATATGACATCTCTATATGATCCTTGCTTAATTAGTTGTTGGATTTTATCTTTTCCTTTTTCTATTAATGACTTATTATATGATTGCATAGATGATATTTTTAATGTCATTGGGCCATATCAGTCTATACGAAGTTGCTTTACTTCTCAAAGTATTATCAATAACCTTGTTAATGAAAATAATGAAATTGTCATTTAATGGGTGCTTGGGGAAGGGTATTGAGTTTTACCCTAGTGATAATTGTTGGTGTCTATGTATCATATTGCTTTGGCTCAAGAGGGATATTGTTATCCCTCGTGATTATGTTTGAGGAAGTTCTCAAATGGATGTTATTTCCTTCAACCAGATTGATGTCATTAAATAGTCTTGTTATGAACCCCTTGCAGGTTGCTTGGATAATGTTAGTATTGGTAATTCTGGTCCTTCTAATTATTATGCCCAAGCTTCCATAAATATGCATTTACTTAAAAATAACGATATAGTCACTTCAATCAAGTCACTTATGGTTGGGAGGTTTCTCCATGGTATGATCATATGAACAGGTTAGTTTTGCATGATAGTGAATAAGCCTCAAATTTTTGCGAAGCCTATTCTCTTAGGTGAATGCTTGTGTTTTCTTCCTACTAAGTTCCAAATGTATGTTTCTTAGTTTAATATTTTTTGCAAGGGTTTAGATACTACAGGGGGTATATGATGCCACACTAAACTCACATCCCCTAAGGAGGTGAGAAATAATGCCATACTATGACATTTTTTTAAGAGGGTAGAATTGCTCCCTACTTTGAGTCCCTATGTTGCTCTGGTCAAGTCCTTTCAAAATAATTTTTTGCTTCATAAAAGGATAAAAAGGTTATCGTGGGCGGTTTTAGATTTATTTTTTCAAAGGAAACCATCAGAGCTGCTACTAGGTTGAAATCTCTTAGGTAGGAAGGTCATTAATAGGGAAAAATGATGGACACAGAAACCATCAACCAAATTTTGAAAAGGGGAGAACTCATCAAATTATAGAATGGTTTTGAATGATGAGTTTAGTATAGTTCCAATTAAGTACTTCAGTGTTGAAGGTTGTTTTAAATGTGTTTTTCATTACCATTTCTCACATGACCATCTTAAACATAATAAGATTGCTTGTTTTCCTTATTTTGTCCTAAGTTCTCTTAACTATTTATGTAAGGAGGTCTTAATGGATAAATTTGTGATGCCTCTACACAAGGGGTTAATTTTTAGACTCCATATATAAGTCCACCTTGCTACGTTCTCTTAGAATTCTATTAGCCCTCTTAGTCCCTAGAAATGATATGGTGGCCATGGATGATGTCAAGGGTAAAGGAATTTAGGTGGAAAATAAGTTTGATCTTGTGCATTTATGTTCTCATTGTGGCCATAACACCAATTCTATTAATTAGTTGGAGCAAATTCTAGAAACTTTGGAGGAAAGAGTCAATAATGTGCTTAATTTTAGTAATAAGGTGATCCATAGGTTACTTCTATGCTTCTACTCTAGAATGTTGTGTGGGAGTTCTAGAAAAGAAGGTTGAAGGGTAATCTTGATAGTCTTGTTTTAAAGAAGGATAGAAAGAAATACCCTAAGGATGATATTTTTTCTTTCCTTTTTGAAGATTGGGGATATGTGACTCCCCAAAAGACATGTTGCAACTTGTAGTTTTTTCTTGTTGTTTGTTAGTTATTTATGTGCTATTTTTCTTTGTTCTTCTATTAATTATTTATAGTTAGTTATTTTTTGGTTTTTCTTTCCATATCCTTCGGGCTTGTTATGTAATAGGGTTGGGACCTTGGTTTCCCAATTTATATATAAAAAATAACCAAGTTGATTTATCCATTGCAATTATTGTGATAAAGTGAGGATTTGGCATAGTTTAATAAGACACCTCACTATTTATTGCTAAATCTATTGTATTTGCTTAAGATATCTTAGAAATAATTTATCCATGTGTAACACAATAGTTTACAAATATGGATAGTGATGCCTAGGTTAACTTAGATTTTCACTTGGAATATTTTGAAGTAGATCGACCTTTAAGAATTAAATTTGGAATCTAATAGACTATGTCAAGGCTTCATTAACCACATCGAAGATAAGTATATTCCTTTTAAACTACCTTACAAGCTAAAATGAAGTGGCCACCATCGGCAATCGTGTTCATTCATTGGTGTTAGGATTGCAGGGAACGGTCAGGATCAATTGATGGTTGATCGACAGTCATTAAAAGATCATTCCAACATCTAGCTCCCTTAACCACATCATGTCTGGAAACTAACCCATGTTGGCCCTGTTACTGCATTCACAGGGTTCGGTACGTTGGGTTCACCACAAAACCCCTCACTTCATAGCTAGGGAAAAATGAGACTTCCTCACTCCTAAGACTATGATGAACACCTGAGTCACTATGGGACTCAAGGCTGGAGCTACTTCTTTTTGCTCCTAGAAGGAAGAGTACTGGAACACCCTTTCCATTTGGTGTTCGGCTATGGACTCTCAGTGCAACCCGGTTGCATCCCTATGGTGCTCCTTTCCTTGAACAACCATACCTCCCTATATAAGTTATTAGTCCAAATACTAGACATCGGTAGGATGACACCGTACTCTAGGCTGACTCCCCCATTTCTGACGTCTCATCACCAGTAATAACCCATGCATATGGACCTTCGACCCTTGATTTGCAAACTCTTCCTATCCTGGCTAACATCTTGATGAGTCCAACTCACCTTGTAGAGTTGCCTTACCCTTGGAACCTACCTTAACTCACCATGACTTGGCATGACTTGGCACTTCTTTATGCTCCATGCTGCTATGCCCATGCTACCCTGAGTAACTCGGCTTCAAAATTAGAATCATGTAGATATGCCTGAATATAAAATATTTAATTAAATTGAAAAGTATGAATTTGTATAGAAGGAACTATAATAGAATTGAATAAAAAATATTGTAATGTAAAGTTATCAAAGTTAGCAATTTCGATCCATAACTCACCTCCAAAAGTTTGGTTACTATTTTTTGGGAATGCTAGTCGAAGCCTAGAATCTATGTTTTCAAGCAACCTCTCCCCAAAGAAACTCATTTCATCTATCAATATGTATCTGACATGTGATATTTCTTCTTGGAAAGTTGTAAGTAGTCTTGTCCCTTCTAGTTCATTGAAATCTCTTATTGGAATTCTTCGCTTTCAATGAATGGTTGAAGCACCAATGTTGAATGTTGCAACTCCAGTAGGCGTGAATAGAAGTAGAGGAGATTGTTTGGGAGAAGAATTATTTTCTAGTGCTAGGTTATGTGTTAGGTTATATAGTGTTTGAGCCTAGCCTCAAACACTACAATTAGGGTCGGGTTAGGTTATGTGTTTTCTTTAGGGTTAGGTTTGGGATTAGGTTTATGGTTATGGTTAGAGTTTAGGGTAATCTCTAAATTTAAGTTTAAGTTGTAGTTGATTATTTTCCCACAAAAGGAAATTAGATCCATTTTTTCTCATGTTCATTATAGCCAACTATGGCTTAATCTTAAATTTAGACCTTTTCTTGAAACCTAACATCATATCCCTAATCTAACCATAACCCTAACCCTAATCATAAGATTGACTCATACCCCGACCTTAACCCTAGCCCTGACAATAAACCTAATCCTAACCCTTACTTGGAAACTAAACCATTATTTTCTCATTAATGTAACCCTGGCCATAACTTTAACCCTAACACTATTTCTCTAAACCATAATCACAACCCTAAACATAAACATAAGTCTAACCCTAAACCCTAAACCATGATCCTAATTCTAATCTAACCCTAACACTAACCTTAACTCACACCCTAACCTTAACCCTAATTGTAACCCTAAACTAAAGACAAATGGTACACCCTAAACTATAATCCAAATCTTAAACCTAGCCCTAACACTAATCATAACCTAACCCTTTTTCTCGAAACCTTAACCTTGACCCTAACCCTCACCTTTATCCTATCTTTATAACCCTAACCACAACCAAAAATCTAACCCCAACCCTAACCCTAATTACCTAACCCTAAATATTTTTTCTTTTATTAATTAGTTGCATTCACTCTAATAACCCTAAACCTATCCGTAAACCTAACCCTAACCCTATCCCTGGCCCTAATCCTAACCCCAAATCTAAGCCAAATATAAAAACAACCCTTAATCATAACAATAACCCTAAAACTTAATTCTAAATATAACCCTAAGACTATAATCCCTAATTGTAATCCTAAACCCTAACCCTATTTTCATATCTAATCCCAACCATAACCAAAACTATAAATCTAACCCTAACCCTATTTTCATATTATGTTTTCCTTATGATTTGTTGACTCTTATACTAAATCTGAGTGTTGTTTGTGTTTTTACAAGAGTAGATTAATATTTTTTTATTTTTTATATGAAGATCAAAATTACATGCACATAGAATGAACCATAATTTAGTTACAACACTTGGTCTCTTCAAAATAATCAGAGAAGATTAGGGAGAGGAAGGAATGCACACCAAACTACAAAATAGGGGTAGTTGTGGCTTTGTTAGTTTTCTTTATATAGTCTACTTGTTTCCTATAGGGATAAATAAGCCCTAACTATACAAATGAAAGATGGTTGATTATCTACTGAATATTATTTTGTGTGTTTTGAAATGGAAGATATCTATGTTGGAAAACAAGGGTAGACAACTGAGAGGGGGGGTGAATCAGTTCTTACAAAATTGAAACTTATTTAACCTTATTAACCTTTAATCTCAGATCTGATAATTAAAAGTGAAAGCATGAATCAACAACACATCAGAAACACACATAACACCAAGATTTTTGTGTACAAACCCTGTTAGGGGAAAAACCACGGTGGAGGTTAATCCACAATTTGTACCCTATTAAAATTATAAAAGAAATGAATAAGGAATGCACATGCATTCAGGAACACTACCTAGAGCTCATTGCTCAAAGGGAAGGCTCACTGCCTTACATAAGGTAATCAAATTAAATCCATCTGATGAGGTTGAATTGAGAAATTGGCTTCTTCAAAAGCCTGATGACAGTTACAGTTAGGCACATAAATACTTCTTCATACTTTGTGTAAACTTCTTCACACTCTGCTCTACATTCGAATGGTCTAATCTTTATTCACACATATCTCGCATACACTTCACATACATTATCTCTAAATGAATAAAACAATCACTCTTATATATCCACTTCATGAATTTACATTAACAACTCTATCGGCCAAAAATAAATAATAGATGAATACAAACTCTCAGCCCAATTCATGAACAAATCTCAATGCGCACCAACCTAAATCAGTCACAACATAAAAAAGACCTAAAGCAACATCCTCGAACATGCCAAGCATTCAAAAATTAATCCACAAGGATCTACAACATGCTACCACCATCATGTCAACCAAGAACATGGAAAGGAAAAATCTTTGATCACGAGCACACTAATCAACGTGGACGTACCACAATAATAGAGTATGAGATCAAGAAACGTCAATGAACATCTCAAGAGCATACACAAAAATTCAATTCACCAGAATTACATTATCTTCTTTCAAAAACACCAACTATAGCAACAAAATAATTGTAGGAACACAAAAACTCATAACTCGCTCCAATCTTGATGCACACCTCTAAAACTTCCAGAGGATATACTAGATAGGCTTAGCAATAAACCCTTTAATACATGACTTCAGAATACCAACATACAAAAATTTTCACCACTCTGATCTTCACAACTTCATAGACTATCTGCAACATATTTATTCTAATTTTCTCAATATCCTTGATATATACAACCTTTAAGACATTAATGCTAATAGTGTTGACATCAATGACAACCACATATCATGAGCAACACAACCACAACATCCAACAATCTACATCTCTATAAAAATTTGTATATGCTAATAGTCAACTTATTATCTTATTTATAGCATTTCCTTAGCTTTTTATACTAAAAAATTCAAGGTAGAGGGTAACATGATTCTTTGAATTGGATACTGCATAAAAATTTATGTGTTATAGTCATTGCTTCCATTGTTTGCATTTTCACATTAGGATGCATATTTTTTCCAAGAGTCTTTTAATGTCTTGCCAAAATTAATATTATTAATAATTTCAAACTTTTATAAACATGTATGGAAAATAAGTACATAAATAAGAAATATATTGTAATAGTTTCTTCAACAAAGGATAAAACAATCATGTGGACCATACAAGGATTGTGGTGGGACTTAAAATTTACTACCCATGTGGTATTACCGAGGGAGATCAATAGTAATCCTTCCTCGCGGATCTCGCACAATCAGATTAAAGGCCCCTAAGGGTACTGCGAGGTCTACGAAGAGGCGACACGTAGCCTAGTTCTTGAAGCAACAGGGCTAGGTGGGACCTGCTGTCCAGTTGCAACCTCTTGTTTTCTTGGGTTGTGATTGGGCACGGTTCTCCTAGGGCACTGATGTGGATTTTCAAATAATTGTTGACTCAATCTGAGTCGTCCGACTTGCCATGTTTGATCTACATTAACGGTTCGATTTTTCTTGGGTTCCTGTTCATCCACATTGGGAGTTCTTGCTCTCTGCAAGTTGTCCTCATTAATGGCATGGATTTTTTCAGTGGATCCTCGCCTGAATTTCCTACGTGCGAACATTGTTCTCTTGATAAATGCAATGATGGCTTGTACGCCATGCCTTCGCAAGCCAGGAATAATTTTTGGTGGCTACATCAGCCACTACAATGCTCGAATGCTCGTGTTGTATTCGAGCAATTAATATTCTGGCACCAATTAACTCTATAAATGCTCATTGTGTTATCTGGTATCATCATCGCATTTTGAGTTGTCTTGTTTGCAGGTGGTCGAGTCTCTCCTGTATTTTGTGAGGTGTTCTTTGCAATGGACCATTTGGTTGTACGTAGAAGGACCAGACTTGGGGTGAGAAATGTGTAGCCTGACAAGGTACAACCTATCCTTAGCAAGCTCGAGGTTGTCCATGATGCTAATTTTAAAGGGACAGGGAGCTCCAAGTCCCCACTGGTGCTATCTTCTGGTTCTGACAGTGATGGGTCTGAAACTAACTCAGACTACCAATGTTACTTGGTGTCCATGACCGAGCTATTAGGGGTCAATGAAGAGCCCCTCGCAGTTGCCCCAATAATTGTGATGGCATCATGCCATGCTACCAGATCATGTGTTAAAGCGGATAAAAGGAAGCTGGTCTCACTTCTTCCTGAAGCGAGGACCAGGAGCGGTCACCTCTACTGGGGCCATGTGTCTTGCAAGTAGTTGTAGTTGTTGGGTGTGTTACTTTTGGGTGGTGTGTTGATGTGGATGTACGTGTGCCTGCCACGCTCTTTTGTCTTTAGCTCCGGTTGGTTACAATTGTATAACTATTTTGATTCCTTGAACTGATTATGGTTTTTTCTAATGATGGGGAATGTCAATTTCAATTTCATTCTAAATGAAATTCAATTTTGGAATGAAAAATGTAGCCTATTGCTTTGTTGCTCTCTTGTCCTATAAAGGAGATTTGACAGCTCATTGTTAAGGGTTGTTGTTTTTTTTGGGTCTGAAGGCTTAGAATAGGTACAGTTAGTGGTAATGCAAGATTTTGAAGGTATTATGTAGGAAATCATGTTGGGTTGGGCATAGTATGAAATAAGTATACTATGCTTTTGTAATTACTGATATCGAAAGAAATCTAAAAAAATTAAGACATTTTGCTCTCCTGTGTATGGGCCATGGATTATGAATGGATTTATCAAGGGTTTGTTCATTCAGTTTCAATGGTGTAGTTGAAAGTGTAATTTGTTCTCTTGCTTTGACTTAATGAGTTGATCAAATGCTTGAACACAAATTGAATGTTTATGGTTATATGCTCAGGATTCACTAAGGAGTAATGTTTTAATATACTGACAAATCTCATGGTAGCAAAGCACTATGGTGATAAGTTCAATTTCATCTTAATTACGTTTTATATGACTCCCACCCAATGGATGAGGCACTGGATAGTATTGGTAAATTCCTTTCAGGTATAGGACTGTGACTCTAAGCACGGTGATTCAATACCCGAACATTTTAACAAATATCAACTGCTATCTCTTTTTGGGATATAGATCTTATGATAATTTTCAGTCTCCTTGCTTTGGGATATCTGTACTTATTATTCTTTGGTTTTTCCACAACCAGGGTAATGACTGTCTGTTAGTGTTAGTGGGGACAGCATCTGTAATAAGAAGTGTTCTTACCAATCATGAAACATTCTTATGAACACACTTGGGTTTACCCACCTTGGTTTCACAGAGCCAAAAGTGTAGGAGATGTCAATCTTTGACTGACTCTTGTTAGTTGGCCACTAGCCTTTGTAGCTCTTTATAACGGAGGTTGGCTACCTCTTACAAAATTGCAAATCCTATGTGGGAAAAAACACCAACAGATTGTAATTAAGATATACACAAAATGGATCTACATTGAAAATTCGGTAGGAAAATTCAAGCAAATACAAATGGTAGATGCAAAACCAAATAAATGTGAAATTGTGGACTATAATGATTGTAGAATATACATAATGGATTTTTTTAAAAGGTTTTAGAAATTTTCAATCAAATGCAATTGGTAGATGCATAGACAAATTTCACCAACCTTCACCAAAATCCTCGTCGATTTCCTTAATATGGGAGATTTGGAACAAGGTATAGACATCCATAAAAGCATAATATGAAGATGAATTTTCTCAAATGTTGTGGTTGTACACTCCATTTTCAAATCTATGTAAAATGTGGGAGGATAGACAAATCTTGTGAACTATTTGACAAAATATCTCAAAGAATTGTAATCTCATGGAATACACTCTAATTAGAAAAGTTGCATCACTACCCTCATAGCAATCTCTCAATGTGTTTTAGTTTCTATTGTGTTACTCAATTTGAAACTTAATTGTGATACATTGAGTTCATTGTCAAATTGTCATTTGTGTGTCAAGTTTGTCAAAATCAAAAATGAACAATTATTAATAAAATCATGGATCATGTAATATTGGGATGGGTGACCTCCTAGAAAGGCCTAGTGCTTCATCGCTTTGAGAATCATTTAGACACAATGAGTGCTAAGTGGACCATTCATTATCATGAGAGATGGGTTCTTGTGAAACACTACTCATGAAACATGGATCAATGACTTTGACTTGTAAAACTACATAATTGAATTCTGATAACAATATCAAAATTTGACACAATGTGAAAAATGCTTCCTACTTGTCAATAGATCATGTTGTCAAAATCTAGAATTTCAAATTATGAATTCTTTGTAATTACTCAATAGATCATGTTGTCAATTGAACCTATTGGTGTTTTTTTACTGCAACCCACACGTGTTTCCTAGAAGCTCGTATGAACTCCCCACATTCAATAATAAAAGACTAGGAACAGTATGGCCAACTTTACGAGAATAGCAATAAGGCTAATTCTCCTACACTTCGAACTCTGTAAAATCCAGGAGGGTATTCCCTAACATGTGCTCTTAACATATATCATTTAAACAATTCATTTAATTTTCACACAGGTAAGCAACAAATAGATCCCCAATTAATGTTAAAGGATCAAATCCTTCAAGAAATTGGCTATTCCTTAAAAAAGACTCATGTCCATTTAACAGAGAATTGCAAACTTCACATAAAGTAAATTGATAGGAAATGTTTGAGTAAAATATCCTGATGCCATAACACAAAACATACGACAATAAAACATAATCAGAATTCCAATGCCATATCCCAGTGCAAGGAGTCAAAAGAGAAAATTGAACTACAAGGTAAATTTCATTTTGAACACTTATGATCTATTATGAATTGTATTACAACCCATATATCCATACCTGAGTTTATTACTCCTTTATGAATCTTATTTGTTATATTGCATGAATTTACTGGTTAGCTGAAGCATTTAACCGATCCTTTAATCCAGAGCTATAGTTAAACATAATTCATAGTAAATAACAAATGAAAATTATCTTTGATCGATATTTCATTAATAATCCATGTAACATAACACAATAGGAGACAAAATAAACTCCAAATATTCATGAGTTTGATACAAACATGCTCAAAAACCCCATGATTAACAAAGTTCTCCAATCTGACTCAAAACTTTTTAAAACCTAGACTTACAATTCATACTCTCTATATTACTAGACTCTTATTTCTCATATCTTGGATATTTCAACTGACCACTCTCTTGGCCTAGAATTCCCTTTTATAAAACAAGGGAGCCAACAAGCTTCAGGTTAGAGAGTACACATATCCATTTGTAATTGGACCGCTAATTCCTGATTTAGTTACAATTCTATTATGCGAGAGGAGAGCATAAGACAAAGATCATCATTAGTTGATAAGGAGGAAAGAAAAAATTGCGTTCCAAAGGCCGCTCCCCATACATCGAAGGCATGCTTAGTCATTATATTATTAACTCCACCTCAGCACCCTGTACTTGGAGTCAAAAGGAGAATGCAATTTTAGAATATAATATCTAAGGCCAGACCTGTATTATACATGACCAAGTTGCAATTCTCGACTATAACACTCATAATTCCAGTTCATCAGTGAACACCTTTTTCCATAATTCAAACTCCTCCTCGGAAGGCCACTGGAAAGCCACAACCTGATCAACCTTGTTTCGATAGGGAGAATACTTTACCATTATCAATGTGGCCTTTTTACCAAAGCTCTCTAAGAAACTTATAACAAAATACAACTTTTCCAATGTATTCTCTAGAATGCGGATGTCAGCTTTTTTGCATATCTCATGTGTTTGAGACATCATTATATTGTTCATTTTCTCCTTCCAAACTTGCAGTGGTTTGACTCCATCCTGACTATGTAAAATATGAGGCAATGAGGTCAGGTCCTTTTTATCATACACATTTTTCAGCAATTTAATCTTGGATTCCATTGGGGAGGAAAATCCTTGAAACTTCTGCTCAAAAATTCCCTTGACCAATTGATATGTTGCAATAATAGTAGGATATTTATCACCATGTTGTTTTGCCCCTAGTGCCATGAATCTCAATTTCTCCATTCTAGGGCTCCATTTGTTTAGCAATGAGATGGCCAATTCTTTATCTCTTGGAAACATTTTTAGTGCTTGCAACATTAGGACATAATTTGCATGAACACTATTTAGCTTACTCTAGACCATTCTGTTTAAATGTTTCAAAATAGTGTCCACTATCACTGCATTATTTCTCCCTGCTGCATCCCGGATTTTCTTTACCATCTCCTTATATTATTCTACCTGATGAATCAATTTCTCCATAGAAAGTCCCCCTCCAGGGCTAGTATCCCTCTCAATAGCAATAGGCACTTGTCCCATATTATATGGAACAATAGCCAAAGATTGTGCTTGTGCAGGAGGTTGAGACTGCTCTATTGGTGGATCGGGAATAGTGTGGCTAGAACTGGCTTGCTTTTGAGATCTCATGGTATCCATTTGTTGCCTCAATAAAGCCAATTCAATTTCTAACTCTGCTACCTTTTGTTGACTCTTATTATATTCAATAATAATGTCATTATATTGGCCTCTCAGAGTATCCCGCTCCTTGGTCAAATCTTCAACAGTTGCTC
Organism: Sequoiadendron giganteum; assembly: GCA_007115665.2. Lineage (NCBI taxonomy): Eukaryota > Viridiplantae > Streptophyta > Pinopsida > Cupressales > Cupressaceae > Sequoiadendron > Sequoiadendron giganteum. The sequence goes on along the minus strand of CM021107.1, from coordinate 100,200,583 downwards.
TGGTGAATTTGGCAACATTCACGACCATATCAGCAGCTTCTAATGCTAGGGTGTCAGCAACTCTCCTCACAACCAAGTGACCACTAAAGTCAGAAGGTTCTGCAACAATTGGCTTTTTAGAGCCAGTAGATAGGGACCAGATTTCCAATGCATCCCATTCCTCACTAAAGGTCGATCCCTTGAGTGCCAATGTAGCCTCCTCTTCAGTAGCAAGAAGTGGCTTATTAGCCCTTCTTATTGTGTCAAACACCACATCATCAGCGATATCCCATTCTGGGAATAGCAATAGTCCACTTTTTTGTACCAATTCCCAGCCCTGCTCCGGTGTTATTGTTTTGAATCTTTCTCTCATCTGTTCCCTGACCTTAGCTTGAATTACCTTCTCTGGGAGCTCTGGATGCAGACTTCTCTCATGTGCCACCTTCTCAGCATATAATGCAGTATGTGCTCTCCACACAAAATCTTTAAAAGCACCGGTTTGAATAAAAGAGTCATCCATCATGAACTCTCTGCAGGCTTCTATTCTCAAGTCATCATTGCTTGTTATTCCTTTGATTTCATCTTTTCCTAACCTCAAAGAAACTGTACCTGAACCTATTGTAATGTCAACTGGGTCCAATGGCATCTCAGGATGCATTTCATCCAGAGTGAATAATGTCATCATCCTCATCACCATCACAATCAACAATCTTTACCCTTTCAACCCTCTGCCTCTTTGGTGATGGTGGGCAAGCCTGTTCAGAAAAACTTGGAGGAGAATCCAAATCAACAACATTTGGTACTGACTGCCTTGAAGAAGATGGTGCAATATTTTTAGCAACATCTTTAGCCCTACTTCCTTTTCTTCTAGAAAAAACCCTTATCTTCTTTTGGGGCTGATAAGTAGGCCTCTCCTCTTCCTTTACTTCTGGGTACTCCTCGATGGTTTGTGATTTTCCCCTTTCTTACACAACCCTTTCATCTTTCAAAACCCCAACCAAGCCCTCAAAATTATTAATAGCATACATTGCCCTGCTAAACTCATCTTTAGCATTAGGTATGGGATTGAAACCAGGTATTTTCTCCTACTTACTTTTTACCATTTTAGAGTAGGAAATGTATAGTGCATTTCTATCATCTTGTAATTCCAAATCAAAAATATTCCTGATGATGTCCTCAGGAAAGTAGAATTTGTGGACAAAAGCTCCTATCTGATGTTTTGCCTTCATTTGAGAGATAAAACCCTCAGGATCATGATTCCTGGGGTGCACAGTCCTTAGCCTATAAGGCCCAAGTAATTGATGCAACTCCTTCCATCCTCCCTTTGCCATAACAAAATCGGCAAATGTTGTATATTCATGGAGGAAAGAACCTTTCTTCTGTTCAGCTGGCAAGTGTACTTCTTGAGTGCCCCCCAACTGCCTCATGATTTCCAAAAATCCAAGTCTAAGGGGCACCTCCCTTGGCAGAACCTTTGGATTGGCATTAGTGTCAAAAACCCTGAAAACTGTGGTATTAGGATAAGGGATAATGTCTCCCCAATTGTGCATTATGTTCAATTCAAGCCTTCTCTCCATCGGCCTCAAGAAGTCATGAATTTTTTTTGGGATCCTTGAGGGGTCACGAACCAGAGCCTCCTTTAATTTAGATCCAAAGACATTATGGAAAGTTACATAATCAAACTCATCATCATGCATGTCAAGAATCCTAGTCCAATATTGGACAGGCATTTCAATGTTTCCTTCCTTCTTCTTTAATTTCATATCTTTTTCAAACACAGCCTGACCCCTATACAGAAACATGTGGATTATAAAGGAATACCATCTGAATCCAACCCAATTCTTCCCCTCCTTTAGGGCTACCAGACCCGTGTGCATCTTCTCTGCCAAATAAGTGGAAAAATCATTTATTACATTAAAACTTGGGTGTTGAAGATTTACTACCATATACATAATATCGGTAGGCAAGGTTTTCTTTAAGCTAACTCCCAGAACTTGACATAAAGCACAAATAGTCTTCTTGAAATAACTGGCGAAATAGCCCACAGGAAAAGGTTTGGGCTCATTCCTACCAATTACTACCTTCTTCTGATTTTTTCCTCTTCTTAAGACTGCCAAATGAGGTATTAAGAAGGATGTTCTGAACAAACCCCTAGTATTTTTATATTCTTGTCTGAAAACCTCCAAGTCGACAGGAACCATATCCCGACTCCATTCGTGCAATTTGAAAATCTCTGCAATTTCTTCTTTGGTTATCTTAATCATCTGCACACCAGCATGTGTTCTGACAATTCGGGCCACAGGGTCATATCTAGCATGTTCTGAACAAACCCCTAGTATTTCTATATTCTTGTCTGAAAACCTCCAAGTCGACAGGAACCATATCCCGACTCCATTCGTGCAATTTGAAAATCTCTGCAATTTCTTCTCTGGTTATCTTAATCATCTGCACACCAGCATGTGTTCTGACAATTCGGGCCACAGGGTCATATCTAGCATGTTCTGAACAAACCCCTAGTATTTCTATATTCTTGTCTGAAAACCTCCAAGTTGACAGGAACCATATCCCGACTCCATTCGTGCAATTTGAAAATCTCTGCAATTTCTTCTTTGGTTATCTTAATCATCTGCACACCAGCATGTGTTCTGACAATTCGGGCCATAGGGTCATATCTAGCATGTTCTGAACAAACCCCTAGTATTTCTATATTCTTGTCTGAAAACCTCCAAGTCGACAGGAACCATATCCCGACTCCATTCGTGCAATTTGAAAATCTCTGTAATTTCTTCTTTGGTTATCTTAATCATCTGCACACCAGCATGTGTTCTGACAATTCGGGCCACAGGGTCATATCTAGCAACAATGTCCTTTAAAATATCTACATCCATATAAACATTAGGAACCACCAATTTACCCAGGTCTAACCTCCAAGGGTTACACAAAGGAACCGACAAATTCCTGTTCCCAAACCAATTGGAGAACTGCCACCCGATGTATGGTAACTCGGCATCTTGAATTGTACATTGTTTGTCTGTCAATCCTTCCAAGATTCGAGGCCCATAGAACAAAACCTTTCCCTCCTGCTTCTTGCTAGTAGAGGGTTGTAACAAATCAATAATATCTTAGGATAAAGACCTGGTAGTGGTTTCAGAACCAAAACTTCGGGCCTTGGGTGCCATTTATACTTTACATATGATAATTCAAACTAGGGTTTGCTTATTTTCAGATAGCAAATAATTACAATTTTCTCCTTTAGCCTTAACAAAAAATTCTTCAATATTCAAAAAACCCTAGCAATTATCTAAACAAGCTCTAAAAGCAAATCTATTCAATCAATTCTTCAAGAACAGAGACAGGAAACAATCACGAATTGCCCAGTAAGCAACCATAAAATATTTTGAATTTACAAGAAATGGCATACGTGCTACTTACGGTTTCAATCACAGAACATCCATGGCAGCGAAATTGAAAAATCGTAACCACAACTTGCTTCACTCGATACCAAGTAATTCTTCCTCAATGTAGAGATACAAAACTAAAATAGTAATTCACAAATTTTAGCATTTAATTATGTAGGCAGAGTCAAACTCAACCAATACTATTCACTCACGCGAGATAAAATGGCTATCGTACAATACCAATTTATTTTTAAATAGGAGTCATTGATCAATCGCAATGTTGGCCAGGAGAATGGCTCAGATTTAGTCAAAATAGTTTGAAAATGCCACGTTCTCCCTCCAGTCACCAAATGGACAGGATATTCACCTACCGAGTACCACATCGGCATGGAAATGGACCCCACCTTTGTTATCAGTGCACAGCATTGGAGTCCATGCATCACCAAATCGCACACCTCGTAGCATTATTGAAACTGCAATTTTAATTGTGCGAGGTCAGCGAGGAATGGCCACGATGCGTCAATACGGAAATAATTATCGGCATCAGCCTTCATAATCGATCAGCGAGCAAAACTGGTCCCCACCATCAAATGTGACAAATGGCAGAATCTCACAAGCCTCGCACCATATTTTTGACGTTAGCAGAAACCTTGCAAGGTCTGCGAGCAACAGTCAAGATTGAAATCACTTCATTCGACGGCCGCGCAATCTACACACGCAAAAAGGTTATTTCACCTGACTTTTTAATAGTTGTTTTATTTTGCAGGGGGTGTTTTTAATGACCGTCGATCTTCCTACAATTGATCTTGATCGCTCCTCGTGATCTCATGATGACATCATCGTTGATTGTTTGGTGAATGCGATATCACGGGCGAGCGCCACGTGTCCCAAGTTGCCGATGTTGAAAAGGGATTAATAAAGTGTTTAATATTTGTGTCGAACTTAAATACATTATAAAGTGGGTTACTAAAATAGCTACAAAATGCACGTGCTCAAGATCGACGGTGATGTTATAATCTTGGTAAAAAGTTGCTTGACGGTTATGTTTGGTGCTGCTAACTGCTATGTTTTTAATGACTGTCGATCTTCCTACGATTGATCTTGACCGCTCCCCACGATCTCGCGATGACATCACCGCTGGTTGTTTGGCGATTGTGATATCACGGGAGAGCGCCACGTGTCCCAAGTTGTCGATGCCGAAAAGGGATTAATAAAGCGTTTAATATTTGTGTCGGACTTAAATACGTTATAAAGTGGGTTACTAAAACAACTGCGAGATGCACGTGTTCGAGATCGACGGTGATGTTATAATCTTGGTAAAAAGTTGCTCGACTGTTATGTTTGGTGCTGCTGACTGCTGTGTTTTTAATGACCGTCGATCTTCCTACGATTGATCCTAACCGCTCCCCGCGATCTCGCAATGACATCACCGTTGGTTGTTTGGCGATTGCAATATCACGGGAGAGTGCCACGTGTCCCAAGCTGCCGATGCCAAAAAGGGATTAATAAAGCATTTAATATTTGTGTCGGACTTAAATACGTTATAAAGTGGGTTACTAAAACAGTTGTGAGATGCACGTGCTCGAGATCGATAATGATGTTATAATCTTAGTAAAAAGTTGCTCGATGGTTATGTTTGGTGCTACTGACTGTTGTGTTTTTAATGACCGTCGATCTTCCTACGATTGATCCTGGTCGCTCCCTGCGATCTCGTGATGACATCACCGTTGGTTGTTTGGCGATTGCGATATCATGGGAGAGCACCATGTGTCCCAAGCTATCGATGCCAAAAAGGGATTAATAAAGCGTTTAATATTTGTGGCAGACTTAAATATGTTATAAAGTGGGTTACTAAAATAGTTGTGAGATGCATGTGCTCGAAATCGACGGTGATGTTATAATCTTGGTAAAAAGTTGTTCGACGGTTATGTTTGGTGCTGCTGACTGTTGTGTTTTTAATGACCGTCAATCTTCCTACAATTGATCTTGACCACTCCCCGTGATCTCGCAATGACATCACCGCTGATTGTTTGGTGATTGCGATATCACGGGCGAGCGCCATGTGTCCCAAGATGTCGATGCCGAAAATGGATTAATAAAGCATTTAATATTTGTGTCGGACTTAAATACGTTATAAAGTGGGTTACTAAAATAGTTGTGAGATGCACATGCTCGAGATCGACGATGATGTTATAATCTTGGTAGAAAGTTGTTCGACGGTTATGTTTGGTGCTGCTGACTGCTGTGAGTGAACATGATCGCCGATTGTAGGAATCAACGGTTGCCTGCCATCGCGTGATCCAAAGATGCAGGATGTTTAGTGATAGAGATATCACGAACGAGCATCATGTGTATTCCTTTGGCATTGCTTCTGCGATGGGCCCTCGATGTTGACATGGAGATTTCGTCAGCCCTTTTGAAGATGGTCGTTCGATGATCTGACAAAAATAAAAGATCGACAGCTGAAATTTAAATTTGCATCAAACGCGATTGGAGTTGTTGGGGCGGCATGCAAATGAGCTTTAATGGCGGATGAGATGTCTACTACCTCAATTCAATCGACATAAAGTATCTGCTCTTTTTCTATCTTCATTAAAAAAGCATTCAAGTATTTTCCAAGCAGTTCAGAGCCAGAGATAAAAAATTTCGAGCGATCACCGTGAAGTTTGGTTCTCTACAAGGCGTGAAATCCCGTGAGTTATTTTCTAAACTGTTGGGTTAGTTTGACTGTGTCTTTGCGAAGGGTTCTATTGTGTTGGTCAAGGGGTTTTGTTAATTATTGTCATAGGGTTACTGGTTCATTTTAATTATTGGAATTGCACAGTTGTGTTGTATTTTAGTGTTCTGGGTACCCTAGTTTCTTCGAGGATTTAATTTTTTAAAAGAAGCCCTAGTTGTTTAAGATGGCACCACCGAAGCAACACTCTGGCCATGTTGATTATTTGAAGAGGAATTTGTATGATGACTTTTTGGATCAACTCCCATTGAAAAACAAATGACAGGAAGAGTGGTTTGGTTTTAATGAATGGAAAGACCCTAGGCGAAGGTCTACTGTGCAAAAATTATATTGCGGATGCCAGGATTCCTATGATTGGTCTTGAAATGTTTAGGCTGTGGTATGGACAACAAAACTTACCTCACCCCTTCTCTAATGCCTGGAGATATGACATGGGGAAACTAACAGTGCCAAATGTATTCCTTGATGTTGACTTGCTCAGAGCAGTGGCAGCATGGTATGATCCTATGACAAGGGTCATAAGGGATAATGATGGTGAAATTCTGCTAAGCCTAAATGCAAATGAGATTTGGTAGATTTTTGATTTGACTGAGTATAGCCCTTTCTTAGTCCAAATAGATTTTGAGAAGATGAAGGAGGAGTATAAAATGTCAAAGCCTCTTTTCAGATTGAAGTTGCTTCCTCTTCACCTAGCCAGGGCAGGCAGTTCAACAATTATTATCAACCCAAATGACCAGGAGCCTTTCAGGCTGAGCTGTTTTGCCAGTCACTTCCTGGCAACATTTTATTCATTGTACCAGATTTTAGGGTTCATCACTAATACTGTGATGCCAGTTGCGTACATGTTTATGGGAGCCCAGATTCAGCATCTCAACTTTTCTGTGGTATATGACTTTGTATCATTCATGTCAAAGAAGATGCATGAGGTTTTGATGAAGCCGCATGTGGGGGATACTGGCACTCCTTTTTTCTGGTACTCCCTATTGATGCATATGTTCCTATACAAAAATGTTGTTTTCTTCTCAGAAAACATGGAGTTTAGCCAGGAGGTGAATGGAGAAAGGTTACCAGTACAAGTGTAGAGTGCAGATTTGTCTTACAACAGGGGAGGTGCCAGCTTTGTGCAGTTTGATAACTGCTTTGCCTCCAGACTCAGGACTCGATTGGTGGTAAATGTACCAAGAGTCCCTGAAGATTTGCATGACTTCCTTCGACCGAAGGTGAGGAAGCCTAATTTAAAAGTGTGTCACAATTGGGGTGATATCATCTTGTGCCCTGTAAGCACTGTCTTGAGGGTGTATGGTTTCCAAGGAACCCCTCATATCCTCCCCTTTAATGTACCATCAAGGATGGGGTTTGCCGAAGTAATGTGGCAACTAGGTTGTATTCATGAGGAAAACCTAATAAAGAAAGGAAAAGGGACTTTCTTCCCTGACTACACTGTTGTTTCTGATTTTGTCTGTTCCAAGGGAGGATGGGTCCACTTCAGAAGGTTTTTTGATGACTTCAATTTGAGGAATGGTCCTAGGAGATAGCATGACCCTCACGGATTCTTTGCATTGTTCAGAAAATGAATTAAAGGTGGCAAATTTGCACATGAATTCAACTTTCCTAAGGACCTAATCAGAAATGAGTTTGATTTGAATAGGCAGGAGTTGAGTAAAGAAAAATGGATTGCATATGAAAAGTTGTTGGCTATAATACATAAAATGGATCCAAAATATGATCCATTAATGGAGTTCACTCCATTTCATAAGAGAATAGACTTCTTAATGGCTAATTTCAAAAGTATCATGGCCACCTTGATGACCAAGAGGGTTAGTTTGGAATTAGATTTTGGTATAGAAAGACCAGATGTGAGGCCTGAAGAAACAAGGTCATCTTATCAGCCACCAGTTGACAGGCCTCTATACAAGAGAAAGAGGAATGTGAGCAGTGTTGAGGATGAAGGGGATAAGAAGGGAAAACAATTCATGCAAGCATCATCACAGCTGGGTCCAAGGATCAGAGCACCCAGAGGGATAAGGATTGTGGATCTAGATTCACCACCAAGAGGTGATCCTGCAGTGTTACCATCAGATCCAAGCCCTAAGAAGCAGAGAGTTGAGGAAACGCGAGAAACTCTGATGGATGAGATAATTGTGACTGATCAAGACATGCAGGTTGGTATCCCTTCCCCTCCTAGATCAACATAATTGGTGCTTTCTGACATGGATGTAAAGGGGCAATGTGTACAAGATGCTAGGATGGAGGCCTGCAAGGCATTCTTGGACGATGATGCATTTGTAAAGACTCTTGTATTCTTGCAACTAGTTTGGAGGATGAAACTAGAAGAGTATCAGAATAAATGCAAGAGTAGGAGAGAATCGAGACCTGATAGGTCTGAGCAGGAGAATGATGATGAGGTCAAGGTCGAATTAATGGAAGAATTCAAAGGCATCACTCCTAAGGAGGGAAAAAGACTTGTGACTCAGGCTGGTGTCTTACTTTTGTTTGAATGGGACATAGCTGATGCGATTGCATTCAATGCTATCTTACAGTCCAAGCACCCTATACAAAACAGTGAAGAAGAGGTTAAGGCAGCTCTGCAGGACTCTGCCTTCAGTGAGGAGTATGAAACTCTGACCATATGAGCATTGGCACCCCAGGGAAAAAATCCAAATGTAACTGATATTAGCCCACACCTAAGGGGAGGGCTAATCATCAAGAGAGCTTCTGAAACTTTAACAACAGAAGCTACAAGCCTGATAGTGAATGTGGCCAAATTGGCCCAAAAGACAGCTGAGAGAGAAGAGGTTGAAAAGAAGAGTCTGATGGAGAAATACAATATGATAATTGTAGAATATAGTAGGATGCAGCAAAGGAATGTTGAGCTACAATCTGAAGTAGATAGGTTGAAATATGGGCAGGTGGAAGAATCCTCCAGTGCTCCTAGTATTAGAACATTACCTTCTATTATGGGATCGGTCCCCCATACTACTCCAATTGTTTCAACTCCAGGGTCCCCCATCCAGGCACCTGCGCTTAGTCCTACACCAGGGCTAGTTGAAGAAGAAGTTGAATATTCTGTGGATCCCACGAAGAAGCAAACATTAAATAGGATCATAAAATTGCAGGTTGCCTTAAAGGCAAGTGAGGATGATGCAATTGCCAAACAAAGTGAGGTGGTTGACACAGTTTTGAGGCATCTTAATGAAAAGGTTGATGGTAAATTACCATTTGTACATTCTTTGTATTCTTTATTCTTGGATGGAATAAAAAATATCAATAGGGATCGGTAAATAGTTTTGCCTTTGGCTGAGAAATGGATCCCTAGGAAAAATGATCTGGATATTATGTTCAAAGCTTCTAGGTTTGATGCGGACAATAGGCCCTAGTCATTGAAGCCTACTCTAAACTTTGTAAAATCATTGAGCGGATTCCAGGCCCTACCTGATGATTTTAGTAGAAGAATTAGGGAGCTGATAAAGAGCTTTGATGACTGGAATGATACATTTTTTCCAGACATTATTGATGCACAAGGAAATGTTAAGACATTGCAACAGTGGCAGGATGGGGCAGAAGAAGTTATCAATGCACAAATCAAATTGATTTGTGATGATTCAAACTATGATTTGTTGGTAAATAGTATGGATATGATAATTAACACCAGCACATTCTTAGAGTTTTTTGAAAGGGAAGCCAATCAGGTTGCAGTGAAGTACACACCTTACAATACTAAGGTGAATGAGGTCGTGCAATTTTGCTGGCCAATGGATGAAGAGTATTAGAGATAGGTGGACAAGTACTTAACCGAAGAGGAGTAAAACAGTGTCTATTACCACAGGATGGATGAAGGAATGCCAAACGATGATGCAAACAATTCTGGAGACAACCACAGGAAATGATTTAACAATGGACAGGGCATGTGAACAGAATGAAAAGATGTTCGAAATGGAGCTAGCCATAAGGAATGCACTGGAGGATGCTGATACACACAAGCGGCCAGCTTACCAAGATTATATGTGAAAACATCTATTTATGGCTTAATAGAGCATAATTTCTAGTTTGTTACTGTTGTTAAGCAAAAGACATTTCTCAAAGGACGCGCCCTTTCACAATTTTGATATATTTATATTTGTTTCATAATGTAAAATAGATATAGGCAGATAGGAGAAAGATACAACAATGAAACTTTCCTTTAAAAGACTCAGATGCATGTATGAATTTTGATGAAGTTAATGAAGATGTCTGAACTTGTGGCTTAATCTTGGTATCAGCTATTTGTGGAATTATACAATTATCTGGTTGTCTCCATTTTGATGCTTTTCTATTGTCTAAATTGATATATGAAGTATACAAATATATTCAGTTTACCGATACACATTTGTTGTATTTGTGTGATGTGATTATTTGGTTCTTTCAAGTAAAGATTAAACCCTTCTAGTCAATCATAATAACTAAAGAGTATTAATTGGATCAATAAGAAGAATCACATAACTAGGATTGTCATTCTATCTCAAGTAGAGTTTGTCAGTCATTTACTTGCACATTTATACAAGTTATAAACTACATCTGTGTGCCAAGCACTTTGAATTATTACCATCATAGATTACACTTTTATAGATCTTCATTAGACTCCATACACCCAACAAAACAATGGTCTCACGCTTTCATCTTTTGGTTTATCCATTTTATTTTTTACATCTGTTAACTGAACATATTCTAATATAATTAAAATTAAAAACATCATAAATTAATTATGTAACCACATAAGTCAAATATAATTCTATCAAGAAATTAATATCAAATAGATAATACAATCACATAACTCATACATTTCAATGTCATTGATCTTCTTCTTCATCCAACTCTTTGTCTGTATCATCCGATCCAAATTCAACATTGTAAGGATTGGTCATATCATCATCATCGTCATTGATATCAGTTTTGATAATGTCATCATCCACATGGATATCATCTTCATGAACATTAACTCCTACATCATCATGATCTAGTTCCTCCTCTTCGACATCTTCGTCAGGCACATCATCAACTAACTGTTGATCCTGATCATCATCTACATCATCTTCTATTTCTTTAGTATCTTCTTCTTCCACCACATTATACTTTATCGGCCTTCCTCTTGGATCATGTCTAACAACATATGACCAACCCACTTTACCTGGAACCTCTGAGTAAAATACCTGCTCACATTGACTTGGAAGAACATAGGGCTCATTTCTAGCTCGCTCAAAATACCTTGTATTAACCATGGTAAATCCATTATCATGTTCAATAACATTTCTCTCGGGATCATTTTCATTCAATCGTAGCCTGTACCATAGGACAACAAACAAAACTAATTTGAAGGACTTAAAGTCACACTCAAGTATATCATCCAAAATCCCATAGTATTGATTTTTTGAAACTTCTGGATGTATGTCGCTTCTAGATGAAACATTAGTAACTTGGAAGACTGCAGTTATCCCAGAATCAAAAGTTTTCTTCGTGTCATCCAACTTTTTGATTCAAAATTTATGACCATTGCACCACATAGCCTTGTGGTGTTTCACCTACAATATGTCAAACATGTAAAACTTATTGCAATATCATTAGTTGATAAACATATTTATTCTTGGTCGAATGTATGCAAAGAAAAAAAAATCTCAACATATATATACATCAATATAATTGAAAATAATTAAATAATATGGGTGATTAATATATTTATACATACCTATTTATCTCTTAAACCATATGCTAAATCAATTTCCCTTGGTGTAACATTGGAGTATCCATTACGATGAGCTTCTTTAACCAATGAAGCCACACCTTCCCATGTTAATGCGCGACCAGATTGTTGACATCATTCAATCCATACCGTCATCCAATCAAGACTGTTTGTGACGTACAAATGTAGTGCATCCCACTCTCGACCAACTGTATATAAAAAAATTGAAATTCACAAACGATGTATAATTAGTTAATTACCACGGTATACGACCTTAATTTATAATTGATGAATATTGAAAGATTAATAATTAAATAAGTACAATATACATAATAACCAAATGTAAAATGTATTCTAATTAATCTCCATGACCATCTTATAATTACCTGTCACTTTCCTCAATCTACCTTTCCCCATCAGGTACTCCCCTTCAAATTTTTTAATGGAGTTGGGATCCCAAATGCGATCTACATGGATCTTTGCTACAAACTTAGAAAGATATTCAGTAATGTACACCATGCTCTGGTATACCATGTATCCCTCCACCATAGAACCCTCGAGATGTGCTCTTTGTCTAACCAAAGCCTTCAAAAATTTCAAGTGCCTCTCAACCATCCACATTGACCTTGTGTGTACAGGTCCACACAATTCAATCTCCTCAACTTGGTGTATGAGGTAGTGTTCTTGTGCATTGAAAAATGTCGAAGGTAGACACTTTTTCATTTCACACATTAGACGAGGAATTTTTCTCTTCCAATAATTTATATCTTCTTTATGGATTGCTTTAGATGACAGCCATCTACAAGTGATTCAAGGCACAAATATATTAACGAGATTTAACAAAAATATACAATGAATTAAAAAAATATTGCTACTTACCTCATGTATTTTCCAAGATCATATATAACTTGCTTGACATTGTTGTCGAAGTTGTCTGGGAGAAATAGAGGTAGAACGTACTGCAACAATTATAAAATGATCTTTTCATTAATATTTTTCCAAAAGTAGTAAACATAATACACTGAAAAGTACATGTAGTATACATATATATATAATATACCAGAATAATTGCCTTAATGAAGGTATGTCAATCATGTGTTTTCATCCCTGACCCAAATTCACCTTTATTTGCTATGATATTGTTTATGTTCACAGCAAATCCTGTGGGAAATCGAATTTTTCGTATGACTTGTTTTATAGCATTGCTTTGCTGCTCTGTTAATAACCAAGGAAGGGCACTTATATTAATTTGGTCTCCATCGCTATTTAATTGAATGACATTTTTCATTACATGACTAGCTTCCTAAATGTCACTACAAATTTTGACAATTTTTTCTTTGTCATACCTTCCATCCAATATTTTTCATAACGTTTATGTCATATTCTTTTCAATATGCATTGTATCAAACAAATGCACAATTTGTAGCTGCTCATAGTAGGGCAACCTACTAAATTATCTAGGATAACTTTTCAGTCCCTGTGGAAGCCGACCATTAATGCCTTGATGACCTTCATGAAGCATATAAGTTAAACAAATTAACAACGACAATCATTGTCAATTACAGTATGAGTAAACACAACACAATATAAAAATATAAATTCAAAAGATATCATAAATGATAGATAAAAAATTTGATCTGATGTATAACCTTGACGATTAATTCTATTATATTCCAACTTCCATAGGCGAGGTGTCATTCTTCGTGGTTTTGATGCAATCTCTTCTTTCCCATTGAAAATATGTTTTTCAGTAGTTCGATACTTATGATTTCTGTGGAGGAAGTGCCTATACTCATCAAACACCTGCTTTCCTAAACTTGTTGAACGATGAGATTTCATCTTTGGACCACAAATTGGACATGCAAATTTTCCCTTTGTTTGAAGACCTGCAAATCATATATAATTGGATTTAATATGTCAATTTTTATAATTATATATAATAAATAGATTACTTAAAAAACATGCATGATATCTACTTCATAAAATTAAATATCGTTAAAGTCATGCAGTCGAATGTTATAACATACCAAAAAAATGTGTTAGCCCTGGGGCATCATGAATTGTCCATACAAGCATTGCATGGAATTGAAATTGTCTTTGTCCTATTGGTCTAGATACGTCATACATAGTGACACCATTCCATAACTTTAGTAACTCGTCGATAAGAGGCTCAATATATACATTCATATCTTTAACTTGGTACTTACCTAGTTGAATGAACATAAACATTACATAATTATTATAACCATTTTACTGCAATATATATAAATTCATGTACATGACTATTAAATGAAAAAACATATAAGTCATTATGCAACAAATAAGATAAATGAGATGCTACTACGTTAAAGAAAATTGATGTAAACAAATACCTGGAACAATCATTGCCAACATTATGTGCTCCCTCTTTATTGACATCCATGGAGGAATGTTATTGTTGATAACAAAAACAGGTCACACCAAGTAAATAGATCTCAGCTCTCCAAATGGATTGACACCGTCCGCTTCCAATGAAAGCCTGAGATTACGAGGTTCTTCTTTAAAGTGTGGCCATTTTTCCTCCATGTCCCTAAATGCAGAACCATTTGCAAGCATTCGAAGAATCTCATCTCCACTTCTATTATGTGCATGGTAATCCATAAATTGCGCTAAGCTTTCACACCTAAATAATTGTTGCATACATCGAATAATGGGAATATAACAAAGAACCTTGCGAGGCACCTTTTTTGTTAGTTGATCTATTCGATATCTACTGATATGACATTTTGGGCATTCTGTTGCAAATTCATGTTGTTTATGATATATAATATGATCATTGGGACATGCATCTATTGCTTGATACTTCATTCCAATATCTTTCATAATGCCAAATAAATCTCGGTATGAGCTAGGTAAAATATTTGATGGTGGTAACAAAAATTCACCAATCAATCTACAACAAAAAATAATTTCCTAATATAAAAAATATTAATGGTACATACTTCATCCTTTATTTACTAGCGATGAACTAACAACAATTAAAATAGATGAAAAAAGATGACATATATGATATACCTTAACATCCATGAGATTGCTATGTTGGATAAACCATTCATAACCTTCAAGTGCACCAGCAACAATACAGCAAAGAGAAGAGTTGTTTGGTAGCCTTCATAAAGGGGTTTGTATGCCTTCTCAAGTACAGGTAAATCATGAACATCATCAAAGTCATCTCGATCGACATGATCAGATGTGCCACTACATGTGTCATGGATCAATGTATTTGTACCATCATTTTCAATTGTATTTTTTGGCGCATGATCATCTTCTTCCATAAGATCATTAACTTCATCTTCAATATTCACATCTCCATGTTCCTCCGCTTGCAAAACCACGTTCTCCGAGCTGTGATAATTCATATCGTGTGCCCTAGGGCACCCCACCTTTATAATAATGATAGACACAAATAAACCATGATCATGATCAAGTGATTTTTTATATATATATCAAATGTTAAAACAATATAAACATTTGCAAATTCAATCAATATAAACACATATAATGAACAACTTACCAATGGACGATAATCATGCCCCCCTTCAATGTGATCATGCTGCCTACAATGTTTCTCAGCTGTTGTGATTAAAAGTCTTCTCGTCTTTAAGCCCTTTCAATTATTGCAAGGACAATAACATTTCCCATCACCCTTTCTTTTCAATGTAGCCCACAATCTAGCAATTGTCTCTTCATTTTGTTCTGGACTAATATTATCTGGCATGATTTTTCTTTACCAAGCTTGAATATTTAGATCTTCAAAAAATATCAAACTCACACTCCAATAATTTTTAATCATACACACGTAACAAAATATAATAATAATGATATTTTACACCCAAAAAATTCGGCATGCAACCACCCCTGCAAAAGAGAAGATAGTCTGAAGTTAATGATCCCAAAAAACACTTTCAAATGCTAATTCCAAAAATTATTAAATTTTGATTTTACTATGATTTCCAACTGTTAGACTCCTAAAATCAGAATATTGAACTTGAACAACAAAATCTGGAAATGAAAATCTCAAAATGCAGCTAATAGGCCTCAACAATTAAGGCCTACTCAAGACTTTGTGAAGTCACTGCAAGGTTTCGAAGCCTTACCTGATGATTTCAACAGGAGGATTAAAGAGTTGGTAAAGAGTTTTGATGACTGGAGTGACACATCTTTACCATATATTGTAGATTCCCAAGGAAATGTTAGATCACTGCAGCAATGGTAGGACAGGGTAGATGAAATCATCAATGCACAAATCAAATTGATTTGTGATGACTGGATTATGACATACTAATGAGTAGTATGGATAAAATCATTAATTCACTAGCACATTTTTTGAATCTTTTGAAAGGGAGGCAAATCAAGTAGCAATAAAGTATACACCTTATAGTGCCAAGGTAAATGAGGTGGTAAATTTTAATTGCCCAACGGATGAGGAATATCAAGGATGGGTAGAAAAGTACTTAACTAAACAAGAATAGGAAAGAGTCTACAACCGGCAATTAACAGCTCAGCGGTTATGGTTATAACAAATTTTGGCTATTTCTTGGTGGCAGTTTTGGTGCAAGTTTTTGAAGTTTGGAAAATGCAACAGTTATTCTCCAGTGGACGGGATGAACAAGAAGATTCTCTAGAGACTCAGCTCTTGTAACCAATTTTTGAAATGTCATAAGGCGGTCCAAGTGACCAGTGACAGGTGTATTTCTGGTCTGATGGTTTTTGCTCCTTCATTTTCCCTATAAGAAGGATTTCAGGACCAGAAATATGGGTTAGCAAGTTAGATATCTTTAAGTCGAGTCTAACTGAAGTTCCAGAGCGAATTTGTAAAGAGCCTGATATTATAGTGAAAATACTATTCTTAGGTTTGTTGTCATTCTGTTGTAGGTTTTAGTTTCAAAGGTACTTAATTTTCAAGACAGTACTAGCATCTGAATAAAAATTACTCATTTCAAGGTCATGTATCTCCATTGTATGAATATATTATTATCTTGAATAAAATGATCAAGGGTTATTTTGTTTATCTCACTGTTATGGTGTGTGTAATTCTCATTTTGGCTTTAATTCAAGGAATTAATTAAAATGCTTGAGTGAGGTTATAGGTGACTATGTTCATATAAGGATTTGATAAGTAGTATTGGGTTAGAATATAGATTGATGGTATTGTAAGGAAGTATTATCTGAGATTTTATATGCTATGTGTCTAGAAGATTAACTTGGTTATAGTAAAAAACAACCAACGCTTTTGATATTATCTAGCTATGGCTCCCAAATCTATTGCAAATTGATCATTAGGGTTAAAATTGAAACCTTGCAAATATAATCTTTGTCCAAATCCATCAAGAATTTTCCATCAGTTATAAACAATTCCCTTATAAAGAATTTGTGAAGCCAGGTCTAAAATATGGAAATGAAATTCTAAAAATGCACAAGACTAAAAATGAAATTTGATGAGATGTTGCTTTAAAATATGATTTTCAAACCTGGAAGTACAAATCTGACTTCACAAATGAATTTTGGAAAAAGACAATGACTACCCTCAACCTAGCGATATCTTCTTGAGTTTCTTCTTGAGTTTCTTCTGATTTTCCCCAAGAAAATCGTCGAGCAAAACACTGTCGGAATAAATAGTCGAGCTCATTTCAATTTATGCCCACCACAATTTAACTTTGCAGGTCCGTCGCAATTTCGGCGAAAGATCTTCGTTGAAACGTAGATGGAAAAAATGGTTCGTTGAAATTCCGACGAATGTCGGGGATAAAAATTTTAAAAAATGAAAATTTGCACAAGTGCCCGATGATACATCTGATTATATAGCTTTCATCGGAAGGTTTCGTCGGATTTTGCAATCAAATGAGTTAGTGAGACCACCCCATGTTCGATGACTGTGTGTGCCACATGAGGGCCAAGTGGGATGGTATATCTTCTCTTGGGCTTGGTGTGGATAGCTTCGTGCAGACCTATAATGCTCCTCATCCTAGCCCCCCTGATGGTCCAACTTCCAATGTGTGTTATGATATTGTGTAGCTTACATTTGAAATAATTAGATGTTTACGTGATTTAGTAGATAAAATATTGACTATATACATTTGATTTTATGCATTATATTTCAATATTATCTAACATGATTACAAGAACTAAACCAGGATTCATCTTCTTAAAGCATCTAATTGGTGAACCATATAATTAGATGTTTACATAATTTAGTAGATAAAACATTGATTATATACATTTGATTTTATGCATTATATTTTAATATTATCTAACATGATTGCAGGAACTAAACCAAGATTCATCTTTCTTAAAGCATCTAATTGGTGAACCATAACTCTAACTATACCCATCTTATGATTCTAGGGTAAGATTTAGGGTTTCTTAAAAAGGGAACATTAAACCATTAAACCCATTTAAGGGATGTGGAAATGGCTCTCATGCACTACTACATTCTAGATGGGATATTCCCCATCATTTATGGGCATCACTTTATGTTACTAAACCATTTTTTGTCATGGTAAGTCGATTTCCTTCCCATTCTATTTTCTCGTCTTTAGAGAATGGTATTCTATATTTTAGAAAGAATTCCAATAACCTTTTTTACATGAAGGGTTGATGATTTTAATTATGGAACATCTTAAGTCTAGATATGCCATTCAAACCCCTGTTCCCAGTAGAGCTCATAAATTCAAGGATTCAGAGTATGACACTGGTGAGGATTTTGTTGAGGTGGAGGAAGTTGAAGGTGATTTGGAGTTTGGTGATAAGGAGGACTCACTTGCCTGGTCTGATGGTTATCATACTAATTTGGAGTTGGATAAACTCCCCTTGGTTGTGGCTAAGAGTAAAATTTCTTCAAAGGTTGGGAAAGGTGGTCATGTTTCTAATATGGAGTTTGTTCCCTCCCCTTTGGGTGTGAAACGAAAAAATATTTGGTGGAGCCAAGGAGGGAAATAAGGATGGTAATGCTTCTGGTGGGAGGAAAAGTGTGAGATTGGGGTTTTCTATTGTGTGGGATGTTGTTTTCCAAGTTGTTGAGGAGCCCTTTTTGGATGTTGTGGATGGCGTAAAGGTGAGATGTGAGACTAAGAAGGCCCCTGCATTGGGGAAGGTTAAGGGTTCTGATAATTTTGTTGATCTGGATGCATCCCATTTTATCTTGTTCTCTAAGGGAAAAGGTAAAGAGCAGTTCATTCCCCCACTAGTAATCTTGGTGAAGATCTCCCTGCCAGCTCTTAATAGGGGATGGACTTGAACTGGGAATCACTGGATATTAATCAAGCCTCTAGATTGAAAAAGGAGGGTTTAGATGTCTTTTTTAATTTTTTTATGTGGCTCCTTCATGAAGTGCAAAATCTGCATGGTAAGTGTGACACAATTTCAAGGTGCAACATTTATACTTTGAGAAGCACTAGGGAGTTCAATTCGGTCATTAGTATGGTTAAGACTATGAATTATAATCTTAATCAAATGGAGGAGGAATTTTATAAGCTAAAAATGGATCATGACCCCAAAATTGTTACCCTTGAGAAGAACTTTCTGAATGTTCGTCAGGGCCTCCACACTCTAGATAATCTCAGCAAGGGTTCTCTTGAGACAACAACGGACGGTCTGGTGCTCTTAAATGAGAAATCTAAGGACTAGACTAGTAAGCCTCTTCTTTCAAAATAGGGGGAGAAGGCTAGATGTGTGGATAATGAAAAGTGGAAGCAGGTTAATGATCCTAGGACAGGGTCGAGTGTGCGTACTCATAGAAAAAACAAAAAAGGCATTGTTATCTTGATGTAGGATGTTAAAGAGGTCATGGAGATGCATGAAAAGGTCATCACCAAAGATTTGGAGACAACAATAATTTTATAAGATCTTCTCTAGTTTTTTCTTTGTTCTTTTTGTGTTTGTTGCTTTATTGATATTAGTTTGATGGTCAGTTGATTGTGGTTTAATCAACTTTTTGTATTTTGGGCAGCTTCCTTGTCTTATCTTTTGTGCTACCTTTTGTTTTGTATAGGGTTTTACGAACCCTTCAAAACCTATTTTTTGATAATCAAAAACTCTTACTTCAACCATTGACATTACTTCAAGGGTGCTCTGCAAGAGGGTGGGATCATAAAGGAATTTGGTGTTTCAAAGACATTTTGAAAGATGGTAAGTTGAAATACTGGAATGAATTAAACTTTGAATTCAATAGTCCCCTCACCCATTGGAGAACCTACACAATCCTTAGGGAGGCTTGCAATCAGTTAAAATTCCTTGTGGAAATTAAATATGATAGTGCTCAATTCAAAGACTTCCAGTGGCAAAATGGTAATAACATAATGAAATTGAAAGTTAAATAAATTTATTCCATGCTAACAATACACACCGATTTGATAGAATACTTGAACCAAACTTGGAAACTTAACTGGAACAATAATCAATGGTAAAATGTTTTTCAAAGTAACTGGTCTAAATAGTTAGAGGCAAAAAAATCATGCTTCAAGTGGCTTTTAATATTACATAAATTACCATTCAAAAGAAAAATTGATGATATTGACATATGTAGCATTTGTATAGTACTAGAGACTATTAACCATATTTTATTTTATTGTACTTTTTCTAAAGAGACATGGAAACTATTTTGTGACAAGCAAGATATCTGGGGGAATAATGAACAACCTTTTCTTGAGAAGATTTTATTTAACCAAAACATAAAAATGGGGAATTTTTTTGCCTTATTCTAGTTATGCCTTCCATCTAACATTTTGTGGTCCATCTAGAAAGCAAGGAATGAAGACACGTTTCAAGCAAGGAAGAGGATGCTTACTGAGTCTTATAGAAGACTCATGTTTTACAATATTTCCATGCAAGTCTACATTATGGTGGAACTCTCAAAAGACAAATTCTGGAAATATCTAGAGTCACAATAGATATCATGGAGACAAGGTATGGACATATGTCACCAGAGGGACACCCAGGTGTGGAATTTTTCCTAAGGGATCTTTATGCATTCTAGTAGGACCTAGCAGAGAGTCAAAGCAAGAAAGTGGTCAAGGGGGGACAAGAAATGCAACCTTCTGCTAAATAATAAGCAGTTGCAGAGTCACTGATAGCAATGAGAGGTGGTAATGGGATAGAGTAAAGTAACCAAAGGACAACAAACTGGCTTTCTATCCTTTTTTATCTGCATTAGTTGTTTATATTAGTACATGGATATATAAGTGTATATTCTGCTAATGATGCTTTAATGTAACTATTGATACTCTGGTATAGGTTCTATTTTGGGTTTCACTCTTTTGACCTCATCTAGTTGAGGGTTTTGATGTTAATCTGTAATGGGATAATCTAGAAAGGGTTCTGCTTTTGTTGGGTTTTTATTTTTGATCTCATGTAAAGGGGGGAACAATAGATGATATGTTCCAAGGGGGGACATGTCAGATCTGATACTCAACTAAGCATATAACCTAATTCTCTATTTATATTATACTTAATACAAAAAAAAACTCTTATTTTGATTGATTTTTAGTAGAACGTTTAAATTTTAATTTTAGTAGGAAGAAAACAAATTCTCTGATTGTTTTCATTACTATAATATCAAAGTAAAATTATAACCATTTAAGAAGGGACTAAAACTATATATCTTATTTGATTGCACATGTTTTCTTTGTTGGAATACATGAGACACTGAGAGGGGGGCTAGACAAATTAATTCAATTTTCTGACTTTTAAAAACCTTTTTAAACCCTTTGAGAACAATATGAATTATGTTTCAAGAGCTAACATGTGTACCAATCTGAATTGTCGATTCTTAATCACATAAATGTAAGTGTAGAAATGTATAACTATGAAACAGTGCGATCACAAATGAAACCAAATAAAGAACCATAACACAATTAATTTCCAAAGTGGAAAACCCTCTTAGGGTAGAAAATCCACTCGTAAAATTGCCTCACTAGCTTAATGAACCTCACTGGTTACAAAATGCCTCACTGGAAAAAATGGCCTCACTAACCAAAGAACCTCACTGGTTACAAGAATTCCTAACTAGAAATGATCAATATGTCTCAATGACTTGATCATTTTAACTTCACTATACATTTTTTAATAGAGAATAAGTCAACTACAGAAGATCACTATATTTCTCTACAAATCATATTTTACCTCCAATCTAATATACTTAATATCTTAAAGATTCCACTTTTCTGGAATCTTTAAATGACAAAATATATTAGTGATACAATATTTTTTGCATCATGTTTGAAAAACTTCAATTACAAAAAAATATATTAAACTTTCAATATCATAACCCTTCTATAAAACCTCCAAAACACACAACAGTGTAAAGAAACTGTTTAAATATCCAATGTAGATGTCATCAAATGTTGCCACATGTTCAAGATTATAACCAACAAGAAAACCATATTCAAACTGTATCAAACTACCTCATGTTGATTCACCAATGTGACACTACCTTCTAACTACTTTTAACACATACATGATCAATACAATGTATGCAAAGTAATCTTCAAACCCGTGTAATTAAAGAATAAGAAGCCCTAACAAACAAGGGTAGATTATTGTGCATTATATACTCCATATATACAAGAAATGATAAATTCAACTGACAGGACAAGCCAGAATACCACTAAACTCAAAATAAAACCACTTCCAAAAAGACCGTGAGAAATATAACAAATGAAATTGAGTTATCAATTTGCTTGTTATGGTAAACCTTAACTATTTGTAGAATGCCAAAACCACTTTCTTGAAGATGCAGCATCTAAACCACCTTCTCAATCGAAACCTTTAGCCTTATGCAAACCCTAGCTCAGCCATAACAGAATGATTTTGAGTTTTGTCAAGAATTAAATTAAATTAGGGTACAACTATTGTTACGATGTTACAAATAAAACATTATCATTATGTCCCCAATAATCACTATGTCAATCATGATTTTCCCAAATGATATAAATCTCATAATGCTCAATGTAGTCGGTGTTGATTACCATGTGAAACAAACAAATACACTACCTTGTCAGCATTTTTGAACATATAAACCTTTTTCTATGCACAAAGTCTAAATGAATTTAGACTTTTCAACCATAATCATCGCCTCTAATAGCTTGAGAACTTTGTACCAATCTTTATACCTTGCTGACAATGTGATGAATCAAAGTATTGCACCTTATATACCAATGCCAAAATCACCCATAAACATTGAAATATACCTTGCCTTTGTGACCAAACAAATAGCACTAAACCTTCAATGAATGCCACAAATGTATGCCAAGGTAAAAAACATAAGACCCATGTGACAGACTATGATAAATAAATAAGTGTAAACCAAAACAAAACCTTGCACGTTAATATGACAAGTACCAATATGCAAAACATTCACAAATAGTAATGAAGTCAATGTGACTCACAAATATTTTTTCGTTACACATAACTTTGAAACCTTGTCATATATTTGACATTAATGCCAAACACAAATGCCAATGGGGTCAACAAACTCCCCCCCTTTGGCATTGATGTCAAATATCCTGAAACCATAATACCCAATATACCTATTCAAAAACATCAACCATCACCACTAAAATATCTACCTTCAATTGCTAAACTTGTAGCCAACACTGTCACAAGGAAGGATCATCAGCTAGAAACTGAATGCAGAATGTCAACCATAGCAATAGGCCCAAAACATATTTGAGCACCAAATAAATACTAAGCAAGAAACATTGAGCAGCAAGAAACACTAAGCGCCACACTAACTGTTGATACTTTCTCCCCCTTTTGACATTAATGCCAAGGTCAAAAGGAGAGAATCTGAGCTAGAGTACAAATACTAGTGTACCATCCAAGAGAAAAGATCAACAAATATCACTATAAAGTGTCAAGTGAACATATGGTACAAGAAAATATGTGTAATCACAAACCGACTCATCATCCATACTGACAAGCATCATAAATTCACCAAAATAGATACCACCCAGGAATAATAGTCATGAAAGTTGAACTAGGGATGTAAAATATGCAGATATGATCCCCCTAAAAATGAGCTCCATATAAAGGAATGCAAACACTATAATCATTAGGTGACTTAATATGCATTTTCACTTAATGTGCACTAAAATAGTGAAGAATGATGTCAGTAAATCTTCAAACCATCATAAAGTTTACGCATCATTAAATGGTCTCAAGTGTTGTGCAAGTAGTGCAAGTTTCAAAAAACTATTTATGTAAGTAGAATATTGCAGTCATATTTATGTGGTCAAGTTGGGTTCAACTTTGGATGTCGAAGGTGTTGTAGGTAGCAGTTCCCTGTGTGTGGTTATGGCATGCATGAGGGCTCTGCCCTCTTTGCATCCTCGTTCTTTGTCTGCTCCTTGAGCCTGGGCATTGTTCTCTTGTGGGTGGTGTTTGTTTGGTTGGTAAGGGTGGAGTCTCTTTCCAGGTGTGCTCTCCTAGCGTGGGGGTTTTGGCTGAGGTGAAATTTTTCTTTTCGGTGGTTTCTCCTTGTTGCAAGTGCTCTCTTTGTTGGCTGCCACTTTTGAGTGGGATTTGGCTCTCCTTTGGTCTGATCCATACCTAGTATAGGATCTGTGGGTGTGGTTTTTTTTTTCTTCACAAAGTTTTGGGACTTGTGTTTGCATGGCTCAGGGGGAGTCATCAGGGGTCAAATCCCCTCTGGATTTTCATGTTTCTTTTGGGGCCTCGTCCCCAAATCATTCTCTGAAAGTTTTTAATATAATTTGTTTTCAAATTACCCAAATAATGATGGATTTTTTCACGCTGGTGGTTCTCATATTCCGAAGAAAAATAGGTGCCTTGAGCATTCCAAGGAAAGGTCGGTGTTGGTTATTCAACATGAATCAATTGCGAAGGACATCGAGTATTTCTCAAAACATGCTTTGCTCTGCAAATTCTTGGGAATGAGGGTTTCGCTCCAGTTTCTGGAATCATGGGCTCATCGTTCTTGGTCCCCGGAGGGTGAGATGGAAATAATGTTGTTAGAAAACAACTACTTCATGGTGACATTTAATTGCATGGCGAATTGCAATCGAGTTTTTGAAGGTGGGCCTTACTTCCACAACCAGGTTGGTCTATTCATTAAGCCATGGCATTTGGGTTTTGATCCTTTAGAGGAGCTCCTGAATCGTGTGTCAGTTTATTTTTGCCTCCCTATATTTCTAGTGGAATTTTGGCGCAATGACATTTTACATCGAGTTGCTTCATTGCTTGGAAAATCGGTGGGTCCTTCTCAATAAATTCAAGATAGAAAGGTAATGACTTTTGTCGTATTTGTGTTAAAATGGATTTCAATAACCCTATCCCAGACTCTTTGGAAATACGTGTGGGTTCATGCTCTTGCGTGTAGTAGCTTGACTACGAGACTTTTCCTTTTCGTTGTCGTCTTTGTCGTGAATATGGGAATTTGCAGAGAAGATTCTTGAAGTTTAAATCTCCAGGAAATCCGACAGCTCAACCTACCCACAATCCCTCAAAGGTTGACAAGGGTAAGGAGCCCCTACCAAGTGAGGCTATGGATGCTGAGGGTTTTATTCTGTCCAAGGTTCATAATAGGAACTGGGGCCAAAAGAGGACAATTAAGGACCACCAGGATGGAGACTCCTGTAATAGATTTGAGGTGCTTAATGATCTTGGTCATCAAGAGGTAAATCTGGGATTGTTGATTTTGGATCAGGGTGTCTCAGAAGGGGTTCAGGAAGGAATTTTCTCAAAGTGCATCCAAACTTCTCACGAGATTGTGGCTATTCAATTGGAATCGGTCCTGAGTATGGTGATTCAAGAGAGGGTTGAGCCTTTAGTGCAGACGAAGTTGGGGGAAGGGGGGCTCTCCAGCCTTGTGGAGAAAGTGGGAGCTGGCTTGGTAAAAGGTAATAAGGCTTCTCCCTCATTAGGAATTCTTCAAAAGGACCTAAAGAAAGGGGTGGTGGAGAAATATTCTAAAGCGGGGAGAAAGAAGGATTTGGAGAAATTAAAGTTGATGGGTGAGGCTCTAGTGGAGGTTGGCTCTGTAAAGACTCTCGATTCACATTTCTCTAACCCTCCAAAATGAATGTCCTCTCCTAGAATGTAAGGGGCTTGAATAGTGGCCCTTGACAAAAATTTGTTCGAGATTTGGTGCTTTCTCATTCTCCTAATGTTCTTTTCTTTAGGAAACTAAGTTATTGGTAGAAGGAATGTTGGGGTGATGCCTAAGTTGTGCATGCGAGATAGTTGCCAGTGTATTGGGGCTCATGGTAATGCAGGTGGGGTAGCTTTCCTATGGAATCCATTGAAGATTCATCCTCTTTGGTGGGTGTCCTCCAAGTCTTCCATCTTTGTGGTTGTCTCAAGTCTGGAGTTGGGGGAAACTATTCTTCTCTCAAACATCTATGCATCTACCGATTTTCCTGGTAAGAAGTTATTGTGGTCTCATATTAGTTATGTTTGGAGCCTAGCTCCTTTGTTCCCTTGGATTGTTGTAGGGGATTTCAATGCTATTATTGAGACAAATGAGAAGATGGGTGGTTTTGTGAGATTGGAACCCTCAGCCTTCCTTTTTCGTGATAACATCTATGCATTGAACTTGGTTGACATTAAGCCTTGAAATGGGAAGTTTACTTGGAACAATAGGAGATTGAGGGAGAGTTTTATTGCTGAGAGACTTGATTGTTTCTTGGTGTCTTGTTTTTGGGTTGGCGGAGGGTTGTCTTCTGGCTCTGATATTTTGGACTGGCAGGGCTCGGATCACTGGCCTATTAAGTTTTCAGCTTCTTCTGCTAGGGTGGCTCGGTCCTCTTCTTTCAAATTCCAGCTTATGTGGTTAAGAGATTCCTCTTTACAAGTGCATATGGCAGAGTGGTGGAGAAGGGGAAGACCTACTTTTGGAACTACCATGTATTCCTTTTCTAAGTTGCTATAATTTGTAAAATATCAACTTAAAAGGTGGAATAGGCAGTACTTTAGCAATATTTTTCATGCTAAGGTTGATGCTCAAGTTGTCTTGGATTTCATCACTCACGAGATAAGGGAGTGTGGTCTTTCTGAGGATTTACTCAGGTAGGAAGCCTGGGCTCGGAGAGATTTGGAGGAGTGTGAGTTGCGCAAGGAATTTTTGTGGAAGCAGAAGGCTAGAGTTGAGTGGTTGCAGGAGGGTGACAGAAACATTGACTTCTTCTTCAAATCAGTAAAGGCTAGGAGACACGGTAATTATATGTCTATTTTAGTGAATGATAGGGGTGAGCATCTATCGTCCTGGCAGGATATTTCTAGAGAAGCTTCGGAGTTCTATGCTTCTTTATTTTGTGAAGACTCTCAAGATGTTACAGAGGAAGAAAACCAATTTTTGTCTTGTATTCCCTCTTTGGTCACTAGGGAGATGAATGAGTATCTTTTACGAGATTTCTCGTTGGAGGAATTAGAGGGTATTTTTTTTTTAGATGAAGAAGGGAAAAGCCCCAGGTCCTGATGGGTTTCCAGCTGAATTTTATCAAGAATTTTGGTACATCATTAAGTTGGACTTTCTGGAGGTGGTGTGTGAGTCTCAGAATAACAAGCAGATGCTTCAAGCTTTAAACTCTACTTTCCTTGCTCTCATTCCCAAATGTGAGGGGGCGGATCGTCTAAGTCAATTTCGGCCCATTTCTCTCTATAATGTGGTGTATAAAATTATTTCAATGCTAATAGCTGAAAGGCTAAAGCGTTGGCTCAGTGGGCTTATCTTTGAGGAACAAAGTGGTTTTGTGGAGGACCGCCAAATTTTGGATGGGGTGATCATTGCTATAGAGACCATTCATTTGATGGATTCCTCAAAAGAAAAGGCTATGTTCGTCAAGATTGACATGGCGAAGGCTTATGATAGAGTGAGGTGGTCCTTTTTGCAAAAAATTCTTACTGCCTTTGGATTTGCTAAGGAATGGATCTGGTGGGTGCTAAGTTGTGTTACCTCCACTTCATTCTCAGTGTTGATAAATGGGGAGCCTACCACTCTTTTTAATGCCTCTAGGGGTCTTCGTCAGGGGGATCCTCTCTCTCCTTATTTATTCTTTTGGTAGAAGGTCTGGGTAGACTTGTGAAATGTAATGTGGATTTGGGTTTGATTCAGGGGT
Source organism: Sequoiadendron giganteum (assembly GCA_007115665.2). Taxonomy (NCBI): domain Eukaryota; kingdom Viridiplantae; phylum Streptophyta; class Pinopsida; order Cupressales; family Cupressaceae; genus Sequoiadendron; species Sequoiadendron giganteum. Next base: position 100,172,644 of record CM021107.1, on the reverse strand, counting down.
GGAAATGGGGAAACGACTAGCCTCCACAGTCACACCTACAATTTATGGATGATACGGCTCTGATGGGGCTAGCCAAGATCAAAGAAGCTTTGAATTTGCACAAGGCCTTGGATATCTATCTTGTTTTCATTGGCCAAAGGATTAATGAAGAAAAATCCTCCATTTTATTCTTTAATACTCTGTAGCCTATTCAACACAAGATTTCTCATATCTTGAGGTTCCAAATTGGTTCTCTCCCTTTAACCTATCTGGGTATTCCTATCTTTGTCGGTAGACTCCCCAGAGAATCTTGGCAGAATATATTGGATAAGTTTCATGCGAAGGTTACTCATTGGACTCAATGATGGTTGTCCTTTGTTGGGCATGTTTTTTTGCTGAAGTCCATGGTACAGGCTCTTCCTATTTATAGGTGCATGTTACAGGTTGCTCCTACAGGGTTTGTGAAGGATATGGACTCACTGGCTAGACAATTCTTATGGGTGGGTAGCTTGTCCTCATCTAAATGGAACCTGGTTAATTTGAATGTTGTTTGTAGCCCAAGACAGGTGGGAGGTCTTGGTTTGCGGAAGGCGACTTGGTCCGGGTTGGCGTTGGCTGCAAATCTTTATTGGAGGTGGTGTGTGGAGCAAGATCATAGCTAGGCTAGGATATTATCCCACAAGTATCTTCCAAGGATTTGTGAGGAGCTTCCTAGGTTTCCTCTGGAATGGAAAGGCGTGGTGGTTTGGGGAACACTTAAGAAAGGGGTTGCACTAATCAAGGAGGGCTTGTTCTTGATTTGTAATAAGGGGGTTGAGGTTATGTTTTGGTCTGATTCTTGGGATGGTTACACACCTATCCTACATTAGTACCCTAATTTTGTGGCTCTGCCTCAGCACTTTTTGGAGGTCGACTGGTCTAGAGTGAGTGATTTTAAGAAATCTAACCCTAGTGGATAGGTGGAGGTGGCTAGGTGGAAGGACCCTCGTGAATGGCCTATTCCCGGGTTGGAGGAGGATGGCATTGTGCTTCGAAATATCTTGGTTGGTAGACAATGCAACTCTCTTAAGGAAAAAGATATTCTAGCTTGGAGCCCGAACCCTAAGGGTGTTTTTACTGTGGCTAGTGGTAATCAGGAGTTGCTTTCTCGTAAGTTTGGGGGGTGGAGGTACCTTGGTGGAAACATGTGTGGAACAATTTTACATGGCCCAAGAGTAATGATTTTGTTTGGAATCTTTCTTGGAATAGATGTTTGACTTGGGAGAATCTTTGTAAGCAGGGATTCCAGGGCCCCTCTATGTGCATGTTGTGTGGTTGCAGTGAGGAGGATTCTCCCCATTTATTTTTTTGTTCTTATTCTATGCTGCTCTGACATTGGTTGTGAGGTGTTTTGAAACATTTGTGTGTTCATGCATCTTCTCTTGTAGAGCTCTAGAGTAATTTGGGAAGGCCCCCCTCCCAGGCCTCTTTTCTCCAGATTTTGTGGAGCATTAGTCCTACCTTCGTCCTTTGGAAAATCTGGTTGGAAAGGAATCATAGGATTTTTTGTGGAGAAAAGATGATGGCTCAATAGGTTTGGCACAAAATTATTGGTATGATCCAAGAGACAGTGGAAGCTAAATGTGAAGTGGCCCTTTTGTTGGAAAGAAGTGATGATGAGATTGTGAATAGATTGGGGGTGCAGGGGTTGAATCTAGTCTTTGCCTGTGTTATAAGAGGGAGGAGAGCAAAAAATAAGGTTCAAAGGGTTGGTAGATGGACGCCTCCTCTGATGGAGTTTCTAAAGATTAATACTGACGGTTCCTCTAGAGGCAACCCAGGGCTTGCTGGTATTGGTGGAATTGGTAGAGATGGTAATGGTTTTGTGATTTTTATTTTCTCCATCCATAAGGGGTGAAATTCTAACAACCTTATGGAAGGGCTAGCAATTCTTTGGGCTATTGGTCATGCTTGCACCTTCGGTTGGCATAAGGTTATCTCTTAATTTGATTCACAAATTATTGTTAATTTGTTGCTTGAGAAAAGGGTTGTTGATGTTAATTGGCAGATTGCGTTGATGGTTAGATAGATTTTGCAGAGGTGCTCTACATTGGAAGTGATGTATTTTGTCCACATTTCGTGTGAGTGGAATAGGGCGGTTGATAGTTTGGCCAAGTGGGCTTCTGAGCATGAGGATGACTGGAGAATCGAGGGGTGGGGACAGTTATCTCCTGAGTATGTTCTTGAACTTGAGAGGGTCATTACTGTTGATATGGAGGGATAAGTTGTTGATGGTTGGTGAGTTGGTGGTCTTGTTTGTGCTTGATGTTATGGGTTTTCCCTTGTGGGAGCTTACAGACTCCCTCGTTCTTATGTATTGTTAATCTTCTTATTTCAATAAAAAATTTACCCCTTTTTTAAAAAAAAAAAAGTTGGGTTCAACTTTTCAATATCACTATGTTCAACTCTCAAGCACCAAGCACCATTTTTGTGCAACTTTCAAGCATCAAACATCACTGCATAATACCACACAAGCAAAAATGATTCAATCTTATTAAACACGTAAGAAAATAATCCATTAAGATAAGTGATACTACACTATCCATCAAAGATCCAAGTAGCACATTACTTGTTATCCAACCACTATTACTGCACCACACATATTATCCACTATAAAGAGCATTGCCACACTACTCACTGTCATTAAGCAAATGTTCACCATTGTCAAGGTAAATATGCAAGCAACTTTCCAAGCAACTGTGGTTATGTTATCACACTATTTATCACATACATGTTGTTCACCACTGTCACATGTTGTCAGAACAAACATAAAGCATAAAGTAAAGTGCATTCATTGTCTTGTGATATATGCCAAGCAAATACTCCCCCTGCAGAAAGGATAGGTCGAGTGTAATCTGAAAACTTTTGTGAGTGGGTATTCAACAACTACCTTGACACATTGGAAATCACAGTTCATCATTTACAAAGACTAAGACTTCATTTCACTGTTTCAAAATTGAAATTTAGCTCACTATTATGAAACTCTAATAGATAAGGATGACATAATGAATGGTGTCGGTTAAACCCTCAACTATGCCAAACCCTTAGATTTTTGTGCATTTTTTATTGACCTAAGATCTAGACTCCATGGGATCAAGATGCTAGATATGATGACTATAGATACTCAAAAAACCTATTTTCATGACTTTATATAAGTCTGCATAAATGCAAGTCCTTAACACCAACACTACACAAAATCTTCAATTGAATAAAGATACCCTTATGACATTTTGTAACATGATTTGATGTCTTAGCAACATAAACATAGAGATAAGCATGATAAAGATAGACTTGAAGTATGAAGACTATTATTCAATTACCAAGATAAAATACCTTCAATTTCCAAAATAGAACTTGGATCATAGTCATTGTATCAATATTTTGTATCATCTTCTTATGCACTATCTTCCACTCCATTGATCAAACTCGGTCAAGAATGTCACACTGTCATCACTGTGCATGAATATAGATATGCGTTGTTAACACTGCCAACCAAAGCATATACCATTAGTGGACTATCTCACACCACTATGAAAAAAGATAAACCCTTGGAAAAGATGCCTGAGAATAAGATAGTTGAACTTAGAAAAGATGCATGTAACCGTTAACACTTCTAGTATTGTTAGCATATGAAGAAGATATAACCACTGTAAACTTGCAACTATAGTACTAACAATTTTTCAAGAACCTTTGTCAACATATTCCAAATAGTCAATACCATTATCAAACTATTATTAAGACCTCATTCTTATGGTTTCTCATATCATGAATAGATTAAGATCTATTAAATACCCATTATCTTGTGTCTTTTTACCCTTAGACTATACTAGGGAACATAACTCCTTTCTCTTGCTTATTCATTGAATCATGGCAGATGTTTTCAATCTTTGAAAGATACCTTAATTACTTCCACTATGTGACTGATGGTTAAGCTCTTTGAATTCTCTAACTTACTAATGCTTTCATGATTACATTAATCAACAAGGATACCAAATCATTGTCACCTTATATGTCAAAACTCTATGAAGCAAACTATGAATGAAGATCACTATACTTTTGTCAAGGCAATAGTTGCATGTCATACAAGGACATCAACACTCGAAACAAAGCAACTAGACAACTGTATGCAAGCAGGACAACAATGACTATCAAAAATCATGAACTAAGTATCAATACATGGTACTTCACTCTACATCCAAATCACTAAGCAGATACATTGAGCTTGTGTAAGAACAAAGAGAACATTGTACATCAATAAAATACTATTACACTGCTTCATACTAACTACCCAACCTTAAACACATTCAAGATAGAAAAACACGGTATCATACTAGCCATCCTCAAATACATACAAATCATCAATCATGCTAACTATCAGAGGTCGGAGTATATCATTGCATCATCACAAAGTACTGCAAAACTCATAGTAGTCTTCATAAACCTTATAGATTACTCTCATTGTTAATAGATGTTGCACTTCAATCTCTTATTGTATGTTGTTACTATATACTAATAACAATGATATTGTCATACAGATCTAAGTGCTAATACAAAGTATACACTCATACAAATTTCACAATGCTAATGAAAATAATGAGTTTCATATTCTTGACTATCACAAGACAACTTTCTAGGATTTGCATGAGAATAACTATCATGTCTACATTCTATGTTGCTTCATAACAATAGTTTGACAACTTCGTAATCAAACATTCAATTGTCCTCTATCCATTGTTCTTTGCAATCTCTTCATCCTTTCTAAAGGGCTAAATATGCTCATCTTTCAGGAACTTTGTGAAGTCTCTTGTGTGGTATGCACAAGATTAGTTTTTCCTTCTTCCTGACTTTGTTTTCTTCTCCACACTGACTTAGGATTTTTTTTTCCTTTCTTAAGACATTCTCTTGCTTTTGCTTGAACATGTATTCTCTAGATGGTTTCATCAACCTTCTTCTACACCATTGTGATTTGTGCCCAAACATATTGCATCTATAACATAAAATATTGCAGTCTAGACCAAAAGAACAATAGTTTCTTCTAAACATTTAGTGAGAACTTTTATTGACATTCTTTATATGATCATGTCTTTCATAGAACCAACAATTACTTTCTACATGACCAACTTTATGATATTTATAACATATAATGCCATTATTTTGATTTGATAGCTTAAAAGCACTTTTACCCTTATTCCATCCAAAATCATTCCTAATATAAATTTTGCAATCTCTAGCTCTATGACCATAAGCATGACATGAATAACAATAGCCATGAAATTGAGTATAATTGTACCTCATAGAATGATTTTTCCTGATAGGTTGAGGCTATGAGTATTTGTTGGTTCTTCTACCTCCAATATCAACAACTTTCTCTTCTGATTTCTTCTTGTCTTCACTTTTTGAAACAATAGCACGTTGTCCTTGCCTATTATTTTTCTTATCATCTTGAGTAGATTCACTAGTTGATGTTTCCTTCTTCTCATTTGATCTTCTAAAGCAATCATATAGATCTATTTTCTGCTTAGGGGTTCTTCTGACTTCAAAGCATTGTCCTTTTTCATATCCCAAACCAAAATAGTTTTTTGCGATTCTTTTGACTGCTCAACATGCTATCTAGTGCATCAGTAGCTTTCTCAAACTTCTGAATCTTGAAGCTTTCAAGATCTCTTCTCGAGTAAACTATTTCTAATTCTAATCTTAGTTTTGACTTCTAGATCAGATTTGGTAAAATCATTATCTTTCAAGACATTCATTAGTTTTGAATTCTAGATCAGATTTGGTAAAATCAACAACCCTTTTAGCTTCTTCTATTTCAGTTTTTAGACCTATAATCAATTTTTCAGATTCATCAACTTGACCCTTTAAGTTAACAAGTTGATTTCTTGCTTCATCAAACTCTAAAGAAATTTTATTAAATATGAGCATACCTTGTCTCTTGAATCTTTTTCTTGTTGAAGTTGGTCTTCTAGTCTCTTATTCTCTTTTCTGAGTTGCTTGATTGTATCAAAAGCACACAAAAAAATTCCTTCTAAATCAACTTCACAATCACCTTTGTCCACAAAGAGATTTCCTTATATATCTGATTCATTCATGTCGACCACAAATTCATCAATTTCTATATTAGACATATTTTCTTCTACAAGTTATGGATTCTCCTTGGGAATTTCTTCTTTTGCAGGCTATTATTTTTCCTTCTTATTCCTATTCCTCTTTCCCATGACAACCAGTACTCCACCAGGGATCCCCTAGTTTAACTCTAGACAAGGGTTTGGCTCCGATACCAATTTTTGGAGTACACGAGACATTGAGAGGGGGGGTGAATCAATCTCTAGACAAATTAATTCAATTTTCTGACTTTTAAAAACCTTTTTAAACCCTTTGAGAATAATATGAATTATGTTTCAAGAGCTAATATGTGTACCAATCTAAATTATTGATTCTTAATCACATAAATTTAAGTGCTAAAATGTATAACTATGAAACAGTAAGATCACAAATGAAACCAAATAAATAACCATAACACAGTGAATTTCTTGAGTGGAAAACCCTCTTGGGGTAGAAAAACCAATTGTAAAATCGCAAGCTTAATGAACCTCACTAGTTATAGAATGCCTCACTAGAAAAAATGGCATCACTGACCAAAGAACCTCACTGGTTACAAGAATGCCTTATTGGCAATAAAACAATGCCTCACTGGAAATGATCATTATGTCTCACTAACTTGATCATTTTAACTTCACTATACATTTTTGAATAGAGAATAATTCAACTACAGAGGATCACTCTATTTCTCTACAAATCATATTTTACCTCCAATCTAATATACTTAATATCTTAAAGATTCATTTTTTTTGGAATCTTTAAAATACAAAATATATTAGTTATACAATCTATTTTGCATCATGTTTGAAAAACCTCAATTATAGAAAAATATATTAAAATTTCAATATCATAACCCTTCTGTAAAACCTCCAAAACACACAAGAGTGTAAATACACTAATTAAATATTCAATGTAGATGTCATCAAATGATGTCACCTATTCAATCTTATAACCAACAAGAAAACCATATTCAAGTTGTATCAAACCACCTCATGTCGAGTCACCAATGTGACACTACCTTCTAACTATCTTTTAACACATACACGATCAATCCAATTTATGCAAAGTAATCTTCAAACCCATCTAATTAAAGAATAAGAATCCCTAACGAACAAGGGTAGATTATTATGCATTCGATACTCCATATATACAAGAAATGATAAATTCAACCGACAAGACAACCCAAAATACCACTAAACTCGAAATAAAACCACTTCCAAAAAGACCATGAGAAACATAACAAATGAAACTGAGTTATCGATTTGCTTGTCATGGTAAACCTTAACTATTTGTAGAATGCCAAAACCACTTTCTTGAAGATGTAGCCATTAAACCACCTTCTCAATTGAAACCTTCAGCCTTATGCAAACCCTAGCTCGGCCACAACATAATGATTTTGAGTTTTGTCAAGAATGAAAGTAAATTGGGGAACAATTATTGTTACAATGTTACAAATAAAATATTATCATTATATCCCCAATAATCAATATATTAGTCATGATTTTCCCAAATGATATAAACCTCATAATGTCCAATGTAGTCAGTGTTGACTACCATGCGAAACAAACAAATACACTACCTTATCGGCCTTGTTGAACATATAAACCTTTGTCTATGCACAAAGTCTAAATGAATTTAGACTTGTCAACCATAATCATCACCTCTAATAACTTGAGAACTTTGCACAAATCTTTATACCTTGTAGACAATGTGATGAATCAAAGTATTGCACCTTATATACCAATGCCAAAATCACCCATAAACATTGAAATATTTTATGCCTTTGTGACCAATCAAATAGCACTAAACCTTAAATGAATGCCACAAATGTATGCCAAGGTCAAAAACATAAGACCCATGTGACGGTCTATGATAAAGCAATAAGTGTAAACCAAAATAAAACCTTGCACATTAATATGACAAGTACCAATATGCCAAACCTTCACAAATAGTAATGGATTCAATGTGACTCACAAAGATTTTTGCCTTACACATATTCTTGAAACCTTGTCATATATTTGACATTAATGCCAAACACAAATGCCAATGGGGTCAACATTCTTTTCAATATATAATAAAAATTTACCATTTTAATAATTGTTTAAATTACTACAAAACATAATAAAAAGGGGACCACTCAAACCACTACCTTCCATTAATTTCTAAATTGGAGGGATTGGATGTTGCCTTCAATTTGGTTAGATCAAAGGTTGTCTAAAGATTGCACACACTCCTAATTATCTAGTGAATTAAAATATGCCAATATTTTGCATGACTTGAATATTTTATATTTATATGTGTAGGTAAATTTTATATGTTTACAAGATTATTTTTAATAGATTATCTAAGTTATTATTAGTAAATAATAATACAATAAAATTAATATTATAATAAATGAATACTTTTTAGATAGGTGTATTTAAGATATCTCACTAATTTAAATAACAAATAATAAAAAGTTAAAACTATTAAAATATTCCAATATAAAATAAATTCTATTATAAAACTAATTTTATTGTTAACCACTACATAACACTTGCTAAAAAGATAATAAAGAATAAAGAATACGAACACATGTTAATTGAAACCATTTTTTATATTAGAAAAAAAAAAAAAATTCTACAATTAAATAATTTTGTAATTAAACAATATTTTTAAATGTTAAACAATATTTTCACATATTCTAAATTCAAAAGTCAATAAATTATAAATAACTTTTTTTATTTAAAATCCTTACTAAAATATTTTTTAAAAAAAATTAATAATATTAATTATAGGTAAATAAAATTTGGGTGGTAAATGGAGAGTCCACAAATACAAGGAACATGTGAGAATTCATCAATAACTAAAATAAAACAATAAACTTGAAAATCATGATCACATGAACTAAGTGACTAAGGTTAGCCACATGTAAGGGAGTAAGGGCTTCACGACACCTTGGGGGTACTACATCCAAAGCGTGTTAGAAAGAATATGCTCAAACAAAATATAAACATAATTCTTCAAATTCAATTAACTATGCCAACGAAAACCACATTAAGTAAATACACTTTGTCTAGAAATGATCGCCTTATGATGCAAGAAGGCATATGCAAGGTTCACTATAACATCTACACATTTTATCTACACAAGGGTAGGGCTTCACCCAACCACCACTTCACAAGGAATTTATGATTACAATGCACAAAACTTATGGTAAAACAAAATGATATCCAAGTCATTCATAGGGGACATTACAATTGAGGCTCTAAGGCAACCCACATAATACTCCTAGAAGCATAATTTTATTAAATAATTAAACATGCATCCCATGCAAGAGGAAAAACAATACCGATTACCCATCTAGGTTCTCAAAACAATCCCAGGGAAACCTAATTTGGGGACATACGTCATTGACCCAAATATTCTATGATGATAATGTAACATTTCATTCATGCACTATATGATCACTTCACACATATGATGATACTTCAGTAGGGATACAATCTCATTAAATATAACTCATTATCTCATAATATATAAATAAAAATGATACTTCATCAAGTAAATAAATGTCATAGCACATCCTCATATGTGTAGTGCATAATCCAGGTAAAAGCACATAATATTTGATATACAAAAGTACAATTCAAGCTCTCTTTCCATGTAATAAACTAAATATACAATCTTGAATTATAAATATAAATAATGATACAATAATAATGTGAGGACAAAAAAATAGTCTCCAACCATCACCGACCCTCACAGTCATCCACAAGTCGAGAGATGAGAACATGGCTCAGAAAAAAATTCACCCAACCAGGAAGCTTACGCTTCCCCGAAATTCTTCCTAGACTCAAAGAATACCCAACCCTACATGAAGTACCTAGCAACTTGGAAATAAAAAGCAGGAGGGAATTTCAGTGCAAAGCACTAGAATAAAATGAAAAATCCTAAAAAGAGGATTGTCCTTCTTTGTTAACCCATATTCGACACTTTATCCCAGAAGGTAAACCTAATACACACATAGAAGACAATAACATGCATAATGATCATAAAATAATTAGTTACTCTTTTCTTTCATGCTAATGTTCAATTATACATCTTTCATTGTTTCAAATTTTCATGCCTAATAAAGCAAATAATCATTGACATGCAATTTATTTATTTACATGCAACTAACAGTAAAATAATCATTGACATACAATTCATTTATTTACATGCAACTAGTTTTTAACATGAATTTTGACCTTTTAAGGTCTTCTCTCTACTTCATACAATGGTTACTTGGTTTCATGCATTACAGTTTTATGTCATGCATTTCTAAGTGTAAATATAAATGTAAAACTATTTTCATTTTATGCAATATTTAACTAACTTCCATGTCTTGTAGGTTAATTCATGAAAAATTAGTTTGACATTCTATGCACAGTAACTCTTTCATAAACACATATTCATATGATTATATATACATGATGTCACATCTCATTTTACTCGCATAACTTAATTAATAAATAAATTAAACTGGTTGAGAATATTGGTTGAATATTTTATGATTGTTTGATTATGGATAAATATTTTTTTTTAAATAGATGTAACTTTTTAAATGCATGAAATTGAAATTGAAATTAAAATGGATATGAGATTTTATGACGTGCTTCGGCTATAGTTTTTAAGGACTAACCTAGTGATGGCAATCTAAGTGCGATTGAGTGCAGGAATATGAGCCGGTATTTGTCAAAGGTGAGAAAATGGTTGAGGTAGGGGTATCCTAGCCGCTTAGCAAGAAATAGTATGATGGAAACCCGATGCTTACACACACACGTAGTTGCATTCATATTTGCATTGTGTATGATACGATTTCATTCGATTGTGTAGTTGCATTCATATTTGCATTATGTTATGATCTAACTTAATAATTATGTATTATGGTTATTATGTTTGTGAAAATAAAATTAAGTGGGAAAAATAAATGCATGTACTAAGGTATTTTATTTTCGGAAACTATAATTGATTGATTAAATTATAAAAATAAAAAAAATTTAATAAAATTGCATGAAATATATATATATATTTTAATAGGTAAGTATTACCAATTATGGGGTAATGCCCCAAAAAAAAAAATTGTTTTTTTATTGTGTCATATTTCGTGGCTTCTCAGCCGCCTCCATCATTTATTGTGGCCTTTTCATTTAATTAGCCGATAGGCTTTTATTATGGACTTGCCAGTCCATAAGCAATTAGAATACCTGTCTCACACATCTGCATACCATTCGACGCCCCCGCCATGCCATTTGACGTCCATCAGAAGTTATCAATGATGTCGGATAATTTACAACTTGCTATGTTAGCGTGAAAAGAAAGCCACGTCCATCATACTCAAATCTAAACAAGAATCTAAAAATTTAATTATGTGTCTAATCTCATTATGGACGCATCTACCAAATTTCTTCACTCACTCCACCATCACCACCTTCGATTTGCATAAATAGACTGTTCTATCCACATTTATTTATAGAGACAAGCTTTGGAGTTGGACAAAAGGAATTACAGAGACAAACGCAGTTTGAGACGGTACTGCATTTTTTTTCATGCTAATTGTATATTGCTTCTACATTGTTTTTCATGTTCTATCTTTTACATGCTCCCATCAGACCACATTTCTTTGAGAAGTTCTCTCAAATGGCTAGAGTGCCTTAGCTGTGACTCCACATTTTGCATAAATATCTACTGAAAGTAATGAATATAATATCCTCTAACAAAATTTATCTTTACATTCTCCTCTGAAAATGGAGGCCGTGTGAGTAGGGTGTTAATGTCTCTCTTAATTCCATAAACATGTTGTCTGTCTATGCACAGTCGAAAAAATACACATACTCATTTACTTGTTTAGTATTCAAATGTATGCATGTGGTTAGTTGACCTTGGAATGGAATAGTAGAATAGGAACATTTACCTACAGGATTTCATAGGTTAACCGACCTGGCTATTGCGAGCCCTCTGAGTGCTGCTGCCATTGCCAAATTAAGGAATTTCCAGATCGTGAGAATCCTCCATTAAAAACAAACTCGAGCCTACCAACATGTGAGCATTTTGCCCCTCACAGGCAAGTGTATCTGGAATTGCTCTGTTTCTACTTCTGTAGCCATGAATCAGCCTTCAGCCCAGGCTACAAATGAAGACAAGATTACAAATCTCAATCTCCACACATAATTCATACATCTAGGCTAAGATGCTGCACAAATCTGTACATGTCTTCCATGAGGTAAGAATAGTTAAATTTCTCATTACATCCTCCTTTGATAGATGTCCAAACCCATGACAAATCCCATTTTGGTACTGACATACTTGTCCAAACCCATGACAAATCCCATTCTGATATCGGCACAAAAAAATCTTTCAATAGCTACAACTTTTACTTTTACAACTCTATTTAAAATTTTCCAAAACATTTTTAATGATTCTATTTGGTGCAGCTCCTACTAGCCATTAATGGCATTTCATGAGATCACATTTCTTTGAGGCGTTTTTCTAGATAGCTTCGTTGCCTTTCCTACCATAGCATTTCCAACTATTATATCCGACAAAAATATGCCTTCCAATATGCGTTGATGAATGCACATACCCTGATCTATGGCTCCTCCCCTTTATTTTTTCATACAAATATTTCTTATTGAGTTTACCTTCATAAAATAATTATGGAAGCCAAAGAAAAATATAAAGGAGGTTCAACCTTTGACACTCCTCTACGCATGCAGGTCTCCAGGTGTATTTCTCTACATTGTCTGTCACACTTTGCTGTTGACAACTGGAAAATTATTGACCTTCCATCCATCCTCCATGTTTTCAATTTTGCAAGGACCAGTTGGGACTTGTATATAAGACCTTCCATGAGCATTCTAGGTTGTTCAACCACAACTGATGTTCAGTTCTTCTATGGTTACTGGTTCCTTTTTTGGGGATGTGTTGTAATTAGTCTCCCATTATAATATGAGAGAAATTATAGTTAATAATAATTTATTAAAGGTATTAGTAAATGTTAATATTAATCATTTTATTTGTTTAATTTAAAATTTTAAGATACAATTTTTCATTTTATAAATATATTGTTATTTTTTGATAATTGTTTAATTTTATATGAGATATTTATGTTTATTTATAATAATACTTATTGAATTAAATGACATATATATGAGTTAGATAGGTTTACAAATAAAATAATATTAATAATTGAAAAAATTGGGAAGATTGTTTTGTTTGATAAAATTGATTCAAAACCTTTTTTTCATGTTAGAAAGTGAATTGCAATTTTAAATTAATAACTGTGTTTGGTCAATCTTAATGTTCAATTCAGTCATAGTTTGATGGACTTTAAAATTGATTAGTTTAGGTAAAAAATGAATGTTTTTTTATCAATTTTATAAATTTATTTACATTTTATTTCTTTAATTTATTTTAAGTATTATAAGATGTTTTTTTCTTATATTCTCTCATAATTGCAACATAGTTGTATATGGATACCAAATACTTGAAAATATCTTGCTTTATAATGTTTAGTTTAATTGATCTATAAGGTTCTTCTTTAAGTACATTTATTAACAGAATAATACTATAATATCAATTGTTTATTAACAATGCTAAAAATAATATTAAAGTTTAAAATGAGCTCTACAACGGCTCCTCCGCCTCTGGTCCCAATGGCTCCAATGGCTCCTCCTTTGGCTCTGAGGGCTCCTCCAGTTTCTCCACTGGTTGTGTTGGCTCTTAAGGCTCCTGCTTTGTCTATTGTGGGCCCTCTCCCTGCCCAGTGCGTGCGTAGGAGGAGCTTTGTGGTGTCTTTCGCTCCACTAGTTCCTTCTCTTTCGTCATTTGTTGTGTCTCTGACATTGGTTGTTGTTCCTGGCAGTGATACTGCCCGTGGCGCGCGTGGGTTTCCTGTCGGTGGTGTTGCCCCCCGTGTGCGCAGGTCTGGTGTGGCTTTGCAGACTTGGTCTGCTATGTGTTGGTCCTTCAATGCTTTGGGGGATTCAGTTGTGGCTGGGCTTCTTGGGCCTATTGTAGGGGGCGGGTTTCCTGGGCCTGTTGCCGAGGGTGTTTTGGGTATGGCCAAATCCTTCTCCGATGCGGCACGTTTGGGTACTTGTCCTTCTGGTCGGTCTCTTCCCTATGCTAGGGAATCCCCTGTGGTTGTTTGCGGTCTAGAGATTGTGGAAAAAAAGGACTTTTATTCGAAAACTGGTGTGGTTTGCAGGTTCAATGGGCTGTGGCCCTCCCTCCCCAATCTCCACGATTGGGTCTCGAGCTCTTGGAAGCCTTTCGTCACCAGGGAGATCAAGCTTTATCCTTGTGCTAGAGGTTTCTTCATTGCTACATTTGCCTCCCCTTTTGAGAAGAACAGTGTCCTGGACAGAGGGTGGATGTGGGGTATCCATTCTCTATCCATCAAGCCCAGGACTAGATCCTTCAACCCCCTTACGGAGCCTTTGAACACGAGACCTGTTTGGGTTCGTCTGCCAAATCTTCCTCTTCAGTTCTGGGAGGAATCTTGTTTCGAGGCCATTGGCAATACCATAGGTCGCTTCCTTATGGTGGATTCCACAACTAGGGAATTTGGGCACACTACGATCGCTCAGTTGTTAGTTGATCTGGACACCTCCAAACCTCTTTCTGGTGATGTTGTTTTGCTAGTGGAGGATAGGCTGTGGAAACAACTCCTGGACTATGAGGGTCTCCCCTTTAGGTGTAGGAGGTGCTTTTCAGTGGGTCATTTGACCTCTGCCTGTCCTCATGCTTGCCACAAGGGCGTTGCGACTTGGTGGAAGGACGCTCTCCTGAATCATCTCACGATTGGTTCTTCTTTGGATTCTTTTGAGGAGGTCAATCCTCTGTCTGCTGCTCCTGTCCCGGACCTTTCTTCTTTGCAGCCTCCTGGGTCTTCTGAGGAGGTTTCTTCTGAGGAGGTCAACCATCTTGTTGATGCTCCTCTCCCAAACCTCTTTGTTGTGGATCCACCTTTGGTCAGTTCTACTGACACTGTTGTGCCTGACCCGACCTCTATTGTTGTTGCATTGTCAGACCCTGTACGCCCTTTGTTGGGAGATACTGTTGTTCTGTTGGTTGATTCTTTCTCGACTGCCTTACTGCCGACTCCCTCATTGTTTGGTGGTCCCATGGTGACGGTGGCAGAGTCGCTCCTTTCTCCTTTCTCTTCACTTCCTACTTTTGAGCCTCCTTGGTCGGTTGTTCTCCGGAAGAAGAAAGTTGTGTCGGCTTCTCGAACTCGGGCTCATGGAGCCATCTTTGACCCCTTTTTTTCTAGGGCTGCTTAATTTCTTTGGTTTCCACAGCTGTCAGACAGCTATTTCTGGTTGTATCTATAGTTCAAAGTTTGTTTTGAACTATGTTTTTTCTTTGGCCCCTTGGGCTCCTTGTGAAGGGTACGACACCCTGAAAATGTTGCTTAACTTTTCAAAAACAATGCTAAAAATAATATAAAGAAGGGTAAATTAACAACTATCAATTTAGCTCAAGTACAAATTATATTTTATTGACACAATATTGTGACAAAAATTACATAATTTGTATTTATTTGTTGTTTGTATGTGTTATTTTATGTGTTGTAATTATTCAATGACAATTAGGAAATTAAAATGTTTGTATTCACTTTTTTAAATATTTAAGCTCAACTTTCTTTTATTTTACTTGTAATCAAATCTCTAAAAAATAGTTACTTCATCCATTATTTTATAGCTTTTTTTGTAAATATAAATATAAATATCTAAAATTAGCAATAAGAAAAAGAAATTAAGTGTGACTAAAATTAACAATGTTAAAGAATTAATAAACCTTTTCTTTAAGTAAATAATGTTTTTTTAAGTCTTGTTAATCTCCTTTGCTATAGTGTGAAGTTGAATGCTTTTTGATATTAGCTAACATTAGGTACAATCTCAAATTTGTTTCATTTAGGAATGGAAAATGTTGATCGTTGTACGAACATCATTGAAAGATCGATTAGTGATAGTTTCCTTGATCTTCCAATTTCTTCAGTTCCCACAATCAATTGGGATAAAACTCCTACAAGCATGGTTCAATTTTTTTGTCCGATATCACCATTAATTGCTTTGACCTTTTATAGAAAGCAAAGGCACTTGTTCCAAACATACATAGTGTGTAGGGTTTTGAAATTCAGTCAATGGAAGGCACATTGAATTGTGTCCATTCAACTTATGACACGCTAGCTTCCTTTTGCACTTTCCTATGGGAAATGCAAGTTGCTAAGAACTATGAATTAGGTGGTGCTCCATACATCAAACTCACATTCCAAAACTATCTAGAAGAAATGTCTAAAAAAAAATTAGTTTTCCAAATGTGTATATCGTGTAATATTGTTATGTGATTACGACCTCTACCAACTATGGATAGCGTGCTACTTTTTGTGAACCTCCTGAGATAAATGTTGTTTCCCTACTAATACAAATAAGGCAATGTGCCTAGCAATAAAATTACATTCCAAAAGTACTTAGAGAGTATGTACTACACATCCACTTCAATACTATGTAAATCGTATGTGATATTCAAATGATATTATGTCCTCTATTAATTATAGATATGTCTTATTTGTAATTTATATTTTACATATGTAGAAGATGTTGATACTTTTATTTCATGCTTTCGATTTTACATCTTATGGCATCGCATTCCACCTATGTATTGTTCCTACAACCAATTCTCCCAACAATAAATGAGAACATTCACTTTTCAATTTTTATATTTTTACAAGTTTATAAACCATGGACTACTTATCAACTCATCCAATTTTATAGGAATATTTCATATCCCTTATGTCATGTCTATATATTTTTATATAACCAATTATGTATTGTTTCAATTCATTTATGCTTTTCCTTTTATTTCCTATC
Organism: Sequoiadendron giganteum; assembly: GCA_007115665.2. NCBI lineage: Eukaryota > Viridiplantae > Streptophyta > Pinopsida > Cupressales > Cupressaceae > Sequoiadendron > Sequoiadendron giganteum. The sequence goes on along the minus strand of CM021107.1, from coordinate 100,155,629 downwards.
GGCGTCTCCCTTGGACCTCCTATAGGTGCAAGTGCTAGTTATTCTAATCTCGGAAATGATGACTTAATGTTTCCACCTCCTCTCCTTGTAGTAACTGGTACACCACGTGTCATTTTTTCACATTGGTTTTCTTTGAATTATGTTAGCCTTTCATGTGTGAGACTAGGTACTATTACATCCAGAAACTATTAGGAGGTTTGGACAAAGTAATAGAAACCACTTGACTCAATGAGGGAATTCCTTAGACCCAAGATATTGGCCAACATTTGGGTGTGCCCTATTATCTTTTTTTGTTGGACTTGAACGAGGGGGAGTACGTGAGGCATTGAGGATGCACTTTAGTTGCCTACAAGTTCCTTTGGAAGCTTTACCAGTATAAACCAGTGGAGAATTTTGAGTGGATGGACGAGTTCGTGGCCTTTAAGACTGAAGAATGAATTAGTAGTTGGTCTAGCCACTTTTGTTTAAATTTTTCTTAGGGATGGTCTCCTTTTTGGGCTAAGATGCACTCACTGGTTTTAACTTTTCAAGGTTTTCATAACCCCAATGATGGAAATCGTCTAAGCCTTAGTTATGGATACCTAGATAAAAAACTATTTCAAAATCTTGTATATTTTGGCTTTATGTCTAACATATATTATGAAGCTTAATCAACTAATATAAATATACTTTTAAAGTAAATGATTCTCCATTTTTTCATATGGGTGATACAACATTTTGTCTTAATGTTGTGATTTTACGTTATTCATGCTTCTCAATAAGATATTACACGAGTTTCTTATAAATTATTAAGTAAATTAAGGAATCTATACTTCTTCCTAAAGTTTTTATGAAACCCTAAAATGGTGACAGTGTGTGTCTTGGTATTTATAACAGAAACATCACCATTTTAAGTCTTATTGTTTAGTCATTATTAATTTGGTTATCAAAAAAAATTCTTTTGTCTTTTAGCTTTGAAATGGGATTGAAAGATGCATCATTTTAGCGTTGTGTAATGGTTGGAATTTTGCATTAAGCACTTTAACCTAATGGTTCCAGTATTCATGAATTAATTATATTGTTAGGTTCTTTCTCTTTGTTGAATATGGTGTTGAATGAAAAGTGTATATTTATTCCTTGGGTTTTTAGATTCCTAAGATGGCTAAAATGTGTGTCTTAATTATGTTATGCACTTTAACCTAATGGTTATGATATTCAAGATGTAGTTGAGAGATCACCCCCTTGGAATTTTGATTTAGATTTTGAGTCCCATGCGTCTTTTCAAAAGAGGGAGGAGGATTCCTTTGTATTCCAAGGGGTCGAGTCCCATGGGATGCAACCTACTTCAGGTGTTTCAAGGCAAAAATAGAGTGAGGCCTATAATCCTTTTTTTTGTATCTATTTTAGTGTTAGGGCTTAGTTTGAATAATCAAGACCCTTGCATCTAGGTTCGCTTAGGAGTTGGAGTTCTGATAAGAGGTTGGGGTTGGGGAGGTTGCATGGGCTAGAGGAGACCAAAGGATTTTTAGGTATTAGAGTTCCCTCTAGGGTTACTAGTTGGGAGAGTTCAAATTCCACCAAAAGGTACTCAATTGCTACATACTTGGACCAATGAAAATTAGGGTTTGTTATTTAGAGCTTCTCATGTTTAAGATTTTGGGAGGATTGTATTTAGGTGATTCATGTGAAGCGGGTGGACATTCGCCACCCATGAGGGTTTGGGTTTTTGAGGAAACTGGGCCTCATTATAGATTGATAAAGTTATAGTAAATTTTGAACTTATGTTCTTTGAATTTGTGAGATCGGGACTTTAATTGAGATAGATATGGTATTTATGATTTTCAGGATCGAGGATGGACCATCATCCTTGGGGGTCATTTTATTGTCAAGCCATGACCCATTGGTTTTGGAAAGGATTACTACTATTCATTGGTGTTAAAGGGCCTTCAACCCCTCCTTTTTCTCTCTTTGGTTAAATTGGACTTAAGCAGGCTACCTAAGGTTCGGGATTCAACAATGGTGATGCATATGTGATTATGGCTCTTGTTGCTTTTATGTTATTTTCCTCACTGCTATTTTGAACTTTAACTACTTGATAATAATTTAGTTACTTTTTGGTATATATTAGTGATTTAGGCCCTTGCTAGACCTCCACTTTATCATCAGTTAGGCAATGTTCTTGTTGATCTATACCATGGTTTGCTAGATAATCTACTACTTTGTTTGCTTCTTGGTATATGTGTTTGATTGAATATACCATTGTATTAGTTTTTTTATACAAATTACTTTTGATTGTAAACCTAGAAATCTCCAATCCAACCTTTCATTATTGCATTTATACATACAATCGAATCACACTCAAATTCTAGGCTCACAATACCTTTCTCCTTACAAAGGAATATACCATTCAGGATGCCTTCAATTTCTACCACATTGTTCGTAAAAGAAGGTAACTTAGTTGATCTTCTTGGTACCACATGGCCTTTGTCATCATGGATAATGCATCCCGCCCCAAATTTTCTTGGGTTTCCCCGGGAAGTACCATTTGTGTTTAATTTCATGTTGGCAATATGATGCCATTTAATTGCAATCCTAAACATATTTCATGTATCTCCTAAGTCCTTGGAAAGTGTTCCCCAACACTAGGATTAGAAAGAGATTAAATTCGAATAAAATGAACATGTAAATTGACATTTGTAATTATTCCTAAATAATAGGAACTTGTGTGGGTGTTCAATATGAGTTCCTAAATAATAAAAAGCACATGGGGCACCCACATGGAAGGTGGAACCCACCTTGTTTAAGTTAATTGTTTCAAGGATTGATAACACTTCAGTAATGCATGTCTAGGTTCCTACAAAATAGGGATTGATATATACAAGAGTGGAGTGGAACTATCAGTTTGGTATTAGTTTAATATCAATTGAGTTCAATTCAATTCAGTTTAGTTCAGTTTAGTTCAGTTATGGTTCAATTATCTTCAGTTGCATGTAGTTATTTTGAGTTGTATACTAGTTGACTTCACTAATGACTTCAATTGCATGATAGATAATAGGTGGATACTTTCAGTTAAGTGGGGATGATCAATCATGCATAATGTTTGCATGAATTGATGGAGAGATATGTTTTAGTTAAATAAGATTGACTTGAGCCCACCTTGGGCACCCAAGTTGGCATCTTTCAGTTAACACCTTTTGCATGAGAAGATATTTACAAGGATCGATTAAGTGGGCCCATTCTTGGGCGTCAACTTTGAGGTGATGCTTGCAAGATATTTTCTTCACCAATAATCAGTTAAGTGTTCAATTTGGGGTGCCTAAATTGAGACTTTGGTTATGACTTCATGTTATAGTGTGAAACGCTACTTGCCAAATCTAGGCATAGGTTTTTGAGAGGAGATTTATGATCTATTAATTGTCAACTCTTAGGAGTTTATAATGCTCGTTATTGTCTATATATTGCAGCAAGTGCATAAGAGTTTCATGAGATTTTATTGTAGGTTGTGAAGAAGCATTGTTGAAGAAAAAGGAAGCATATCAATCAAGGATTGATACAGTGTTATTGTAATCTTTTTCTAAGGTTAAGTAATACAAGCACTATTGGTTCTGGTGGATTTTTTTCTTGAAAGGGTTTCTCCACGTATATGTTGTGTCACTTCTATCTTTTGTCTACATTCTTCTATAATATTTTTTCTATTTCTACAAATGATAAAATTGATTTAAACAAAATAAATCATTTACAAAGAATTGATCTAAACAGATTAATCATGCACAAATAATTATGACAAAGAATACTTAATTAGATCTAAAATCACATAGTTTTACAAGTTTTAAGCTACAAATTTACCTTCATTTTCAAGATTTGGTATTAGAGCTATTGGTTGGGTAGAGTTTGGGATGCCTTTCTCTTAAAATTTTGAAGGTTTTTTGGTTGTAGTGGGAGCTTTTACTATTGTGTTATTTCAGATTTGTAAAAGAAGTGTGTTACAATGACTTCTACTTTTCGTCTAGATATTGAGAGATTCAATGGATCTACTTATGAGATGTGGAAAGTAAAAATGGAGGATCTCCTTGAAGAGAGAGATCAGTGGTTAGTTGTTTGTAATGATAAAAATCCATCTACAACGATGTAAGATGAGGATTGGGCTAAGCTTGATAAGAAGGCAAGAGGGACCATAATATTATGTCTTGTTGATGTTGTTCTCTTGAATGTTTCAAATGAAACTACCGCATATAAATTATGGAAGATGATAGGTGATATCTATCAAACCAAAAGTCTTACTAATAAGTTGTATCTGAAAAGACAGTTGTATTCTTTAAAGATGAAAGATGGTGATTTTTTTGTACATCATTTAAATTATTTCAATTTTATTATGAATCAGTTAGCATTTGTAGATGTAAAGCTAGAAGATGAAGATAAATGTGTTTTTCTACTTTGTTCTTTACCAGAGTCTCAAGAAAATTGAATTGTTGCTATCAGTAGTAGTGGTGCAGATTCTAAGATGGACAATATAATTCCTACTCTCCTATTAGAGGATATGAGGAGCAAGTCTAAAACGGGCTCCCAAGATGCCTTGTTTGTAAGAGGTAGGCCTAAGGAAAAGGAACCTAAGGTAGACAAGAAAGGAAAAGGTAAGTCCAAAGGACAGTCTAAAACCCCTGGTAAGAGTAAAGTAAAGTGTTGGAATTCTGGGAAACTAGGACATGTAAAGAAGGATTGTAAGAACAAGAAAAATAGTTTTGATGCTTTTACAGAGAAATCCTTGGATGACGGTAATGATGCATTGATTATTTCATGTAAAAATGTTAGTGATTAATCTTGGCTTATTGATTCAGGTTGCTCCTATCATATGACTCCTAACAAGGAGTGGTTGACTAAGTATACTAAATATGATGGAGGCAATGTCTTCGCTGGAGATAATAGCACAACAAAGATTGTGGGAAAAGGAGAGTTAAAGTTGTGTTTCAATGATGGTAGGGTTAATACCCTTAATGATGTTTTACATATTCCAGGACTTGCTAGAAATCTACTTTTTGTATTTAAGTTCAATGACTCTGGAATGCATGTGACATTTGACAAAGGTGGTTACAGATTGGTGAAAGGGAATATGGTGGTTGCTAAAGGATCTCAGATTGGTACTTTGTTTAAGCTTAATACCTCCAATTTGAATAAATTAGCCAATGTAATTGAAGCTGAAAATACATGTATGTTGTGGCACCATAGATTGTGCCACATTGGTGAAAAAGATCTTAGGACCATTCTTAATAAGAAATTGGTTGACGGTATTCCTGATTATAAAATTGGCAAAAATGATTTTTGTGAGCGTTGTCTGTTTGGAAAGCATTCTAGATCTTCATTTCCTAATGGAACAAATAAAGCTAAGAGATTATTAGAGACTATTCACTCAGATGTTATGGGTCTTGTGGATATTGACTCTATTGGAAAACCTAGATATTATGTCACATTTATTGATGATGTCTCAAGATACACTTGGATCTATTTTATGCATAACAAATCTGATGTGTTCAATAAGTTTAAATAATTTAAGGCTTTAGTTGAGAAACAATCAAATCATAAGATAAAAGTGTTGAGATCAGATAATGGTGGTGAATATTGTTCTAAGGAATTTGATGATTATTGTAAGCAAGCAAGAATTGTGAGATAGAAAACTACTCCATATACACCTCAACAAAATGGATTAACCAAACCTTAATGGAAAGAGCTAGGAGTATGTTAAGTAGTGCTAAGATAAATTGGTGCCTTTGGGCCGAGGTGGTATGTACTTCTTGTTATTTAATCAATAGATCTCCTCGTTCATCTATTGAAGATAAAACCCTTATGAAATGTGGTTAGGTAGGCAACCTAGTGTTGCACATTTAAGGATATTTGGTTGTGAGGCTTTTGTTCATGTGTCTAAAGAAAAGTATTCTAAGTTGGATCCAAAATCACATTAATGCATATTCATAGGTTATGGTGAAAATGTAAAAGGTTACAAGCTTTGGAATCCTCTAACTCAAAAAATTACTTTATCAAGAGATGTGATTTTCAGGGAATTTAGAGCTTACACTGGAGAAGAACAACCAAAGGAGAAGGATACTTCTCGAACAATGCATTTTGAGACAAAACTAAGAAGCAAGAAGATGCACATGTTGAAGAATAATTGGATGGTTTGGATGAGGAGAGTTCACAAAGTTTTGAGATAGATGCTCATGATGAGCATATTGAGGAACAAGAAGAACCTTCTTTGAGAAGACCCACAAGACAACAAAATTTTGTTGATAGATATAGCCCACCTAATTTTCGTTGTATATTTTCTTTGATGAGTACTAATGATGAACCTAGATCTTACAAGGAAGATTTGTCTTCAGATGAGAAAAATCTTTGGTCACAATTTGTGCATGAGGAAATGGGTTCCTTAGATGCTTGTGACACATGGTATCTTGAGAGTTTGCCCAAAGGAAGAAAGGCCATTGGTTGTAAATGGATCTTTAAAAAGAAAATTGGAGCATATGGTAATCTCGAAAGGTACAAGGCTAGATTAGTATCCAAGGGCTACTCCCAGAAAGAGGGAGTTGACTTTAATGAAATCTTCTCTCCTGTAGCTAAATTAATTTCTATTAGATTCTTTTTATCTATTGCTGTTGCTCATGATTTTGAGATAGAAAAAATGGATGTGAAAACTTCTTTCGTGCATGGGGATCTTGATGATGAGATTTATGTGAGGCAACCTAATGGTTTTGTTGTAAAAGAAAATAATCTTTGGTTTGCAGGTTAAAGAGATATTTATATGGATTGAAATAGTCATCGAGAATGTGGTACCAGAAGTTTGATGCTTTTGCATTGAAGATTGGTTATGTTATGAGTGAGGAAGATCATTGTGTTTATATAAAATTTATTGATGATTAGCTTGTAATTATCATCTTGTATGTTGATGACATGTTGTTTATTGGTAACGACAAGGTGATGATCAAAGAATTGAAAGCACAAGTCTCTAGCACATTTGAGATGGAATATCTATGGGTTGAAAAATATATCCTTGGTATGGAGATCAGCAGAGATAGAGATAACAAAAATCTTTGCTTAAGTCAAAGCAACTATGTTGATGCTATTTTGAAATGATTTAACATGCATGATAGTAAACCAATTAATATTTCTCTATCAATTGGCACAAAGTTAAGTTTAGACATGATTCATAAATCTGATTTTGATCATGAAGAAATGTCTGAAAATCCATATGTTAGTGTAGTTGGTAGTTTGATGTATGCAATGTTCTGTACAAGACCAGATATAGCCCAAGCAGTGGGAGTTCTAAGTAGGTTTATGTCTAACCTTAGTAAAGAACATTGGACTTATGTTAAGAGGGTGTTTAGATATTTATGAGGTACTTTTGATTACAATTTGGTTTATCATGGTGCTAATAATATTGATATTATGCACATATCATTGGACATACATGGTTTTTTTGATTCAAATTGGGCAGGAGACCTAGACAGTCGAAGGTTGACAAGTGGCTATGTGTTTACTTTTTTTGGAGTTGCGGTTAGTTGGATGAGTAAGAGGCGACCCACGATTGCTTTTTCCACCATAGAAGCAGAGTACATGGTTGCTACACATGCCTCTAAAGAGGCAGTTTGGTTACAGAGACTTGGGAAAGGTATTGGTTTTAATTGCAAGCAAATTAGACTTGAATGTGAGTCAAAGTGCTATTTGTTTAGCCAAAAATCCTATGTATCATGATCATACTAATATTTTTGATGTTCAGTATCACTTTGTGCGAGAAATAGTTGAGAGTGGGAAGGTATTGATTGAGAAAGTTGACACTTTGATCAATGTTGCAAATTATCTTACGAAACCAATTCCTACAAATAAGTTATCTTGGTGCAGGAAGGCAATTGGCCTTGAGTCCTATACTTGATTTATAAAATGATTCCTTGTTTAGAATAATTGCAATGTATAATTTCAAGTGGGAGAATTTTGGCAATAGATTCCATTTAATTGCAATCCTAAAGATATTTCATGCATCTCCTAAGTCCTTGGAAATTGTTCCCCAACACTAGGATTAGAAAGAGATTAAATTCGAATGAAATGAACATGTAAATTGGCATTTGTAATTATTCCTAAATAATAGGAACATGTGGGGGTGTCCAAGATGAGTTCCTAAATAATAGGAGCACATGGGGCACGCAAATGGAAGGTGGAACCCACCTTGTTTAAGTTAACTATTTTGAAGATTGATAACACTTTAGTAATGCATGTCTAGGTTCCTAAAAAATAGGGATTGATATTTACAAGAGTGGGATTGATATTTACAAGAGTGGAGACCCACTATTAGTTAAGTATCAGTTCAGTTCAATTTAGTTCAGTATCAGTTTCGTATTAGTTCAGTTCAATTTAGTTCAGTATCAATTCAGTATTAGTTCAGTTTAGTTCAATTTAGTATCATTTCAGTATCAGTTTAGTTCAGTTTAGTTTAGTTATGGTTCAGTTATCTTTAGTTGCATGTAGTTATTTTGAGTTGTATACTAGTTGACTTGACTAATGACTTCAGTTGCATAACATATAACAAGTGGATACTTTTAGTTAAGTGGGGATGATCAATCATGCATAATGTTTGCATGAATTGATGGAGAGATATGTTCTAGTTAACTAAGATTGACTTGGGCCCACCTTGGGTGCCCAAGTTGGCATCTTTCAGTTAACACCTTTTACATGAGAAGATATTTACAAAGTTCAATTAAGTGGGCCCATTCTTGGGCGCAAAATTTGAGGTGATGCTTGCAAGATATTTTCTTGACCAACAATCAGTTAAGTGTTCAATTTGGGCCACCTAAATTGAGGAGACTTTGGTTTTGAGTTCATGTTACAGTGTGAAACTCTACTTGCCAAATCTAGGCGTAGGTTTTTGAGAGGAGCTTTATGCTCTTGTGATTGTCAACTCTTAGGAGTTTGCAATGCTCATTATTGTCTATATATTGCAGCAAGTGCATAAGATTTTCATGAGATTTTATTGCAGGTTGTGAAGAAGCATTGTTGAAAAAAAAGGAAGCATATCAATCAAGGATTGATACAGTGTTATTGTAATCTTATTCTAAGGTTAAATAATACAAGCATTATTGGTTCTGGTGGATTTTTTTCCTGAAAGGGTTTCTCTATGTATATGTTGTGTCACTTCTATCTTCTATCTACATTCTTCTACAATCGTCTATCTATTTCTACAAATGATTAAATTTATTTAAACAAAATAAATCATTTACAAAGAATTGATCTAAATGGATTAATCATACACAAATAATTGTGACAAATAATACTTAATTAGATCTACAGTCACGTAGTTTTACAAGTTTTAAGCTACAAATTTACCTTCATTTTCAACATTTGAGTTTGCCACTTGTGGGAGGGCACCACTTAGCCTTAACTCTTTTTTCTTTAAGATTCAGGGAAAACCAAAAGAAGGGGGGCACTTTCAATAGTTGCTAGCTTTTCATCAAGTTCTCATCCCAACTTGTGAATTTTGTTTTCCTTTAAAGTATGATATGATAATTCATTCATTCCATAATACTTCTTTTAATTATGGGTAATAAGTCCTTGACATCTTTGGATTTGTCTTGAAATATCCTCCTATTGTGTTCTTTCCAGATATCCCATATCAATATTGAGGGCATTTCTTTCCATATTTGGCCCTAGAATGCTTCTTTTTTATCTTAGGCCAGCTGATGAGGAAATTTCATATCTTGTTGCTTCTTGGGGTCTCCCACCAAAGCTTGTTTTGTAGCCAATCCCAACATCCCCCTACATAAGGGAAATTTAGGAGTAGATGGTCCATTTTTTCTTTTCTATTATGGCACATGACACACCAACTAGGCCCTTCAATTCCAATTGTTCTCAATTTGTCACTTGTTAGAAATCTAACATGGAGGGTTGTCCATGTGAATGCCCCAGCCTTAGGTAACACCCATTTCCCCAGCGCAACTTCTTGGGCCAATCTCCTCTACCTTGCTTTGTTTGGATTTGATATCCCATCTTGACTATATACTCATCTGATTTTTCACCACACCATATTATCTTATTTGTTTGATTTTTTAGGTAGACTTTTCTTTCTTGCATAATTTATGTTAGCCTTCTTTTTGTTGTCGTCCATGGGAAGGACTTCAATATTCAACCAACTACTTTTTGCATTCCTATTTGTTTTGATATAATCTCCCACAACTTACCAAAGCAATTGATGATTATGGAAATGTGTGGAGCCAAATCTATATATTTTGTTAGTGGATTTTATCCTCCCCACAAATCTCTCTAGAGGTCAATATTTCTTTCGTTAATTATTTTTCAAGTTAAGTGATCTATAATCACATTTCTTGAATCCTGCATAAAGTTCCATACATGAGAATCATTGCAGGAATTTGCAATTGTAAGTACCCTTTCTGGGTCCAAGTCATCCAAGTATTTTCTTTGCATTATTCTACACCATAATAGTGAGGGGTGTTGATACATTTTCCATATTAGTTTCTCCCTAATGCTTCATTTTGCAATTTTAAATTCCTTATGCCTACTCCACCTTCATCCTGGGTTTTACATACCTTATCCTAGTGGATTGTTGGGATCTTGTGTCACTCATTGGAGCCTTCCCAAAGGAATTTTTTTAGGATGCTTTCTAGTCCTGAGGCGACTTTAGAGGTTAGCTTCATACAAGACATTGAGTATATAGGAATCATCAATAGGACTAATTTTATCATTGTTACCCTTCCAACTAAGGTGACACATTTCCCCCTCTAATTTAGAGCTTTATCATTACATTTCTCTTTTATTTTTTCCCATAAACATGTTCTTATGATTCCTTTGAATAGTGTGACTCTAAGATATTTACATGGAATCTCATCACTTGTATATCCCAACACCTGGCTATTTTTTTTTGTATCACTTTCTTTGTAAGAAAGAAGTAAACCTTTGACTAATCTATGTTTATTTATTGGCCTGACACCTGAATATATTCTTTCATGTAATCTCTCATGCTTCATGTCTTTGTTATTGAGGCATCCCCATACAAATCTATGTCATTTACAAATTGTTGATGGGTAGTGGCTTCCACACCCAGAGAAACTTGCAGCCCCTTCCATAACCCTTGTTCATGATAGGATGCAATGTGCCTACTAAGGGATTCTACCATAATAATGAAGAGGAAGGGGAAGATGAGATCTCCTTGCCTTATCCCATTAATGCTTTGACAAAAACTGAATGGGGTGTCATTGACCAATATTGAGTATCTTGTTCAAGAGATGCAATGGAAGATCATCTAGAGCCATTTTTTGCCAAAACCAAATCTTTCCATTGCTCTAATCATGAATCTCCATCTAACATTGTCATAATATTTTCTTACATCTAGCTTAATCATCACACTTTGGATCCGATCTTTTTTTATTGTGTGTATAGCTTCGTTGGCCAATATAATGTTATCCACTATATCTCTACCATGTGTAAATTTGCTCTAGTTTGGGGATATAATCTTCTCCGAGACTTTTTTGAGTGTGTTTTCTAGGGCCTTAGATATGATTTTATATATAGTATTGCATAGCGAGATCGGTCGATAGTCCCCAAAGTTTGTACACTCCTCTTTCTTAGGAATTAGGACCACCATTGTGTTGTTCAAGTCGTTAACAACCTTTTTTTGTTTTGTGAAATCTTCTGCTATTTTCCAAACCTTATTTTCTAAAAAATGCCAACACTTCTAATAGAAGAAGGCGAGGTATCCATATGGCCCAAGGGCCTTGTCTAACTGTATCTAGAACATTGCCTGCTTTATTTCATCTTTGGTGAATGACTCAATTAGCATCTAGTTATCTTTCGAGGATATTAATTTTGGGATGTTGGATAGGATATTGGTATCATTGTACACATCCTTGTCACCTTCCGGTGCTAGGAGCCCTTTGTATAAATTAATTTCTTCCTCCTTGATGCCTTCTGGGTCTTTTATGAGAAGCCATTTTGAGAGTGAATTTTTTATATCCTTTTGTGTGCTTTCTTAATTTTTGTTGTGTTGTGGAATAATTTTGTATTTGCATCCCCTTTTGTCAGCCACACCTCCCTTGATTTGATTCTCCAATACTCCTCTTCCCTAGATAATACTTCATCATATTCAACCATGAATTCCTTTTCTTTTTGGTATTCTTCCTAGTGCGTGGCATTTTTTATTACCTTATTATTCAGAGCTTCCATTTCATCCTCCAATCTCATTTTTTCAGAGAATATGTTTTTGAAGATTGTTTTATTCCACTCTTGTAACTTCCTTTTGATAAAATTTAGCATGCTCATAAATATGAAGCTCTTGGTTTCGCTGTATTTCGGGACCTCTTCCCACCATTGACCTATTGTGTCCACTAGTTCTTCCCTTCAGAACCACATTCTTTCCATCTTGAAATATGTCTTTGGATTATTGGTATCACCCATGATTGTTAGCTTAACAGGGAAGTGATCTGATCCTATTAGGGGGAGAATGGTTGCTTCCAAAATCTTCTTGTCTTCCAACCAATCCTATGAGTAAATAAATTTGTTAATTTTTTCTTGGATACAACTTTCCCCATTTTGCTTAGTTGACCAAGCATAAACTCCATTTTCGGTTTTTAATTCCATTAGATTGTTTTGTCAGAGGAATAATCCCAAGGCACCCATTGAAGAGGATGCAACCCTATTTCCTCTAGATTTTTCTTTTCACTCAAGACTGCATTAAAGTCTCCTCTCATTATTACCCTTTTTCTACTTATCTAGGCTATTTTTTGACCCAGTAGATCACACAACTTTTTTTTTTTTGCATTCCCTATTGGCTTGTAAATATTGAATAGAAAAAAATGTTGTTGTTCTTTAGGCACTTGATTTCGCAGTACATCTAGTTGGCTTGTTTTTCAATAATATTTACAATAGTAGAATTAATCCTCAATAATATTCCAAGCCCACCTATAGTTCCAAATGCTTTGGGGTAAGTTTCCTCCCATTCGATGATGTGGAATATTTTCTTGTTTTCATCTTCTATTTTGGTTTCTTGTATCTTATTATATCCATATTTTCTTTTTCAATTTGACGCTTAATCAAGCATCTTTTGTTAGGGGAATTAAGGCCCCTAACTTTCCAAGTAGTTTTCATCATGGTTCATATTGCTAGGAGTGCTCTACTCCCTTTATTTCTTTGAGGAAAATTTTAATAATTTTTAGACCCTTCTCTTGTGCTAGTTCTTCCCTTATTTTCTTTTTTGATTTTTTACCTTTCTTTTTCTTGGGTTTCTTTGGAATATCTAGGAATTGTGTTGTTGTTTGTGATATAAATCTATTTTCAATTATTTTGAGCTCATAATATTTATCATTCTTACTTTTTGATGAGCTTCCTACTTCCTCTTCCATTGCTTGATTGCTTGGAATCGGATCCAAGCAGGGGGAGAGAACATCTGCCTTGTCTCAACCTTGTCATTTCCCTCCTTTTCTTTTGGTTCTTCTCTCTTTCTTGCACATTGAGTGCTTATCTTTGGGTAGTGTGGGGAATTCACACTTACCTCCATGTTTTCCTCCACCATCTACCTTGTGCTTTCTTCCTTATTACCTTCCTCCTGGTTTTTCTTCAAGAGTGGGTTTCTACTTTCTTCAATTGCTTTGGTGGGATATTTGATCCTCTAGACTTTCTTCACTTTTTAGGGGGTCTTGCAATTTTTTGTTTTGTTATCTCTTTTATCACAATTCTAGCAGTAGGTTGTTTGCTCCTCAATTTCAATCCCTTGCTTCCAAGTACCATCCTTGGTTTTCAGTTGGATTTCCTTAGGGATCTCCTTGATTGCCACAATATGGAATATTGTATATAAGTAGGAGTTTCCTTTTAATAGTGGAATTTCTATCTTAATTAACATCCCTAATGCCCTTCCGATCTTCTCTAGATATTCCTTAGACCAGTATTCAAGCAACATGTTGTACAATCTAATCCATTTTGCTTCTTAATAGGATACCTGGATTCAAAGGTTGAAGTTGGATTCCCATTTTTTTACATAGATAAGGCAACCATCTATTTCCCAAGCACTTTGTTCCAGTGTTGAGTCTTTGTTCTCTTTTAAAATAAAAACCACTATAAATAATCCATTTGGTAGGAATTTCATCATGCGGTTCAACTTTATATTTGATCGCACCCATTCTTTAATGTGTTTCCTTCCTTTTCGAGGTCTAATTATTTTGCGGATGATGGCCAACTTCTGTAGGATTTCGATGTCCTTTTCTATTTCCTCCTGAATATCAATCTCCACTGGATTGCTTGGGCTGACATGAGTGGAAACCTTTGTTTCCTTCTTTTCAGCCTTTGTTGGGTTTTTTTGTTTGTTTTTCTTTACCTTTCGGGCTTCGCTCTTCTTTGTTTTGGTTTCTTGAGGGTTTTTAGATCATGTTACACCCTTGTTTCCAGGTTTGGATCCTAAATCTTTAATTTTTTTGGTTCTTGCTTTCCTTTTTTATATTTTTTCCTTATTTTAGGATTTATTTCAATGTGATTCAGCCAGGTGATATAATGTAGCATTTTGCAGTCTCTTTTTGTCTAGTCTTCTGAGGACTTTGGTGGTTTTCTTGGTCTCATCGTGTCCTTGATTTTTTTTTCCCAAGATGATTACGAAAGGTAGCTATTTTCAATAGATTGGATTTCACTTGATTTTGTTGAGTTTCGATGTTTTTCCAGATTCACATGCAGTAAAATTCGTGAGTAGAGCTTTTTTTAATTTATAATATAAAATATTTTTTATGTGGCTTTGAAATATACATATTAATAATAGTATGATGATATAATATTATTATTTATATATATAAATAAATAGGTATATAATTTTTTTTAATAAAATATATGTAGTTCTAAAAATAAATTGCTTAATTATTTATATATATATATATAGATTGCAGGAATTGGGTAGCACAACCCCTTATAAACTGCAGTGCACCTGGTAAACTTTTTAACATGACCGATGATGTTGGCACAACACACCCTCCAATACCACAGGGGTGGGGGAGACTAGACCTCATGACCAACCTCCTGCAACATGAAAGATTTAGCCAACCGAGCTAGGGCCCCCGCCCCAATTATTTATATATATTATTAATAATATAAGAAATATATTATTATATATAAATAATTAACTATATAAAAAATTTGTTATCATATATATAAATAATTTTAAATTGAGTTGTGCATGTTAATAATTTAGTTACATGTAAATAATCTAGTTGCATGTCAATAATCAAGATTACATGTCTATAATCTAGTTGCATATCAGTGATTGCATGTCAATAATTTAGTTTAGTTGCATGGCAATAATCTAGTTGCATGTCAATAATCAAGATTGCATGTCTTTAATATAGTTGCATGTCAATAATCTAGTTACATGCCAACAATCTAGTTGCATGCCAATAATTTAGTTGCATGTCAATAATCTAGATTGCATTTCTATAATCTAATTGCATGTCAATAATTTAGTTGCATGGAAATAATCTAGTTGCATGGAAATAATCTAGTTGCATGTCAATAATCAAGATTGCATATCTATAATCTAGTTGCATATCAATAATTGCATGTCAATAGTCTAGTTGCATGTCAATGATTAAATTGTATGTCAATTATATATGTTACCATCATTATGCATAAAAAATCAAAATAATGAAAGATGTTAATTTAATCATTTGCATGAAATAAAAAGAGCTTTTATTTATTTTTATGATCATTGGATATACTTGTTTTATTTATTTATTTGGGTTTACCTTTCGAGATAGGGTGTCAAATATGGACCAACAAAGAACCTATCGGTTATTTTTTTGGGATCTTCTGGTTTATTCTAGTGCTTTGGCCAAACCCACGTGTTTATTGAAATAGATGAAAGTTACCTAGAAAATTTATGTATATGTTTCTTTGCTATATCTTGATATTAGGACATTGCATGTTCATAATAGAAATGCACGTAGATATATCAAGTTGTATCAAGATTCCCTCCTGCTATTTATTTCCAAGTTGCTAGGTACTTTGTGCAGGTCAGGTATTCTTTAAGTAGGAAGAATTCCAAGGAAGCATAAACTTCATGATTGGGAGAAAAAGCACTCGAGCCATGTTCTCATCTCTTGACTTGCGGATGACTATGAGGGTCAGTGGTAGTAAAATATTGTATTGTATATGTCCTCACATTATTCTTGTATCATTATTGTATTTATACTTCCAGATTTTTTAATTATTTGACTTCATGGTATGAGAGCTTGAGTTATACTTTTTTATATCATATATTATATGCTTTTACCTGGATTATTCACTACATATATGAGGATGTGTTATGAAAATTATTTTTACCTAATGAAGTATCATTGTATTCCATGCTTATGAGATAATGAGTTATTATATTTTTTTGTGAGATTATTTTGGGTCTTGATCCTTATAGATTAAATATTATGAGGGCTCGTGTATATCTAAATTATAGGTTATCATTTGGTTAAAATATCATATGTAAATTATCTAATCCATCAAAATTATTAGGGGTCAAATAAACATCAATCATATCAAAAAATTAAACTTTGATAAATGATATAATAAAAATATATCATTCTTACTTGTTAGAGATTGGAAGAAAATTTCTATCAATTAAATGTATATTTAGAAGTATAAATAGAGAAATAAAACACACGAAAATAATGGACAGCAAAATAACAACACCAAGATTTAACGTAGTTCACCCAAAACTGGACTACATCCAATAACAGGGGGTCCAATATATATTAAACTTCCAACAAAAACCTTTAAAAAGACATGCAACAACATCTGCAAATTCCAACAATGTTTTTCTCCACATTTTACCACTATTATTTTTACATAGCCTTTGCTGCAGGTGCCTGTAACACTTCCTGCACATTTTTCTAGCCACAAAACTGTGAACTTCTGCTAACGTTTTTCATGCCCAGATGCCCTCAAAACTTAGAACTGAGTATTTGTGTATCCTCCCACACATGTCTCATTAATTACAAATAAAGTGTGGCCATTGGTTTTTACTCCTGCACCCAATAACAATTTTTATTTTTGGGTGATTACAATAACTATTTATAGTTGTTCATATAATTGTAATTTAAATATTTGTAACTGTTCACCTCCAACATTTACTATTTGTAATTGTTATTTTAAATACAAAAGTGTAACAAATTATTTAATAGTGCATTAAATTATTTAATTAAAAATAATAGTGAAGATTTTATGTATCTGAGTCTGATTGGTCCCCATAACACAACAATCTCCCAGTTGGAGACTAATCAGACTCCACACCATACCATCTCCCACTTGGAGACTGGTCATAACACTATTGCCCCTACAACTCCCACTAGAAATAAGCACCTTGGATCATGTTGTTCTATTTTATTTAATTTAACCTTGAAAGGCCAATTGAAGTTGAAGAGGAGCTCAGCTTCTCCCTTGTCACCGCCTTTGTAAACATATCTATTGTATTTTCATCTATATGAGTCTTTTCTAGCCTTACTTGTCCATCCTCCAACACTGGCCAAATAAAATGATATCTCAACTATATGTGTTTGGTTTTAGAGTTGTAATTCCCCGCCACGAGACCCCAAAGGACAACACATCTAACTAACAATTATGACAATTTTTTATAAAGTGAATCAACATAAAGCTCATACTATCAATTACATAGAATGTAAACTACATGTACATATGCCCTAATTATGTCCTTTAGGGTATCATGACTGCATTGTGAACATATCAATTAACCAATCTAAACATACATCATAAAATAACTAACAACAAGAGTTCACTTAAATACAAAGCATTAAATGAATGAATATATATATATATATATATATATATTTCCACAGATACAAAACCATTACAGATCATATAATATGAACAAATGAGTACATAATCAATATCTCTTACATAAGGGTATATCAATACATTGTCCCAAGATTACATCAAAGTTTCCCTTATAACAGTGGGAAGGATACATCAAATACATGATAAGATACAACTAAAATGATTACATTACATAACATCAACGCTATCTCAAGTCTGGTACAAGATCTAGAATCTTTGCAAAAGGTACAACATCCATGCTCACGAACATCAACTGGTAACCCAATGGAGTGCATATCATGTTCCACCTGACCATGTGGACCCCTAAGGTCCACCCCCTATGCTAGGAGATAACAATAAGGTCCCAACACCAAAGTAATCAACAAAATAGTAAACTGACATAAAGGGCTAACATGACTCCAACAAACAAAGTACAACATAAACATCATATAATAAGACACCGCTTTCAGAGGTATGAAAACAACAAAGGGGAAACACAAGACTAGGGAATGCTAGGTTGTTATAGGGAAGAGTGTCATCACATAGCTTGATATGGGTTACCCATGTGGATCTTCCTAGACCCCGACCCCCATCCTGGGTTACCCTGTTGACCTCTCCTGATCTTCGGCCCCCACACAAACTCATGTGAAATCAACATACCTTTCATAAGGACAAGGTAGTTGATCTTGCCATTCTAGGCCTTCCCATCTCATCTCAAGCCTAAACGAGCACTTGAGCCATGAGTGAGGCTTACCATTATCTTGATTAATGTGTAATCTACCCAACCCCTTAATCCATTAATTAGGTTATCACTGAGTTAAGAAATTCCCACATGGGTTACCCTGGACACCACTTTGGGTTTCGACCCCCATTGAGAGCCACTCCCCCTGCTAGCAACTAGAAGACCCAAAACATCAAAACAGGGTAAAGCCTTTTTACACAAATTACTAAACCACATGAACATACACATAGAATGAGACATGAACCCTCTTGTTCACAAATCCAACCATAATAAAGAGTAACCAGTGCAAGGCTAAAGACCCTCATGAACACATTTCAAGTATATTATCAACCATTTCAAGAAACCATCATAAAATCCACATGAACAACCACATGGAGCGAGGTGTGGATCATCTCGCACACAAAATCCAACTATAATAATGAATAAGCAATGGATGGCTAAAACCCCCATGAACACAATTCAAAAACATTATCAACCATTTCAAAATGAAATAATCACAAACCCCATCATGTAGAAAAATTCCCCCTAGCCTCTAGAAGACTTCCTTAACCATTTGACTCAAAAAGCTCCCTCCATAATACAATAACCAAAATCAACTCAATAACATAAACAAGCACAATAAACAATAGTAAAATCATCCAATAGAGCAACCAAGAGACATTATTTGCACATTTTCTAAATTATTATATAATCACTAACTTTACTCAATTCACACAATGATACTCCAATGTCTATAATATCAATCAACTAATTTACAATTCAATTATAGAAGGATATGACAAAATCCATATTTTTAAAAGAACATCTTAAGTTCTTCTATTATCCACATACATTTATCCTAATCATATACTAAGCAACTAGAACTCATTTCATTTAATTTAATATACCAATTCACTAATTTCATTATCATTTAATTGCAAAACAGAAGTGATATCTTTCTCATATCGAACTTTATATGGCAATAAATATATACAAATATTTAATTATCTCCCTAAAGTCTTCAATTAACTCACGATACATAATATGCATAGGTAAATTGCATTCAAAATTTATACCTTGATCAAATGTCATAACATATCTCAATTTCATATTTAATTCCTTTAGCTTCGTCCTCCTATATAAATTCCATACTTAGAATATTTTCCCTCAAAATAGAAGTATAACTATAAATTAAATATAGTAATTTTTTTTATTTAACTTAATTTAATTTATTCACTTAATTAACTAATTCTCTTTAAGAGTAATTACTTAAATATTAATATTATATAAAAGAAAGATATTTATTCATTTCAAACTTACTCATATAGTTACATCATAATATCAATAAAAGAATCTATACCTCTCAGAAATATTTACCCTATAAATATTCTCTTAGAAAGAGAAATCACAAGCAAATCATAATATCATTACTTTCATTTTTTTCATTGTCGTTAATTTTAATAATACTATTGAAAAATATAAGCATGATACTTAATGTTATTCTAATAAAATCTATAAAATCTTTTTAACCAAAGATATCAACCTCACGATTTTGTATAATAAGTAGAATCATAGATAAAAACTCAGATTGTTTGACAAAATGCAAGTTTTACAAAATATTCACAAAAATGGATTTGTTGAACAGGCTTAGAAACTGAATAAAGCAGGTGCAATTTCTAGGTGGAAATCATCAACATGTATACAAAATGTGGGATCATAGATAGCGAGGAAAGTGCTTGCCAATTTGCCTCAAAGAAAAGTGAACTTGCAGATTGTAGGACATGCACAAAATAGAATTGGGTAAAAAGGTTTTAGAAGCTTCCATGCAAAGGCCATCGGCTGGAGTAACCGCATTTTCCTACCTACGCAGCATGAAATCCTATAGACATTCATCAAAGCGTATCAGATAGAGGGATAATGTTGGAGGGAGTTCAATAGAATAGTCTTTATATTAGACATAAATTGCACGCCAAGTATCTCTATTGAATGAATTCAAAATATGTTCAGTATTAAATATGAACGCATGGATTTTCTTTAAGTTTTATTCAGGTTGACAAGGAAAATGCATTCTATTAAGTCAACCAAGGCTAAAAATCGTGGACAACTTACCTTTCCTACAAGGTTATAAGGAATTAGTCAAGTACAAAAAGGTAATACAGGCTGCATGGTATTTCATTCTTAATATTTTGATGAAGCTTGTAAGGTAGCCATAGACGTCTACATCCATGCAGCACTGCTTTGTAAGGGAGTTCTAGGATCTTATGTTTGTTGAAATCAAGACATAGAAGCGACTTTCAGAGCCCTCGACCTATCCATGAACTCTTATAAGGAATTACATGTATAATATGGAAAGAGTGTTTTATCTAAAGCAAGTGTGATACCCATGTCTATATATGGAAGATGACCAATTCCAACACATAGAGAGATGCGATGGTTTTGTGTAATCAAATTTAAGCTTCTTTACTATAGAGATAAGAATCATCGTGATGGTCAAGGTAGAGGTAAATATACACAACAATGAGATTAAAATGGGATTCCTAATGGCCTCAATGTGGGTTAGAACAGGGTAAAATCAACCATAAAGACTTAACCTTTCAAAACTAAGGTGAAAATTGTTTACAAGAGAAATCTATCAGAAAGAGAGAGAGAAAGAGAGATTTGAGCCATTTCCATCATTGAATTAGAGACATTGATCATATAGTAGAATGAATGATCAATTGTTGCAACCACGAAAAGAGAGAACAAACTTTGTTTACATTGAACGGATAAACAAAACAAAGAGCACTGAAAAAGCTGACCTAGATTCCTATGCGGCTGAAACAAACCTGAAGCCAAGATCAATTTTTCACTACGGTTTTTGCTTCTCCGAAAACCCCCAATCCAGAATTTTGAAACACAACGTCTGAGATCCTCAAAAAACCAAAGCCAAAGTTTTTACAAACATCTTCTTGCAAAGAAAGATTATCCTTCAAAAAAAATCAATCGAATATACTTTTTTTTTTGACAAAATAATCTTGTAGACAAGTTTTTTCATTCCAAAAACCGAAAATCCCTTTGAAAATATAATAAGGAAATATTTTGTTTTTCCAAAACAAAAAGCAACAAAAAGACTCATAAAAACAACATGTTTCCATTCAACAATTAGTTCAGAGTCATGCATTTGCACGAACTCCATTTTTTCAATCTTTTAAATTGCTTTAACAACTTGTTCAAAATCACATCCAATTAACTATTTTATTTCAAATTATATTATTTTCCTCATTTGTTTAATTATATATCAATGATAATAATAATGATTATCTTTGCATTTAATTATAAAATACTTTATCGCATAACAATTTAATTTAATTAATTAAACGAGACAATTCATAACACAATTTATCGAACACTAAGAAAGAGCCAATCCCGGAGGGACACTACAAGAGTGCAAGGAAGAATTTTTTGCAAGATGTATAACAATTTGGTTGTTCGTAAACAAGTAACTTTCAACATGTTGTTTGTCCAACTCTTCCATGAAAATTTGCAACCATATCATCTATTTTATTGCCTTTTTTGTAACAATATACTTTGCCTCCATGATGGATAAAGCAACCACCTTTTGCAATTGATAAATCCAACTCATTGTTGTCCCACCAACTGTAAATATATAATTGGTGATACTCCGCCTAGTATCAATATCTCCTGCTAAATTTGAGTCAATATATCCTGTTAAATCAGTATTAGACCCTCCAAAACATAAATATTTATTGGATGTACCTCTCAAATACCTGAGAATTCATTTTACTGCATTCCAATGCTCAACTTTGGGATTACTCATATACCTGTTAACAACTCCTATGACATGTGCAATATCTAGTCTCATGCATACCATGGTGTACATTAAACTTCCTACAGCTGAAGCATATGGTACCTTAGACATTTTTTCTTCCTCCTCTTGTGTCTTTGGACACATATTCTTAGTCAATTTAAAATGACTAGGCAAAGGTATGTTGACTTCTTTTGCATTCACCATATTAAATTTCTACAACACCTTCTCAATATAATTAGTCTGAAATAAAACAATTTTCTATTTTTCCTCTCTAGTAATCTTTATACCAAGACTTTGTTTTGTTGCCCGCAAATCCTTCATAGAAAATGAATTTGCTAAGTGTTGTTTTAACTCTCTTATGTGATCCATTTTAGACTCCGCTACAAGCATATCATCAATATATAAACATATTTAAAATAATGTAGTTATTATCATCTAACCTTTTAAAATAAACACAATGGTCTGAATTACACCAGTTGTAGCCATGCTCAACCTTAAAACTATCAAATTTAATATACCATTTCCGAGGTGCTTGCTTCAAGACATATAAACTTTTCTTCAATCTGTACACCAGCTTCTCCTTACCTTTGACCTCAAATCCTTGTGGTTGTTCCATATATATTTCTTCTTCCAAATCACCATGGAGAAAGGCGGTTTTAACATCAAGCTATTCTAAATGCAAATCTTCAGCAACCACAATACTTAAAACAGTATGAATAGAAGTCATTTTAGCAATTAAAGAAAAGATTTCATCAAAATCAATGCCTTTTTTCTATGCAATTCCCTTTACAACTAACATGGTTTTAAATATTTTCTTACCTCCATCTTCCTCTTTTAGCCTATACACCCATTTTTTTGGTAAATCATTTTTACTTGCAGGCAATTTGCATAATTTTCAAGTTTGATTTTTCAGTAAGGAATCCATTTCTTCTTCCATTCCATGCTCCCACTGAACCTTGGCATCCACCTGCATAGCTTCATCATAACATTTTGGTTCAGGAACGTCAGTTAATAAAATAGAATACAGAGAGGGAATTTTTTTTGGAGGTCTACTTATCCTTGAAGATCATCTAACATTCACCGGAGTTTGTGGTATTTGTTGTTATTGTTGTTACATAGCATGACAAACCACTAGAATATTGGTGTCTGGAGTGTCATCCAACACTACATAATCATTTTATTTCTTCTCATGCTACTGCAATTGATCTTTGTACAACACCTTCTCATTGAATATGACATCCCTACTTCTTACAATTTTTTATTTTCAAAATCCCAAAGCCTATAACCAAACTCATCAATGCCATATCCATAAAATATACACTTCTTTGATTTTGCATCAAGCTTGATTTTATTTTCAGAATCTACACGTGAAAATCTTTCACAACCAAAGGTTTGAGAAAAAAATAACTCACCTTCTTACCTGTCCATGCTTCCTGTAGAATACCACAACCTAAAGGATTAAAAGGACCTCTATTAATTAAATAAACAATAATGTTTACAGCCTCTGTCCACATGTTTAAAGGCAACCCAACATACAAACTCATAGTTCGTGCACACTCCATTATTGTTCTATTCATGCGCTCAGCCACTCCACTTTCTTATGGAGTCCTTGGAACCATTTTTTGCCTATGAATACCATTAGAGGAACAATAAACTTCAAGTTTGTTGCAATACTCACCACCATTATCAAATTTGAGACATTTTAATTTTTTACCCATCTCACTCTCAACCAAGCTTCTCTAATTTTTAAAAGTTTCAAATACATAAAAAAAATTCCTAAGAAAATAAATCCATACCTTCCTAGTTGCATCATCAATAAAACTAACATAATACCTAGAGAAGATACTTGAGTTGGCCCTCATACATCTGTATGCACAAGCTTCAACTTCTCATCTTTATTTTGCTTCCCATCCTTGAGAAAACTAACTCTCTTTTGTTTTCCATACACACAAATTTCACATAAATCCATATTAACAAATTTTAGACCTGGTAAAACATTCTTTGAATGAATTATTTTCATACCTTTTTCACTCATATTCCCAAGTCTATTAGGCCACAGTGTTGTTTTTGAACCCACAATAACTATCTGATTTTCTACCCGTTGAACTACAACAGTTGTTCCTAAACATTGAATTTTCTCTACAACAACTAAAGTAGAAGGAACAATATGACCTATACAAAGATATAAGGTGCGTACTTTCACACATTTTCCTACCACTAAGGCACTTTTTGTAACATTCCAATTTTTATCACTAAATGTAACAACACAATCTTCATCATCTAGTTGCCTTGTTGGAATTAAATTTTTGCTTAACCTTGAAACATTCCTTACCTCTTGTAGTAGCCAATGATTCCCATTTTACAACTTAATCTTGATTCTTCCCTTTCCAACAATCTGAAAAGGTTCGTTATCTCCCAAATAAACTAGCCCAAAATCCCCTTGGACATAATCAAGAAAATATCTTCTATGGGGTGTAGCATGAAATGGATCCCCTGACTCTAACACCCAAGAATCAACATCATTATCAAGGGAAATAATCAAAGCATCATCATCAAATTTATTGCTTACCACATTTTCCTCTTTACTGCCTTCCATTTTTATCTCCTTCTTTTTTTATCTCCTTCTTTATTCTTTTGAGACCAACAATCTTTCTTTAAATGACCCAACTTACCATAGTACCAACAATCCTTCTTCTCTCTGGGTTGGGACCTCTTGTTCTTTGATTTTCCTCGTGACTTCTCATGACCTCCAGAATTATTTCCTCTCCTTTATTTTTCCCCCACTTTCTACATTTAAAACACTACCTGATGTGGATGTACCACTTGAGCTTTTCCTATGAATTTCCTCGCTCAAAATAACACCAGCAACATCATCAAATTTAAGTGTATTCAAACTAGAAATAGAATTACTAACCACCATTACTAAGCTATTCCAACTTTCAAGCAAAGAAAATAGAATCAAAAGAGTCCTAAGTTCTTCATCAAAGTTTACATTTACTGAAGTTAATTGACTGGTACCTATATGAAACTCATTTAAATGGTCAACAACTGACCCACCTTCTCCCATTTTCATATTAAATAAATGCTTCATAAGAAATATCTTATTTGAAGTGAAAGGATTTTCATATAACTTCGCTAGGGTGTGCATCAAATTTGTCATTGTCTTTAGTGTTGAAATATTAAATGTCACCAATTGTGCTAGGCATAAACAAATATTGTCAAGAGTCTTTCTATCCAGAATATTTCAATCCTCATCAGATATTGCTAACGATTTCTTGGCTCTCCCTTCCAATGGTCGCCATAAATCCTTCTGATAGAGATGGTCCTCTATTTGCATCTTCCATAAATAATATTTTTTCCCATTTAATTTTTCAACCTTCAACTTACCCTCATCTGCCATTACTCCCACTCAACCGTGAGACCTTATTGTAGAGATAACTAAACACAACTTGCTTTGATACCATTGTTAGAGATTAGAGGCAAACTTCTATCAATTAAATATAGATTTAGAAGTATAAACAGAGAAATAAAACACACAAAAATAATGGACAACAAAAGAACAATGCCAATATTTAATGTGGTTCAACCAAAATCAGGTTACATCCACCAATAAAGGGTCCAATATATATTAAACTTAAAATAAAACCTTTACAAAGACATGTGAAAATATCTGAAACTTCCAACAATGTTTTTCTTCACGTTTTACCACTATTGTTTTTATACAACCTTTGTTGCGGGTGCCTATAACACTTCCTGCATTTTTTCTAGCCACAAAAATATGAAATTATGCCAGCATTTTTCACGCCTAGCCGCCCTCCAAACTCATAGCTGAGTGTTAGTATATCCTCCCATGCATGTCCCATTAATTACAAACAAAGAGTGGCCATTGCTTTTTAATCATACACCCAATAACACTTTTTCAGTTTTGGGTGGTTACAATAATTATTTGTAGTTATTCATATAATTGTAATTTAAATATTTGTAACTGTTCAGCTCTAGCATTTACTATTTGTAAATGTTCTTTTAAATACAAAATTGCAACAAATTATTTAATAGTGTAGTAAATTATTTAATTAAAAATAATGGTGAAGATTTTATGTATCCGAGTCAGATTGGTCTCCATAACACAACATTACTATCTAAATACAACTAATTTTCTAAAACCTTTGAATATTCCAAATATAGTTTGAAATATATTGCAAACTAATTTAAATAAAAAAATAATTAAAACAAAGCAAGCACAAGAAGAAAGACGTACTGAGCCCACTTGAAAGATAACTCCAACTTCCAACCATATAAAAGTGGAGTCAATATACTTTTTCGAAGGGTCTCTTTATGACAAAAGATAGAAAAACATGATTACATACACATGGGGTTTATTGGCCTTTCAAATATCATTAAGTGTCACTTCATCGTGTAATGAATTCATATGCTCGTCAATCTATTTCTGCTACTTAATGCACAATGGGATTTAGGGATGATTTTTTTTAACAAATAAATGTTCCTTTCCATCTCCATCTCCATCTATGTTTCTATCTTCCTCTCTATCTCTATCTCATTACTCCTCTCTCTCACTCACTCTCCCCCCTCTATCTCTCCCTTTTTCTATCACTACCTCTCCCTCTCTCCACCTCTCTCCTTATTGAAAACATAACAAAGCCTAATTATATTCCTAATTTAAAGGTTTTGTTTTAGTCACATTTGGATCCTTGTAATTGGATGTATAATTTATTTGAAGATATTAGTTCTTCATTGATACCTTTGTTGGTACATATTATGGTGCCCCTTGGCAGCCACATTCACTAGATAATGTGTATATGAAAGATGTGAAAGATCTACTCCATCTCCATTTCTATCTTCCTATCTATCTCTCTCCCTATCTCTATCTCCTTATGTATCCTTGCATCTTTCTTCCCTCTCTGCCTTCCCCGCTATATCTATATCTCTCTATCTCTTACTCTTTCTATCCCTATTTCTCCCTCCCTCCCTATCACTCCCTCTTTATTTATCTCTATTTCACCTTTATCCTCTCTCTATTTCTCTACCTCGCTCTCCATCCCTCTCCATCTATTTATATATATCTTTCCCTCTCCATCCCTCTCTATCTATTTATATATCTCTCTCCCTCTTTATCTTTATCTCCATATTTCTCTCACACACACACAACTTGCCTCTCCCTCCCTATCTCTATCTCTATCACTATCTCTCTCTCACACACATAAGCACTCTCTCTCTCTCTCTCTCTCTCTCTCTCTCTCTCTCTCTCTATTTCTCCCTCTCTATCTTTGTCTCTCTATCTCTCCTCCATAGATCTTGCTCCCTCTCTCCCTATTACTTATATTTTTCTCTTTATATCTACCTCTCTCTCCCTTTCTCTTCCAAGTGATCCCACAATAGTGGGTTACACTTTTTGGCCAAACTTGACATTGAATTGATTTTTTTTTACTAGATATTCACTTTCGGACACCTATAGTTGCTAAACCATGAAGAATTTGAATATGATGCGAACTAGTGATTTGTGATATTTTTTCTATAGATTATAAATATATATATTTTTTAAAATTTTGGAATCAAATTGCATTTCTTTTTCCATCTCCTTCAATAACTAGTTTTTAATAGTAAACACCATTTTTAAAGAGTGATGTTTATTGTATAACACAACATTTTTTCTATGAAGGATAAAATTTTATTTTTTTCAAATTTAGATTTTTAACTACTATATATAGCCCCTTCATTTGGTTTATAGTGTTTTATTGAATATTTTTTTCTTAATTAGGTTTTTAAGTCAAATCAATTACAATTTAGACATAGGTTTACTATATAAATCATAACTTTTTTGTATGTATCAAAGTTTAAATTTTTTTGTTGGATCAAGGAGATCAATACCAAGAGCATATATATTTTTCATTTTTTTGGTAATATACTAATTTTCCTCATGTGCAGAACAAAGAGCTTGATTTTCAGTGAAAAACCTACATTTACAAGAAATAAAAAAATATAATAATCAAATTAAATATATTTAAATTATACTTTTTGGGAAGCTTATAATAAGAAATAAATACTTAAAAAATATAAATTTTAAATGAATTCATTTGATCCCCCAAAATGTAAATCAAACATGGTTTTTATCAGCATTTCGATGGGTTTATCCAAGGGGGTTTGATTTAAGGGGGTTTGATCAAACCCTCTTCAATTAAAATCCTTTAAATGGAACATTTTTAAGACTTAAATCATTATATTTTTAAAAATATATGATTTCAACAAAAATCAAGATGTATTAGAAAGTGTAACCCATTATTATGACAACACCCTTCCCATATATATATACTCTTCTCATATACTTTCTCCCTCTATCTCTCCTATCTCTTTTTGTCAATCTCTACTTTTATTTGTTTGTTTATCTCTCTACATCTCTCTCCCTCTCCCCTCTCTCTATATCTCCTTATATATTTATCTTTCTATCACTCTATCTCACCATCTATATCTCTCCATCGCTTCCTCTCACTCTATCTCTTCCTCTTTATCTCTCCCTCTCTATTTCCCTGTATTTCTATATCTTTACCTCTCCCTCTACATCCCTCTACCTCTCTCTATCTCTCTATCCATTTGTCTCCCTCTTCCTCTCTCACTCTATCTTCATCTCTACCTCTATCTTCCTCTCTCCCCCTATATCTCTAGACATGCATCCCTCTCTATCCATCCATCTCTCTCTCCCTTTCCCTCTTTCTAGACCTCTATATCTATATCTATATCTCTTTACCTCTTTGTCTCGATCTCTCCATATTGCTTCTTTCATTTCTCCCTCTATCTCGATCTCTCCATATTGCTTCTTTAATTTCTCCCTCTGTCTTGATCTCTCCATATTGCTTCTTTCATTTCCCCCTCTATCTCTATATTGTTATCTCTCCCTCTATCTCCACTTCTCCATTAAGACCTTTGTTGCATAGAAAATATTATTTGCTAAATCACTTACCAATTGATCTCATGTATTGGACAAATTTATGCAAAAATTAGACCAAAATTTTCTCTAATTGACCCTCCATACCTCTTTGGTGTACCCATTGCACAACAAGGTGCGATTGCTAGTTATATTTATAACTAAAAATTGAAAAAAAATTATACTAAAGATATATAAATAAAATAAGTACTATAATGTATTAAGAGTAAATATATATTAAAATAATAATATATGAATTAATATTTTTTTAATAATAAAATTAATAATTTAATATAGAAAGTTGTTGCTTTGAACCTAATATAATAGAATATGTATAAATTAGAAGATTATCTAATAAAAAATATTAATTATAATTTAAAATATAAATCATTCAATAATATATAAATATTAATATTTGCATTATTAGTATTGTCATTAACAAGTATAACTAGTTATTCTCAATTGCATATATAAATTAATTATTATTTTTATGTAAAACAAATATTTATCTCTTACAAAGCTTATATACAATTTTTTTAACATATAATATTAAATATAGAGTACCAATAATTTTGATGGACTAATATCTCTCAACTCTTATTTTGATTGACTATATTAAATACTACTTTTAGTAGAATGTTTAAATTTGAATTTTAGTAGGATTTTTTTTCTTTGATTGTTTTCATTACTATAATAGATTGAAAAGTAAAATTATAATCATTTAAGAGGAAATGACTAAAATTATATATCTTACTTGATTGTACATGTTTTCTTTTAGTATATCTGTTATCAACAGGATTGCACCCATGTGTGAAAGCAAAGATGCTTTGTGATCTTGTGAAACATGGGAATACTTTCAGGTTGTGGGTACCCTATGTTGAAAGTAGACCTTCAGATTATAGACCAACTTCCTTTAAGATCTTCTAATGATGGACTATAAACTTTGATGGAAAAGGACAAAAGGATTTGAATTAATGTATAAACTGAACTTAAAATGGAAGATGATGCACCTAATGATAACTACTATTCAGGATGTTTCACAACTAATACTCTCATAAATTTGTTAACATAGTTCAATTTGAGCACATTAAACACATAAATATTTCATGAAAAGACTTGTTTAATCTTTCTTTATGAAGGAAAACAGAGTTTCACAACCTAAGAGAAGAGACAAACTTAACACAATCTATGACCTGTGAAGAAATTGCTTTTGTGTACATGCATCTAGGAAACGAGACAAAAATTTAAAGGTTTCATATTTAAAACACATTAAATTTGCATCAAATCATTTAGAAGAAACAAAACACCAAAAATTGAAGAGGCAAATACTGCATTCAAATGAATATTCTGAAGGAACTTCTGCAAATAACAATACTAAGTAACTTGTAAAAATTTGTTGTATATTAAACTATAAATGTAAACTGAGTTATAAGATATCTCTTCTTTGCAGAAATGCAAAGGAAAAACCATCAAGAACTGAGAAAAATACTTAAGTCTTTTCTCAATATATACAATAGACGACAACTCCAAAGTGCCAAGAGGTGGAACTGAAAGCCAAATGAGAGTGAACAAATAACTCAAAAATGTCCTCTCACGAGCAAAGAAGAAAGGCCTCAAAAAAAGGGCCCACAACTGAAGTAAACTAAACACTGAATGTTGCAAACTCCTCCCGACATTGTGCATGATCAAAAGGTCCTCAAAACTGAGGTGGAACTGCAACTAACTCTAAGGAATCTCCACCATTTACTTCATTTAAAACTTTCATGATTAGTTGATTGAAAATAGATTGAAGTCTCCACCTTTGCATGATTTGACCCAAGCATCACTTCAGTTATCGCCTTTCTTTGAATTTGCATGTTTCTTTTGAGCTTCAGTAATACTCCACTTTTTTCTTCCTTGCAACTGTATGATTAAATATTAAAGATAATCGAGATGATTATTTTAATATTTAATGTGTTGTTGTTCTTTTTTCTCCAATTACATGTTAAATATTAAGGTAACAATACCTTCAATATTTAATTATATTGTTATTTTTTGTCAATTATTATGCAAAGAAGAATAAGTGAAGTGTTACATTGGTGTGCCATCTCCAAATTATAATATTGAACTTAAATTATATGTGTAGACATCCAAATTTGGACACTTACATTTGTCCAAATTTATCCCTTTTCGTCTAAACATCCTCTTATTCGCGTTAATTAGGTAATATTGCTATTATCTAATTAATACCCTTAATCCCTCTTTAATCCCTAAGGTATTTGGTTAATGATTAAATACCTTACCCCTTTTACTCTCTTTTTCATCAAATGAATTAAATAAACATGACATTTATTTAATTCCTCACATGTCACATCTTTTTCCTTAATTCTAATCCATCTCCTAATCCCATCATTAGGGATGTGCACATGGACAATCCCTGATTAGGATGTGTCACATCCTCCAACTTTTGCAAATTGGCTCTTAATCTTCGTTAGCGACTAAATGTCTTCTAATCAGGTCCCCTTTGGTCAACTCTCTCATTCCCCAAGGAATTTTTAATTCCTTTTTGTCTTCCCAATGTGAATTTAAATTCAATTTTATTCCTCCAAGGAATCTCCTCTTCCCCATGTGATCATTGAGAGGTCACATCAGTCACATGGGTTAGGAACCTTCTATTATAAGCACCTTGTCTTATCCAAGGTATTTCTCAGCTTACCCTTTTGGGAACCTTGTCTTATCCTTAGGATACTTCCAATCATTGTAAATTTAAAATTCACTTTTATTCTCCCAAATCTTTTCCCTTCCCCATGTGATCATTGAGAGGTCACATCAGTCACATGACAAGGTACTTGCAAGTACCTTCATCACATGTCATCTTCCACCTCATGTGTCCTTGCACAACTCACCCTCCACATGTCAAGATGTGAGGGCTTGTGAGTCCTCAACTCACCATAGCCCTCCATCTTGGCCATGGTGGCTCAATCCTGATTGTTGAGTTCTCTAGAGAGTTCAAATTCTTCTATAAATACCCCCATCTTCCTTCATTAAAAGGATCTAGAACTCATGCATTTTGGTAACAAACTTATGATCTTAAGTCATTCAAGCCATCACTAAGCACATATTGTGCATTCAATAGCTTGCACCCATTTTGTTTACTTATCACATATCCACCCTCATCTTGCATTTGAATCATCTTCCATCCATTTTCCATCACATTGCTATCAAAGGAGCACACAACCAATTTTCACTCAAGGGCCAACCAAGGAGATCAACACAAAGGTATAATCATTTTCATTTTTTATCTCTCTTTTGTGTTTTACTTAGGCTAATCATTGAGGTGGTCTTGTGTTCTTTACCTTGCATTCTTGGTTAGTTTTTCATATTTAGGATTAATAAATACCTACACACAATAATTTCACCTTCTAAATACACACACTCCATTAGGTCGATTGACTTCACAAATCAAGACCACGACATTAATAAAGTGAAATGCTTTTATTAAAAACCAAGTAAAAAATGCTAATGATTTGAATTAGGGATTTTGGGTAAAATCCATTGAACTCTAATCCAAACCTCATTTTCACTTTGCACTTCCTAGAAGCATTGATGTGTCGTTGGCCACCACCATGAGTTAGGTCTCGAAGCTCAAATCTCTTAATTTTTCATGCTATTTTTGATGGCCTTTTAGGATTCTTGATAGAAAAA
Organism: Sequoiadendron giganteum; assembly: GCA_007115665.2. Classification (NCBI taxonomy): domain Eukaryota; kingdom Viridiplantae; phylum Streptophyta; class Pinopsida; order Cupressales; family Cupressaceae; genus Sequoiadendron; species Sequoiadendron giganteum. The sequence goes on along the minus strand of CM021107.1, from coordinate 100,122,662 downwards.
GCTAGGTAAGTGTTATTCTCAGTGAAAAATTTGGCTTTTATTTCATTTTCGAAGCCATTTTTTGGGGTTTCGAGTTACAGCCATGGCCATGCTCTGATATATTTTCATTATGTTTTCTTTTGTTGATGTTATCATCATTCTAAGGTTGTTAATGGAGATTTTCTAAAGTTTATATGCGTGGGTATGGAAATGTACTTTTCTACAGAAAATCACTAGTAAGTATACCCGCAACTCCTCATTTCACTTCATTCACACTTTCAAAATCACGCTCTGCTTAGTCTTATGCATAATCATTTTTTTCTTCTTAACATGAGTTTCTTTAAAGTTCCTGCTCCTTTTGATTAATGTATTGTTCATCTCCACTATTTTTTATACTTTTATGGGAAGCTCCCTCACCATCTATAAGCCCTTCACCGTCTTTTAGGGTTTCAGATAAATTCATATATATATCCTGCTTACTCAAGCTACTGCTGTTATAGAAAGAAAATGAGGAAATGTGGCATTTAATGAAGTATTCTCCATGCTTTGAAAATGTAAAATATTTCTCTATTTCCCTAAAAAAAATTCGAAAACCTCTATCCATGGCTTTGCTCTGGGGCTTCTCTTTATGTAGGCTCAGGGTTTGATCTCGAGCTTTGTATGCTTTCTCCTTGGGTAATATTTTTGCCTTGACAGTCTCAATTCCAACCTCTTTGGTGATGGATTTTGTTTGATACATTCCCATGAATGTATAACATTCGTTGTTTCCTCATGCATATATGATTGTGGTTCCTCATCTTGTGCTTTTGGATTCTAGCGAGTTGCTTCTTGAAAACTGAGTATCTTCGTTGTTATGCTCATTTCTCCTTGAGAGGTCATGTAATAGTGGCTAGTAGTATCATAAATACATTTTCTATGATAATTTCATGCAAGGTCATAATATGATTTGTAAAATAATTCAAAACCATTGCATAGTACGGGTATAAAACCCTACATATTCTTTCCATTCTTTCATGAACACTACCTTTTCCACTAACTGGTTGTTGAAGGTTTCCTCCATTCACTATGGCCTCCGTAGCTTTGGTTGGTCCAAAAACTTTATTCCTGGGAAGATAACCTCCATCGAAAACACCAATGTCTCTCATTAGCTCTTGAGATAATGACTATGGAGCCAGTATTGATACAAATGACGGTCGAGATCAATCCTTTAGAATGATTCATAGATTGACAGATGAGAATGAATGAGACAAAGGTTACAAAATGAAGGGTCAAGATTGATCTTCTAGAAAGATGCCAAGATAAACGGTTGAGAATAAATGCACCAAAAGGAGGTGAACAATGAAGGCTATGATGTTGGCGGCTATGACGCCCGACGACTATGACAGACCATGAAGGCTTATGATAGAGATGACTATGACAAAAATTAAGTCCATGAACAGGGAATCTTTGACCAGAAGAGGTGCATAAATAATTTATTCAAAAATGGAGGAAATTGACAAGTGGAAAATAAATAATTTATCTGAATTATTTATTTGGAGAAAATGAAAAAGGAGCATTTAATTAAATTCATAAATTTAATTAAAGGAGGAGATATAAATTAAACATGGATAATTTATTTAGATCATTTATTCAAAAGAGAGAAATGACACATAATTAAATAGTTTCGCCAATTATTTAATTATAGAAGAATAAAAGGTCAAATAACTATTATTATCTGACTATAGGCAGGTGATGAAAGATAAATAATTAAATAAATAATGATTTATTTAATTATTGAAGAAAGGGGGTATTAGCAATGCAATTAAATAATTTTAATTGATTAGGATAGAAATGAGAAGGTGAATCAATTAAATAATTAAAAATTATTTAATTAATAAAGGAATATGATCAAACATAATTGAATAATTAGAATTATTCAGTTATCGAAAGATGACGACCAGGAAAAATGGCGCTCGCAAACTGAGGACATTTTTTAGTGTCTACATTTTGCCCCTCTTTGACATAATGCAGTTCATTGTGTTGTGTCAAAGAAATTTAATTCTAAAATATAACCTAGTGTAAAGAGAAAGGGGAAGGATGATCGGGAGGGTTGTGGTATGCCCCCTTGAGAGGACAGGTAGGTTCAAAGAACATGAATGTGCTCTCAAAATGGATGATGAGACTAGAGGATGAAGGATAAAATAAATTTTAGCATGGAGAAGATGGATGTTAGCATGAAAAAGGACAAAGAAGATGGAGATGGAAAGTTAGACGGTGAATGATAAGGGAACCAACTTTCATGCTTACATTTTTATGTTTATCATCATTGGGCATCAAAATTATCACAAATGGAACACAAACACCATGGTATGACATAGACAAAGGTGTGAAAGGTGACCATTTGGGAGAGACAAACAGTTCAAAAGACAGAGCCAAAAGACAAGGAATGCCCTAGCTCATACTAAGGATCCAATTATCCCAGTATTTTTTCCAGGACAAATTACATACAACAAACAAAGAAAAGAGGCCATGATCCATCATAATCCCTCTAAATCCACTGATAAGACATCCTTGAGGAGACTAGTAACGTGACCCAAAACCAATCAAAAAGATAATAAAATCTAGACAACCAAAGTGTTTGTCAAGATAGTGTTTGCCAGTGATGATGATTGTTCAATTGATTGATTACGTTGACCAAGATGACTGAGTTGATTGATGGGTTGACAAGGATTGATAAAGTGATTTGATTTACCATCCGTAGCCTCATGAAGGATGCATCCTGATGAAGGCAAGATTGATTGACCAAGCTGATAAGATTGATTGGTGTGACAAAGTTGATTGATTATGCCTGATTTTAGGAAAGACACATCTTGATCAAGGCAAGATTGATTGGTGTGACAAAGTTGATTGATTACACCTAATTTTAGGAAAGATACATCTTGATCAAGGCAAGATTTATTGAAAATTTTGACAAGATTGATATGAGCAAGCGAAGTGACAATACCCAATTTCAGGAAAGCATATCATGTTTAAGGTGAGGGACACATCTGATAAAGTTGACCAAATGACCAATGTTGACGAGGCACCTATCCGCAAGAAAGACATATCTTGTGTAAGGTGAATGACCAAATTGACATAGACAAATCCTAGGAAGGACACATCCTGATAAGAGACAAGAGATAAGACCGAATGAGACAAGCGACATAATGCCCCACTCTAGCCGAATGACCAGGTTGATGGATGATAAGATAATTGTTTGATGAAATATTTCATTTGTTTTTTGTTTCATGATTTAGTTTGGACCAAGGACACGACCCAACTTGATGAACCCTAAAGGACTTGACCTAGGGGGCCTCGGGGGCTCATCGATTGATGGTCTTTCCTACATTATACACGTAGAGACCTCGTAATTTGACACAACTTGACTTTGTCTTGTTTGACAAAATACTGAGTCATGATTTTATTTGGAAAACTTAAAGGGACTGACCTAATGTCTTAGGGGCCCATTTAAGATGAACCTTGCCTATGTAGCAGATGTGTAGAGACAACGTAGTTCAACCACTCTAACAAAACTTACTCTAACTCTAAATCTGAATTTGATTTTGGGATTTTTGAAGTTTTATGATGTTTTTGGATTTTGAAATGTTTTGATTATTTGGGATTTTCTTTCAGGACATTTTATGATTTTTATGGATTTTGAAGGTTTTAAAGGGATGATGCCCCGTATTATTTTCCCATGAATATGTAAGTCAAGGAACTTCCCCCTGTCAAGTATAAGGCTAGTTTATTATGTGTGAGGGGAATAAGAGGACGAATGTAAAGGATGATCATGAAGACAAAGGATACCAAATATCGGTTGTTCTTAGGTCATGGGAAGGATAACGAAGCTTTATTATGGATGAATGAGACTTTATTATGGATGATAGATATAGGGATCATGACAAGTGCATGTGAAAGATACCCATAATCAACCAGGAAAGCATGCACAAGGATCCAAGGACAAACATGAGCTTGCCCCTGGTCAAGTTGAAAACTAATTAATAGGTGATGTTGATGACGACAACATTGTTTGATATGGGAATGACACATCCCGAAAAAACATGAGGATTGGGAAAGAAATATCCTGTGGAAGATAATGTAACTAAAGGATCAAGGTTTGCAGCAAGGCTGGGAACAAAGCCAATGAATGTTTTGGATGATGCGCTAGAGTGCATAGCAATATTGTATGGATTAGGCTTATTGCATTTGAAATGACTAACCTTAGGACTAGATGGGATTATGGAGGGAACTTGGATAAGTGGATTAGAATCCTTAAACCAATGACAAGGGAAACCAAGTCCAACAATAGGCATGAAAAGATAATGGATTGATTTTGGCAAAGGATAAGAGACATAAGGATTATTGGATGGAGGAATTAGGATGTGATCGCCAAGGACTATTTCGCATAGGAATAATTTATTTTATCCAATAAATGGGTTTGGATAAATTATATGAAGGCAATGACATGATATTTCATGGGTAGTGTATAACCAAAGGATAGACATGTCAAGAATTTTTCCAAAGCATGATTTATGTTTGTACCCCATTTCTTATCAAGATCAAGGTAGGTGGGAAAACGGATGGAAACAATATGGATTGGATGGATAGATGGAAATGTTATGAGAAAGCATGGGAGATGAGATAACTTGCCTCTAAGTGTAATGGTCCACATAGATAATTGCTCTTACACATGACGCCTATTTTCCAGGTTTTCATCATGGTACTTATCCAAAGTGCCATAAAAATGATTTTCACAATTTGGACAATTTTTTTCTCTTTACTATTTTGTTTCTTTTTCTCTTTCTTTTTTTTAAATGTCACACAAGATGCCTGTTTGCCAGGTTTTCATCAGGGTGACAATTTTTTTGATTTTTTATATCGACTTGATGTTCTGTATGATCGTTGATTGTTTTGAATCCTTTGATGGTGTTGATGTAGATAATGGTGTCATGATATTCCAATAGTGACCTTTATGGAGTAGTTGTCTTTTCAGGATCATAGCAGTTGCATACAATTGATCAATGTAATTGTGATCCTCTCTGATACTAGGTTTGACCTTATCGAAATACGCACATCGTGATAGAGTTCATTTGAGTCCTTATGATAAAGAGTTGCTTCCAAGATGCGATGGATTCGTGAGGTATGTATTTTAGAATTTAGGTATGATGTAGGATTATGATGGATGATGGTAGATTTGGAAGGATTATTTGGACGTTTGGATGAATCACTTTTTATTTTCCAAACTTGGGATGTTGGATGGTGGAGTTTAAAATTTTGATTGGGATAGTGTTTAGAACCAACATTTTTATGTGCCTTTCTTGATGACCATTTCAAAGGAGGTGGACATTTACTATATGTGGGAGTCGTCTTTTCTTATGGCTCCATATTTTGATTGAATTTTGGATTTGGAATATTTTCTTTGCTTGATCCATTTTAACTTCATTTGTCCACTTGTATTTTTGTTTGATTCAATGGCCTTTGACATTTGATTTTGAACTTTGGATTTATAATAATTTTCTTTTTGTTGGTTCCAAATGGAAGATTTATTCATGTTGGAATGACAGTTTATGGTATGGATGGAAGGAGTGTTGGAAACAAACTTATGACAAGGAATACTCATGGCCCCCATTTTGATGTTTGTATCAGATAAAGTTGCCTCCAATATTGAGGAGGTACCACTAACATCATTTGATTCTTTGATTGAAGAATAACCAAGACCTTGATGTCTAGGATTTTCATAAAATTGTACTAGTTCTACAATTCCTTGTTCATGTAGGCCTGGTCCTTTTACTTGATACTACATGCTTTGACAATTTGCGATGTGGTATTTGTTGTTTTGAAAGCAAGATGTGAACCCATCATTTTGTATGTGGAAATTTCTGCTTGGAATCTCCTCATCTGCAAGAAAGCCTTCTTTGACAAAGGTGGATGCTCCTAGTTGATAGGATGTTTTAGATTTATCATTCGTCATGCTTGTTTCTTCTTGACCATTTGGGATGTTGATTTGATCTATGGTAGATTTTGTATCCTCTTCTTTGACTTGATCCATAGTAGCTTCTTTGTGTTCTCCTTTGACTTGATCAATAGTAGCTACTTTATGCTCTATTTTGATGTTATCAATATCATTCATTTAATTATCTATGTGTCCAAAGGAGGCAAGTGTCTCATTTTGGGAAATGGAGGTGTTTTGTGTTTGGATGGGATCATATTCAAATGTTTGGTCATGAATGACATAAAGGTCGATGAGAGTATCATTTTGGACTTCATGTTTAAGGGTAGGATCCTAGTAAAAATTAGGTGCATTTTGGATGACATGATTGAGAACACAATCTTGATCAAGGATAGGTGTATTTTGGATGCCATGATTAGCTAGAAGGATCTCTTGGATGGACTTAAGGATGGGGTCATGAGATGGGCTGCTTCGATCTTGATATGAAGGTGAAGCTATAATGTCATGCTTTAGACTTTCTTTTTGACATGTATCCTCAAGTTTAGGCAATGGAATTTGATATTGGACAAGGATATGATTTTCTTTGATAGACCCAAGATTTTGACATGGAAATAATGGAGCTTCAATAGAAAGATATTTTTTGATATTGGTAGGCAATGGAGGACATGATGGTGACAAATGGCTAGATTGTGTAGGATCAACAATGTGATTGGATTTCCTAAGTTTGTTTTTATTTAGGAGTCGAACAAGTTCCTTTGCTAGTTGTCCTTGGAGAGCATTAATTAATGTGCTTTTATTGGATGGTATTGTAGTTTGGGATGGAGTGGATGGCAATGGATTAGTGGATGATGGATTAGGATAAGATGTGGAGGATTGGAATGGAATAGTGGATGATGGATTATGATAGGATGTGGAGGATTAGAACAGACTAGTGGAAGGTTGGTTTTCCTTGTCAAGGTTAGGATAAGGATGATTAATGAACATTTATTAGGGGTTAATGGTATGGATTGTGTCAAGTGACTCTTGATAGTGAAAGTAGATGGATGAAGGATTGGAGTTTATGGATTGTTGGTAAGAAGGGTATGTGAGTGGTTGGTATTGACAATTGAGGATTGATTGGTACTCAACTTGACTACGAAGAAGATCAAGACAAAGTGAAGACATGGTCATGAGTCTAGATTAGGATGGATAAGGAAAAATTAGTGAGGACCATACAAAACTTGTAATATTTGGATGAAAATGCAAGGTGCCAATGCAAAATGGATATGAAACTATGCCATTTTTTGTGATTTTCAAGGATATAAGGATGCAAAGTGCCAATGTACCTAAGAACAAGATTAAGGAATGGTGGAATGATAATGACCCTATGACCAAAGGATATGATATGAAAGGATGATGATGACCAGAGGATATGAGACTAAACTATGTTTTTTGTGATTTTTGAGATATAAGGATGCACTTAAGACCAAGATTAAGGAATGGTGGAATGATAATGACCCTATGACCAAAGGATATGATATGAAAGGATGATGATGACCAAAGGATATGAGACTAAGATATGTTTTTGTGATTTTTGAGATATAAGGATGCACCTAAGACCAAGATTAAGGAATGGTGGAATGATAATGACCTTATGACCAAAGAATATGATATGCAAGGATGATGATGACCAAAGGATATGATTTTTTTTGGGGGATAATATAGGGATGTGGAGTGATAATTCAAGGATAATAATGACCTTATGATGAAATAATATGGCATGCAAATGAAGCTAAATTCTAAATGATGCAAGATTGTATGGGACTAAGCTATGTTTTTGTGACTTTTTTGGATTAGAAGGACATGAGGATGCAAGATGATCATGCAAGGATAATGTTAACTTTGAGACCAAAGGATGAAGATAAATGAAACTAATGGATGCAAAGGATATCAAAGGTGGACTAATTAATGATGAAGGATAATGAAAAGGAGACTAAATGATGTCAAATTAATGATCAAGGGTAGTGATGCAATTAAGGCTAAGGTGAAATGAAACTATGTTTTTGTGTTTTTGAGATATAAGGATGCAAAGTGAAAGTGCAATTTAATTCCAAGACTAAGGATTGATAGAATGATAATGAAGCTATGGTCAAAGGGTATGATATGAATGATAATACTAAGGAAATGAATTCTAAAATTTTAGACAAAGGATGACAACCAAGCTAACATAGGTCCAAGATAACAAACCTAAATGTCATTGACCTTTGTGATGACCAAGATGATGGATTTGACAAGGTGATTCTAAACTAGGACACAAGTTTGAAAATCAAATCTGATAAAGGTGATAATGAACAAGGTTGATAAAAATGAAGGATTAAGGTCAATGAAAAAATTGATAAGAAACCAAAGATTGTCCAAAGACTTGATAATTTTCCTATGTTTGAAATCTAGAAGGTATGTGCAACCTAAGACCTAAGATTAATTATGAAAGGAAAAGGTGACCTAAGGTGCAATCTAAAATGTAATGAAAACCTAATGAAGATGATGGAATGGACTAGGAAAGCTCTGCAAGTCTTTGGTTTGGAATTCAAGATCACTATTATGATGAATTGGTTCAGTTTTGGACAAGGATTTTGTGAAATTGTGGTAATTAGGCAGTTGTGGCTTTGTTTTAAGTAGTTGTGATTCATAGAATGTTGGTTTTGTAATTTTGATATTTTGACTTGATTTTTGAATGGATTTTGATTGGAAAACACAAAATATAGTCATAAGCACTTGTTTTTGGTCTAATTTTGGATGTGAAAAAGTTTGATTTCAAGATAACAAGCACGAATCTTATGGTTGGCAAGGACGATATTCGTTGAATTCCTGCTTGGATTAACCAGCTGCGCTTATTCTTAGTGAATGACTTAGAAGCTTGGCCATACTAGCTCCCCTTCATGACACTCACTTCTTTGAATCAACCAAGCTTCGAGTTCTCCCGAATCTCCCATGATGAACTCTTCATCTCTACTTAGAACCGTGAGTATGTGGGATGGCTTCAGAGGTCTGACCTCCTGCACCAATAAATAGAAGTATTTTGGCTACTACAAACAAGATGTGTCTGGTAAGGGCATCCATTTTAGGGGGTACTATGATAAACTCCTTCGAGAGTCTCCCTACCCTTAGAACAAGGGGTTACATATCATAAAGATATTGGGGGAGAGCTATCACGTACCACATCCCGTTGATTGCAAACTTTTCTTGCAATCACAAATTTCTATAGTGGTTCAGAAGGATTTGGCTTTAGCCTATTACCGCTTAGGGTTGTCCCTTGGGGTGAGTACTTTTTCCCACCTAATCGGTGAAGACAAAATCGAATGGGTCTGGATTTTTGATCACCGAGTTTGCACAAGGTGAGAGCTTAATACCTACCATCTTGCAAGCATGAAAAACAAAAGTTTATTAACCCCCTAGTTACATCTACGTGAAATAAGATAATTGTTCTTTTTAAAGCACCAATTGAAATGTTTTCTACACTAAAAGACAATTGATTGCTTTTAAACTTTGTTTATTCTTTAAAAACACTTGGATTTTTTTTAAGCCAATGAAATGTGATGCAAGTCAATTTTAATCCCATGAGTGAAAATATGCAAATTGTTGCTCATTTTAAACCCATGAATGAAATATGCAATTTGTTGTTCATTTTAAACCCATGAATGAAATATGAAATTTTTTGTTCATTTTAGCCTTCATGAATGAAAATGCATTTTCATTTTAATCTTTATGAGTGTGAATGCAATTTGTTGTAGTTGTTGAAAGCAACAAAATTGATTATGCCTAAAGAAATGAAAAGCTCGATTTTTGTTTCTAAAGAAATAGTTTTTAGACTCCCTTCAAGCTATGCCACATGTTGAAAACAAGAGATTAGTAACTCAAAAGAAAAGTTTAATGACAACAACAAATTAAAACAACGATAAATTTCTCAAAACTTAATGAGATTTTAAATCGTTTGAACCTATGGAAATTTGAAACTCAAACTTTCAAAACCCAAAAAGTATTTTGCCAAGATTCTGTACGAAAAAATTGTTATAGGCAAAAGAAAACATGGGTTTTAATAGCTAAATTTAAAAACAACAAATACTAAAATGACCATAACTTTCTCAAATAATAACAAAATTTAAAACCATTTGAAGTTTTGGAAAGTTAAGAGCGGGGCCTACAAAACCCATATAATAGTATTTAAGATTTTATATGCCCATTTTTCTGTGCTCAAAAGAAGATGATGAGATTTTATATGAATTCTTGACTGTAACCTGCAAAACAACAAAAATAAACAAGAAAACAAATAATTTTTTCTACAAAATTGTAATATTCATGTCAGGTTCACCAATGTAAGATAGGGTTAGAGAATTCATAACCTATAATGAGTGGCATCTAACACTTCTAAGCTAAAAACCACATCTAAACAAGAGAATACAATCAATGCATGAGTAAAATAAAAGCATCAAACTAAAATACTCCTAATGTTTGAAGTTGTTTCACTTCCCTTGTCTCTCTTATTTCTTCTTATGTCTATATTGCCCTCAGATTTTTTGATGAGGTTGTGCAAATACTTGCAAATAGTAAGCAAGAAAGTTGGAGATAATGAAGTTGTTAAGTTGAAAATGGAGGAGAATGGTCTTTTTTAGACAACCATTCAAATGGACGGTCGAGATCAATCCTTTAGAAGGATTCCAAGATTGACAGATGAGAATGAATGAGATGAAGGTTACGAAATGAAGGGTCAAGATTGATCTTCTAGAATGATGTCAAGATCAACGGTTGAGAATAAATGCACCAAAAGGAGGTGGATAATGAAGGTTGTGACACCCAACGACTATGACAGACCATGAAGGCTTATGAAAGAGACGACTATGACATAAATAAAATCCATGAACATGGCATATTTAACCAGAAAAGGTGCATAAATAATTTATTGAAAAATGGAGGAAATTGACAAGTGGAAAATAAATAATTTATCTGAATTATTTATTTGGAGAAAATGAAAAAAGAGCATTTAATTAAATTCATAAATTCAATTAAAGGAGGAGATAGAAATTAAACATGGATAATTGATTTAGATCATTTATTCAAAAGAGAGAAATGACACATAATTAAATAATTTCGCTAAATATTTAATTATAGAAGAATAAAATGTCAAATAATTATTATTATCTAACTATAGATAGGTGATGAAAGATAAATATATTGAAGAAAGGGGTATTAGTGACACAATTAAATAATTTTAATTGATCAGGATAGAAATGAGAAGGTGAATCAATTAAATAATTAAAAATTATTTAATTAATAGAGGAATATGATTGAACATAATTGAATAATTAAAATTATTCAATTATCGAAAGATGATGACCGAGAAAAATGACGCTCACAGACTTAGGATAATTTTCAGTGTCTACAATTACTAGCATGTAAAACTCATAAATGTTGGAAACTGGAATGTAATCACTAACCAATGGATTGTATCTTGATGTTTTCAACTTTCTTTATAAAAGGATTGCAACAATCCTAAATGATTATACTGTTTGCTTGGCTTGATCTTGAGTTTGATGATTGTTACCATGCATTCATTGTGGCATTGGCTCCTAAAGTCAGTTCATGACTGTTCCTTGAAGATAAAATGTGTTTGCATATGATATTCAAACATCAAAGATTCTATTACTTTCAACACGTTGGGATCAACCCTTGTGGGAGCCATATTTTCCTCCACATGCTCAAATATTAGAACATGATGAACCATGTAATGAAAGATCAACTTGTACCTGCATAATAAAAAAACATGTTAGATAAAAATAGTGCAATTAATGTTCTTTTGATGATTTTCCACTTTCACTTTGATGATCTAATCTTGATTCTCTCTTGTACATTTCTGATATATCTGTATTGGATTGATAACTCATAGGCTTAAGTTATTCAATTGTTGATAACCATATGTTGAAAATTTATGTCTTGAGCTCTAATAAATCTCTTAATATCTTGCAGGTACACCTGAACCTAGGGAATGAAGGACTGAAGATAGGAGGGAAGCTGATGACATAGCTGAAGATAGAACATCAACAACATTGAACATGCAATGATAGATATAATATTTCGTTATATGCTTTCTTCTTCTTATCTTCAGTTGAATAGCTTAGCGCCTACATTTTATCAATGTGGTTTAGTCATTCCCACGACTTGTGTGAGACTTTTAAACACTCTTTTTCCCTCTAAGCACAAAACAACAATGTTTATGCAATCTTGTACGTTCCTTCATTTCAAAATGAATAAAATACAACACTATGCAATTTTGATGAATCTTCCGTGTTGTGTGAATTTTGCATAATAACTGAATCCTATTTGAAATCCCTCATTTGCAAATGAACTATCAACATAAATTGAATGTACCTTTCACCTTAGATATATCAAACAATTCCAGCTCTACCAAAATGAGTTGAAGGTAGAAATTCTGGTAATAATATCATAACAAAATTACTATTTTTATAATTATTTTAAAATAATAATAATAAAAAAAAGGGGACTAATCAAACCACTATCTTCCATTAATTTATAGATTGGTGGGATTGAGTGTTGCCTTCATTTTGATTAGATCAAAGGTTTGAAGATTCTCAAAATCTAAAAAGTATCGTTACAATAACATTGTAGTTATTAAAATCATGGAGGAAAGCTCTGGAAAAGAGGTGCAGGAAAATGGTGTGGAAGACAATGGCGAAGACCTAGAGAAAATTCAATCTAGCAAAGCAAGGACGAATCAGGAAATTGATGTTTCAAACATAGTGGCCAAGGATGTAGAATTTTTTGAAAAAGTAGCCTTTATTGGGTGGTTTCTGGGAAAAAAGTTCACAAGAAATGAAATTTGTGTGTGGTTATCTTGATCATGGAATTGCCAACCGCTTCTGAATTATATGCCAAAGGGTTTCTTCATGGCAGTGTTCGAAGAGGAAGGTAAAAGAAATGAAATATTGAAGAAGAAGGGATGGCGAAACGGGGATTCCCATCTCTATCTCCAAAAATGGCGAAGGAATTTTGATCTCCTAGAATATAATCCCCTGACAGGCCGAGTATGGATTAGACTGGATAGTTTTCCATATGAATATTGGTCTGGAAGTTGCCTAAAAAATATTGGAGATTCAATTAGCAACATAATAGATATCGATATGAGAAATGGTGAATTGCTACTATATGCAAGGATAAAGGTTTTGACTTGATAAAAGAAATCCCAAAAGAAATAAACTAATTAAATGGAAGTGAAATTTGGACTTAGAACTTGGAAATTGAAAGAAGGATATTTTATTGTGTAAAGTGCAAAAGGAGAAACCATAATGAAGCAACATGCAAAATATTTCCAAAACTAAATAGAGGAATCTGGTGAGAAAAAGTCCAACAAATAAAAAACAACACAAATGCGGAAGAAATCGGTACCACAAAAGAAAACCAACTTGCAAATAAATGGGAAATGGTATTAACCAACCCAAATGAAATGGTTATGCTAGATCAAGAAGCACAAATGGAGGAGGGAGAGATAGACCCTGATCTGACACCACTAATGATAGAATATCCAATGCAGAGTATGAAATGGAAGAGACCCTCTCACTTTTTGGAAAATATTCTAGTCAAAAGGATGAAGAAGAAATTGACATCCTATAAGAAAGACATATATGCCAAACAATGAAGGCCTCATCCTCAAAAGTGGAAATGAAATCGCTAAAACAAAAATGTGATGAAGAGGCACAAAAAAGCAACCAACCTTCAATCAAAACTTAGATCCAAGGGAGTTTGCACCTCCCTTGGGTGGAGATGAAGGTCTTCATATGGAACTTTAGGGGCCTGAATGCCCCTAATAAAAGGCAACTGGTCAAGCGCCAATTGTAAATCCAAAGTGTGGAATTAATCTTGCTTCAGGAGACAAAGCTTGGAGAGAAGAAAGCAAAAACATTCATTAAAGCATGCCAAAACTGGCACAAAGACTTTGTAGTGGTAATGGATCTGACAGGTGGATTGGGATTGCTTTGGAACCTGAAGATTCTGGAAGTAGAGGTAACTGCCAAAAATCCAAACTGGATGAAAGCAAAGGTAAAAATTCTAGACTCTGCAAAAAGATTTAAATTATTTAATGTTTACGGGCCCATGAAAATAGAAGAGAAAAAAGTTGTCTGAGATACACTAATATCTAAAATAGATCAAGAAATCACAATTTAGGGGGGGATTTTAATGCAATTGTTGACTTTCTCGTGAAAAAGTTGGTGGGGTTAGAAAAGCTTCCTAGTCATAGAAGGATTTTGCCAATTTTGTAGAAACAAGCAACTTAATAGATATTAGAACTTCAAATGGTTTTTTCTCATGGAACAATAAAAGGTAGGGTTTTACTAATATTGCAAAGATACTAGATATATTTCTAGTTTCAGAAGATTGCTTATAGGTAGATGCTCCCCCCAAGGCGACGACGAGACCGATTTTCATTTCAAACCATTTCCCGGTGGAACTTTAGGTGGAATCGGTGAAAAAACAAGCAAGGGGCCAATTCAAATTCTATAAAATATGGCTACAAAATGAAGGGCTAAAGGATTTAATAAGTTCATGGTGGTACGAACCGTGTCAATGGAAGGGAACAAAAATGTTTGTTTTCCACAAAAATCTTTGTAGAATGAAAGAGAAATTGAATACTTGGAATACCCATGTTTTCAAAAATATTTTTGTAGAAAATAATAGATTAGAAGATGAACGAGAAGCTCTTGGGGAAAAGGTAATCAAGGGTTGTATGTCAAATGTTGAATTTTTTGAAGAAAATAAATTGCTAAAAGAATACAATGAAGTCCTTGAATGGGAGGAAGGTTACTGGCGTACTAAGTCCCAAGAAGTTTGGCTGAAAGGAGACTTAAATATAAAATTCTTTCACCATTAAACCAAACTAAAGCAAAGATGGAATAATATCGATGAAATAAAGATGCAAATGGAATGGTCCATGAAGCCTTCAAGGACATCCAAAGGCTGGGAGTGGATTATTTTGAAAATCTACTTGGGGGCTTGGGATTGGTTGAAAGAAGATACTGTAGTCTCCTAGATGTTGTCCAGAAGGTGGTATCACAAGAAGATAACGCCATGCTGGAGGCAAAAGTGTCTCTAAAATAAGTAAAGAAGGCGGTGTTTGAATTACAACCATAAAAGTTTCCTGGACCTGATGGGTTTAATGCCCTATTTTATCAAGTTTGTTGGGATTTCCAGGGAGTTGAGGTGGTTGGAGTAGTGGAGGAGTCCCAGAAGAAATCGACTGTGTTAAAGGATTTCAATAACACAAATATAGCTCCAATTCTAAAAAAATATACCTGTGAAATGTTTGCAGACTTTAGGCTGATATCCCTCTAGAACACAATCTATAAGATCACAACTAAGGTCATGGAAAATAGGTTGAAAGTCATTTTGCCAAAAGTTGTGGGCATGGAGCAAAGCGATTTTGTACCAGGCAAAAATATTACAGATGGGGTACTTGTCACACACGAAGTGGTGCACTCTTTGAAAAAATGAAAAAATGAAGGCAAGTTGGTTAAACTGGATTTAAGCAAAGCCTACAATAGGGCTCAATATTGTTTCCTGTTAAAGACTATGGAGAAGATGGGGTTTGGTCAAAGCTGGGTTAAATGGGTCTTCAATTGTGTTTCATGCTAGGATATTCAATCTTGATAAATGAGGTCCCATGTGGTTTCTTTAATGTGGAAAAGGGTCTAAGGCAGGGAGACTTGATTTCGCCTTTCCTCTTTGTAATAATGATGGATCCTTTCAACAGATGTATTTCGAAAAAGTGCAGAGCTGGCCAATGGCGTGGTGTAGAGGTAGCTCTAGGTGTACAGTTGGTCTTGCACTAGTTATTAGTAGATGGTACCTTATTCTTCGGTCGTACCTATGTGGAAGAAGCATAAGCAGTGAAAGAGGTGATCAACTTGTTAAGCAACAAGGATGGCCAATTGGTAAACGGTGATAAATCAAGCATATTCTTTTTCAATGCTGGAAAATCTATTCAACGTCATATACAAAAATTACTTGGTTTAAAAAAAGAAAGGTTGCCAACAAAGTATCTGGGGATTCCACTTTTTGAAGGACAACCAAAAGCAAGCATATGGGATGCAACGATAATCAAATGCAAAAAAAAAAATTGAAACGTGGAAGGGAATATGGTTGACTCTGGCTAGTTGTATCATGATGGAAAAAGTTGTGCTTATGACTATTCCTATCTATCTCATGGTATGCCTGGATATGCCCTCCAAGGTGGCAAGACAATTGATTTCTTGCCAAAGAAAATTGTTGTGGGACGATGCCCAAGAGAAGGAGCATATCCCATTGATTGGCTAGGGGACAATTTTGAAATAGAAGAAGAATGGCGAGGCTGGTATGAAGAATGTGAAATTGCAAAAACTCGCCCTAGGAGCTAAGTTCGCATGGCGAATCTACAAAAATCAGAGGCACTTTGGAGTAAAGTATTGAAAGCAAAATACTTGGATTCAGATGAGAGTGAACGGATCCTCACAATTGCAAACCTACAAAAAGGCTCGACCCTGTAAAATTTTGTGATAAGGAGTAGACAATTGATAACTAACCACCTCACATGGATTATCAAAGATGGATCAAAGGCATTGTTCTAACATGACTCATGGAATGGGTATGCTCCATTAATTTATGTTCCCAACATGGAAGAGGCCTGCCAAATAGCAAGCTTAGTTTATGGTGAGAGAGTAGCCTCCTATGTGAAACTGTCTAGAAAATGAGGAAGATAGGCCTTCAACTGGAAGTCCTTTGAAATGTTGGAGGTAGGTGCAGGGTGTTGCCACAATAGTGGTTTACACTTTCTAGGAGATCCTGATTTTTGCTGAAATCACATATTTTTAGAAAATATAATGATTTAAGCCTTGAAAAGTTCCATTTAAAGGATTCCAATTGAAGAGGGTTTGATCAAATCACCTTAGACCAAGCCCCCTTGGATAGAACCCCGCTAGTTTTAAACCATACCTATAACGCAGTCTCCTTTACACCTATCAAAATGCTGATTAAAAACCACTTTTGATTTATCTTTTGGCGGATCAAATGTGTAGGTCAATTTTATATGTATATATATTTTAATCAATTATCTAAGATAATTAATAAACAATAATTAAATTAAATTAATATTGTAATAATTGAATATTTTTTTTTCTGATAGTTATATTTAAGATCTCTTACTAATTTAATTAACAAATAATAAAAAGTTGAAACTAGTAAAATATTACAAGACAAAATAAATTCTATTACAAAACTAATTTTATTGTTAACCACTACATAACACTTGTTAAAAAGATAAGGAATTTTAAAAAATATGAATGCATGCTAATTTAGACCATTTTTTATATTAGAAAAAATATTTATCTAAAATAAAATAATTTTGTAATTAAATAATATTTTTAAATGTAAAACAATCTTTTCACATGCAATCTTGATTATTGACAAGCAACTAGATTATAGACATGCAATCTTGATTATTGACATATAATATATTAAGACTAATTATATATTAAAAATAATAATATATGAATTAATAATTTAATATAGATAGTTCTTGCTTTGAACCCAATATTATATAATATTTAGAAATTAAAAGATTATCTAATAAAAATTATTAATTATAATTTAAAATATAAATCATTCAATAATACATAAATATAAATATAAATATTTGCATTATTAATATTGCTAGTGACAAGTATAACTAGTTATTATCAATTCTATATATAAATGAATTATTATTTTTTATATAAAACACATATTTATCTCTTACAAAGTTTATATATAATTTTTTTAACATATAATATTAAATATACAATACCAATAATTTGATTGACCTCTCAATTCTTATTTTAATTAGCTAGTATTAATTACTATTTTTAGTAGAATGTTTAAAATTGAATTTTAGTAGGATTTTTTTTTCTTTGGTTGTTTTGATTATTGAAGGACTACAATTATATATCTCATTTGATTGTACATTTTTTCTTTTCAATATATCATAACAAAATTACTATTTCAATAATTGTTTAAGATAATACAAAATAAAAATAATAAAAAGGGGACATCTCAAACCACTAACTCCTATTAATTTATAGATTGATGGGATTGAGTGTTGCCTTCAATTTGTTTAGATCAAAAGTTTGAAGATTCCCAAAACTTTTATTATCTCCACAAGCATTTTATATTTATATGTGTAGGTCAATTTTATATGTATAATTTTTTTATTTTAATCAACTATCTAAGATAATTAATAAACAATAATTAAACTAAATTAATATGATAATAATAATTAAATATTTAATTTTTTTAGATAGGTATATCTAAGATCTACTAATTTAATTAATAAATAATAAAAAATTGAAACTATTAAAATATTACAAAGACAAAATAAATTGTATTACAAAACTAATGTTATTGTTAACCACTACATAACACTTGCTAAAAAGATAATAAATTTTAAAGAATATGAATGCATGTTAACTGAAACCATTTTTTATATTAGAAAAAATACTTTTATGAAATAAAATAATATTTTAAAATGTAAAACAATCTTGTCAATAATTATAAATAACTTCTTTTATTTAAAATCTTTACTTAAAAAAAACTCTTTTTTTATTTAAAATCTTTACTAGATAATTATAAATTTAACTTTTTTTATTTAAAATATTTACTTAAAAATATATCAAAATAAAAAATTAAAAAATTTAAATATAACTTTTTGTATTTAAAATCTTTACTTAAAAATATATCAAATTTAATTTAAAATCTTTACTAAAAATATATTTAATTTTTTTTTTAATAATATTAATTCTAGGTAAATAATTTTTAGGTGGTAAACGGAGAGTCCATAAATACAAGGAACGCGCGAACATAGGGTGCCAACTACTTACTGGGTCCTACCGTGTCCCACCGCGTCTCATTTGGAAAAAGCTAAAGATCTCCGATTCTCTGCGTTTATTATAAATTCAACAGGTGTTAATGGACTGTTGTAAGACAATTTAATTCTTCTTCCGTTTATATATTGCGCCTGCCTTCTCCATTTCGATATTTTTGGAAATCATAAATTGAATTTACAGTATGCCCACATTTGTACCCAATTCAATCTTGTGGCATATCTGTTTGTTTTCTGTTCGCACAAATTCTTTTGTTCCAATTCATTCATAACAGCTCGCTTACAAAAGGTCCTGCAAATTACTTCCTCAAACGAATACGATAATTCTCTCATGGAACACAGCAGCTGGAGTCTCTCTTCTAATGCCAGAGACAAGATGGTTACAAAGATGTAATTTTTTAACTCTCATCTTTCTTTTCTCCTTGCCTTCTTTTGTCTGCATGTTGTTTTAGAAACTAGTTCTATTTACAACGTTTTTCTTTTCTTTTCTGTTGAAGATTTTTTTCTGTGTTTCAGAACTTCAGTCGCAATCATATGGCATGCATGGTTTCTATATGTTCAACCCTCAAAATCATAATTTTCATTACCGTACCTAACTTTAAGGAGTTTAGTCAAAAGTTCATGAATACCTTCGAATTTTGTTTTGAAAAATTAGGTCTTTGCCCAGAATTATTCAAAATGGTGTTCATAATGATATGGGTGTCCGCAGAATCCAGAAAATGGAAGGGCTGCTAGGGCTGCTTGTCGTTGAACATTCGCCAGCAGACTCGTTACTCCTAAACTGTCATGAACAGAATTTTTTTACTCCCTCCTTTTCATATTAGTTATCTCTAAATTCATCCAGTTAGCGAGAAGTTTAAAATCTGTAATTGTTTGTAAGATTAAAATACAGGACAAGTGGGCGAGGAACAGGATTACTGTAAGAATAGAGATAGTCCTAACTATGGAAGATTTAATTAAGGGACTACTTTATTGAAATCAAGGTTTAATTCCCATTTGTGAATTTCAGAGCAGACAGAAATTGGAAATTCCGTGTCCCACTAGGATGAGTCTCTAGTATTTATCCCTTGTCCTTGTTTCCCTGTCTTCATCTCCATACTGTTGTTCTATATATATTTTTCTTAGGATTCTGGGGGTATTCTTAGGCTTACCGTTTTCATGGGGCTTCGGTGGATGGAATATAGGTAATTTGCTCCGAGGATTTTAGGATTTCTTTAAGATTTATTCTTTGTAGGGGTTTGATTATTTTAATTGGTCGTTGCTCTGCTTTATTGCCAGTTCTTTTGGCCGCATTGTTAAATTCTTACATCTGTATTGGTTGAGGTTCATCCACCTCAGCATAGAGCATTTTTGAGTGTTGAGCCAGTGCAGTGTAATTCATTTTAGTTTTAATAGAAGATAGATACAGTACCGAGGGTTAAAATTTGTCAGTATATTCTGTTTAACTTAAATTATTCAGCAATATATATTGTAGATCAGCATTACACAGATCTGCTATTCTATTTGGAGTTTTTCGTTTTAATCTACCATGCTGTTAGGTTAATTTTCTGAGTGCAGAATCTGTCTGAAAATTTAACAAGCACGGAAAATCTGAGTGCATGCTTCCTAGGTGAAGATGTAACTGGTGAGTGGAAGATGTATAATGGTTAAAACCCAGGGGAAATTTAAAACCCTAGGTGGTGTATGCAAGTGTAGTGGAGAGGATAAGAGAGATGATGATTGTCGCTGGAATACTTGGAGGAAGGACAATGAAGATTGAATGGATTGATATGCAGAAAGGAATGAGAAGGAATATGTATCTCAACAACTTGGCCTTTGGGAAGCAGTGGAAGACATTTTTGGATTACAGAAAGGGAGCAATAGGTAAATAGTGATGGGAAGGGTGAGACAAAGAAAATGATGCTCATTGAGTGTATTTTCGGCAATAGAGCGTGTGGAAGATGGCCAAGATGAATATTGAAACAAAGTTGCAGCAATGGATTCAAGAGTAGACCATAATCTCTGCAAATAGAGAGAGAGACCATGAGAGCTAGGGTAAACTTATATGGTGTATAGGGCCAAAGGTCCATTAGAAAATTTAGGGCATCATTAGGTTTAGGGTTTTGACCGTTTGTGTACTTCAAAATTTAGATTGGAGACTATTGTCAAGGTGCGAAAATGTTATCGACAATAGCTTCCATATGCAAAAGTATCTTTAAAGAATCAAGAGTTTAGATTTCTGAGGTAGGTTTATGACAACTGGGATAGCCTAAAAATGCTTGCAAATCATACCAGTGACAGGTTTAGGCTGTGAAATGGGGCAAATGAGTCCTGTGCATGTATACAAGAATGTACACCAAAGTGAGCTAAAAAGCATAAGGTGAAGATTGTAAAGTAAAGTAGGCAATTGTCAACCATACAATCATAGAACCTGTGCCCACCAAATCAACATACAGAAGCGATTGGAGGGAGAAGTACCAGCTAAGCAAATGAAAAGAACACACATCCTTATAGTCCTTGCCATGCCTTAATATTTGGCTTGTCAAGAAGCTTGCACATGTAAGGATGTAGAGATGCATCCCTCACATGCCAAAAATAACTTGGCCTCTTGGACAACAAAAATAAATGATGAAAAAAGATGGCAGTACTAATCATAATTATGGCTTATGCCATATTGTTTGTTATAAATACATTTAATGATATCAAGTTTCCACAATTCATATTATAGTTCAGTATTGCTTCTGGATTTGATTTTGTTGGAGTTTTTTTCATCAACATTTCAGATCACACTCCGTGATTGATCATGAGAATGGTGGAGAGCAAGAGGAGAAGAAAATGGCTGATTGCAGACTTACACCAAATAAAAAAAGAGAAAGGAAGGGGAGGTGTAGGATGCATATGGTTCGAGAAAAAACAAATAGAAACAAGGAACAATTTAATAATCAAAAAAGAAAAGAATGCATAAAAATTTCATAAATATATGAAAGTATATAAATATGTATAATATACATAAAAATATAACAAACTAAATCTTAAGTTATAAAAACCAAAATTATATATAATAATATACAAACCTTTTTTTTGAAATAAACTATATATATATGATAATTTAATGCAAATAAACCATATATATATATATATATATATATACGAAGATTATATGTGCATCTATATGAAAATGTTAATAGTAAACAAACCTTATAGATTTGTATATATAAACTTTAACAAAAAGATTAGATGTTAGAATATGATAATGGAATATTAAGTTTATATGTAAATAAATAAGTACGAAAATTAACAAAAAAAAGCATACATACAGAAATACATTATATTACCCGATAAGAAATAAGACCACACAGATTTTAAAGGAAAGAAGATTATATATAAAAATCAATCAAATAAGGAATAAATTAACAAAAAAACTGAAGATTAAATCTATATATAACTAAATGAATATTTTAAAACTTAATAGATTTCTAAATTAATATATACTTAATAGATTTCTAAGTGAATGTGTGTAAACTTTATATATGCTTAACAAAAAGAAAAAATGCATAAAATTGGGACAAAGATAAAAAGAACAAATAAAGATTATATATAAAAATCAATCAAGGAATAAATTAAAAAAAGAACTGAAGATTAAATCTATATATAACTAAATGAATATTTTTAAAACTTAATATATATTTAAATGAATATATACTTAATAGATTTCTAAATGAATGTGTGTGTAAACTTTATAAATGCTTAACAAAAAGAAAATATTCATAAAATTGGGACAAAGATAAAAAGAACAAATATACTTAAAGGATCACTAAAAAACTTAAGCTGTAAAAGTTTGATTAGAAGATTGAATATATATAAAACTCAATAAAGTAAGGAAAAAATAACATATAAGATAATTTTTAAGAAATATTTTATAGATTAATATAAGATTATAAAATAATGCATAGAATTTTGGATTCTATATTTATTAAACAAATCACCTTATAAAACTTCAGACTCAATCAAAATGTCCCTCGAGTCCTTAAGAGATGGGAGACGGTGTTTCATCGTGGAAAAAAGTTTGAAAGAGCAATGAAGCCCCTTCTTCAGAAGAATCTTGGAGATTGTTTGGGAGATGCCTTCAATATAGGGAAGAGAAGCACTAGGGTGGAACTTTGGCTTAGAGGTACAGGAGTTAGAAAAGAAAATAGCTTTGGCATGGTTAAAGGCTTTAGAGATCTGTTTGTTTTTGTACCCATTTAGGATGAAGACTTTATGAAGATGGGCCAACTCCAGATTTAAGTTTTCTTCATCACAGATCCGGTAGGCTCTCAAGGCAAGGGTTTTAAGGACACCACATTTCTTTCAATAGTTTAATAAAATATAAGCATTATGTGGGCCCTCAAAAATAGAATGAAAAACCAGCTAATAAAGCCCATAGTCAAACTTAGGGTGGTGAGTTGAGATTCAGAAGATCATCCAAACCATCCCAAGTCTCCTGTTTCTCACTAACCAGAGCTGAGAACAGGGGTTGATCAACTCAAAACACTGGCTAAAAGATTAGCAAGCTTATTGTATTCACCAAATAGTGAATAAAAATTTAAAAAATATCTTCGAAGGACTTGCAGACCATCGTAGCATTATACTTAATGGCAAAACGTGAAAGTGTAAATGGAATTCAATTACATGGTTTAAAATGGGAAAAACACAGCAAATTAAAAAACACAGCAAGTATTCATAAAACATGGACAAAAAATTGCAATTGTTATTTCATGCCATATAGAGTGATTAAAAGGAGAATCAAAATCCAAACTTCAATTATAAGAAATAAATGATTACTAGTTACCCTCCAATTCTCCTTATCGGTTTTTCAGTCATTGAGTTACATATTGTCATATACAAAAAATTGAATAGTACAAGTAGTCTCCAAGGTAGCCATGACTAGAGATGTGAAACAGAAGTCAATGCACCTGTGTCTACAACCTTTGGCTGCAGATGAGCACAATCATGATCATCCATAACCTCATTAAAGATATCCAAATCCTCTTAACTAAATGAAGACTTCTCCTAATCGGCTGTGTTCCGTTTTAAATTGCAATCAGGTTTAAGTTCAGAAAAATATATGTCAAAAAACCCTACCTTTGTCATGCTGCTACTAAAAAAACATGAAATGAGGGTTTTAAGGGGCAATGCTGAATGTGTGCTTCCGTGCCCTAGTTTGATTATCACAAATGTCTGGTTTGGTGTTTACATTTTCTTGGGGAAATCTGAAGAATTATTTAACCGTTGTCTGAACCTGAAAAAATGACAAAAAATGAATTTTGAGGGGTTAATATGCACAAACCCACTGCCATTTTGAAAAACCCAGTATTTTTTTAATAAAACACGTTTTAACTCGCATCTTTTTACATCTCTGGTTTTTTGCTGGTTTGACTCTGTTTGACTCCATTTGACCTAGTTTTGACTGTCATTGACTGGTTTATTGATTAAACCAGACATTCCAGTTTTGACTGGCATGAGAAAGTTGGTGGGTGTTGGGTAGCCACAGTGCCTAGTTTTGCTTCTATGTTGCAGACGGCAAAGCCTCATCCAACAAACTTCCATTTTTCCAACTTGGATGCTCCATTTTGCTCAAACACTAGAATAACTACTGAGGAATGACTTTAGGCTTTTTGCATCCTAAGTCTGAGGCCAGTGAGAGGCCTTTGATCACTGCTGCCCGTTCCACTTCATTATTAGATTTAGTTCCTAGAAAATAGAAACCACCTTTCAAGAAAAAAGCATTTTAATCACAAACACCTTGTTCCTCTCCATTTGATCCATAATACCTCTAGAGGCACCATCAAAATTGAATGGACAAAAGCCCTGCAGAAATTTCATCCATTGCGAATCTTTATCCAACTACTTGCTTATCTATCACCTCATCAACTGGGGAGTGTAGAGGAATATTAGTGTGTTTTACATATTATAATGACATAAGACATTGAAATGTTTCACGTGGGCCTGGATATAATTTTCCTTTATTAAATAGTAAGGGACCTATAGGAGCCCTTACCCCAAAACAGAAGTAGTTATACATTAATGGAATAACAAAGCTTGATAACAAAAAGATAAGTTAACAGTTCGGGTTCAAAGCTTCGGTTCGTGGGTTCATACAATTTTTTTTTGTAGTTGGGTTTGTTGATACAAAAACATATAAAAATCAGAAATATATACATATTTGCAGCAGTAATTAAGTTCAAATACACCACCTTATTAATAGTCAAATAACATAGCAAATTACACCACCAATTTCATAGTCAAATACTAGTGAAACTTGAATGTCATGATATAGATTAAAGTTCAAAAATAATAATGTCAAGTGTCGACAATCAGCCATCATTGAGCATTGATCAAATATCATATGGGTCATCAAAAATGTTATCATCACCATCCATATTAGATGATATATGTAGTGGTAAATTAGAAGAACTACAAATAGTGCCACTAGCATTGGCATTGGCATTGGCATTGGCACTGGCACTGGCACTAGCACTAGCACTAGCACTAGCACTCGCACTCGCACTCTCACTCTCACTCTCATGCTCACTAGCTGGCTCATAGTCATCGTCAACATCAAGTTAAGCAAAGTGGTTAGTGGAAGCATCCGAGTCAAGACGCTCTAGCTTGATATCCCACTTCCTCGTGCCCCCTTAGTTGTAAGCACTTTCTTTGTGTGTAAGGAGCCTCAAGTTTGAATGCACATACACGAAGTCCTCTGCCTTTTTTGAATGTAGTCTATTGTGCTTTATTGAGTGGATGAAGGAGTATGTCCTCCAATTCCTCTTAGATGAAGATGAACTAGATAGTTAAAAGTTACAAAATTTAACTAATTAAATTGAAAAATTAAAATATAAATAAAATTATAAAACTCAAAAGATAAAAGATTTTGACTATAAAACTTACTTGGGATAAAAGTTACAAAATTTAACTAATTAAATTGAAAAATTAAAATATAAATAAAATTATAAAACTAAGATAAAAGATTTTGACTATAAAACTTACTTGGGATAAAATTTTGATTGCTAGAGGTTGTAGGTATGTGTATGCTTGGCCATGGAAGTACCACCAACTATGAGCATCGACCATGTACTTGTCTCGAAGAGCATCAAGACCACAATCACTAGAGCATGCAAAACCCGTGAACTCAGCCCTCATTGCATCACATCGGTCACAATTAGTGAAGAGTCTGCGAAGTGCTGCCCTTGTACCCTTGAGCCACTTCGACATCTCTATATGGGGCAACTCTTGTTGTCACATAAAGGAGTTGAGCACTCAAGTATTTGGGACTCAATGTAAAAGCAAGAAGATGCAACAGACTGGTCATTTTGTTCCATCTCTCTACAATGATTTTGTGTAGCTCTTTGAAGAACTTTTCTTCGAGATCTTGCTCTTTTGCATTGATGATGGCTTTCATCTTCTCAATCATTGAGTCGATGACATCATGTACTTCACCCAAACAAGGTCTATCCATGTCAGTATATCAAATCATGCTCAATATGGGCTTAGTGAAATTGAGGAGATACTCAACACAATCCCACCTAATGTCATCTAGGATCATTTGCTTAACCTTTTTTGCCCTTGCTGTGCTAGATTGCCTCCATATGGACCAACTAGGGGTGATGACCTTGTTAGAGAGTGCCTCACAAACCTTCACAAGTCGTCTCAACACAATTGTGTTAGAGGCAAAAGGGGTCTTAACAACCTGTTTGAAAATCAAAATAAAATAAAATTTAAGTTAAAAATTAAAAATATTACTAAAGTGAAACATGTTTATTATTTAACTTACCTTCAACAGTTCCAATTTTGAGAATGTTCTAAATATGCCTTGTGACATACGGTGGTTGGTGATGAACATTAGGATGTCTTTGGCCTCAACATACACTTGTTTGATCCAATCAATTTTGTTGCCATTTTTGTAGCATTAGGTTGAGGGAGTGGACAGCACAAGGTGTCCAAAAAATGTGTGAATACCGCTCCTCAACCAATAACCCAACAACCTACAATTTTTTGCATTGTCTGTTATAACTTGAACAACATTTTGACAGCCCACTTCATCAATAGCTTGACAAAGAATGTTAGCAATAAATGCAACATCCTTCACCTCTCCTTCACAATCCATTGCTCTCAAAAACATTGCCCCTTTAGGGGACACTTCAATAACATTGATCAATGGGTGATTTTTTTTATCTTTCCATCCATCAGAAACGATAGTCACCCTTGTTTCGATCCGTGAATCCCTTATGGGCTGGCTTCAAAGAGTCCTCTAAAAATTTGACATCTTTATCTAATAAGGTGCTACACACTTTCTCAAAACCTGGGCCCTTATACCCTTTTGGAGCTTCATTAGTATATTTCACCATTTTTCGCCAATATGGTGAGCAAACGACATTGAATGCCAATCCATTCGCATAGACACATCTTGCTATGTCTTGATCTGTTAGTTTTAGGATCAGAAATTAAAGCAATCAGAAAATGCAACACATAAGACAATGAACACCACAAGATACCTTGGGAAAACCCTCCAAACTCAAGGGAGAAAAACCCAGCACATATATCACTTATATATTCAGGAATAAGAGCAGAAATCTGCTTACAACTCAGGCCCAACACAAGGCCGAATTCGATACAATGAACAAAAGCACCTCTCCTAGATGCAAAGATACAGAATGATTATGTTTCCCCTTGAAATCAAGCTGCTGTCACAATATGATGATCTACTGATCAAGATAATGATCTTCTGCACAAGTGCGAACTTCACAATATGAAGATCTGGTGCTCAAGTGCGAACTTCTTCTAGGAGTGCGAATATGAAAGTGAATCAACTTGATGATCAAATGAGCAAACTTCACCCGGTATAAATACAAAATAATGTGACTCTTCATGTAGGTCGGCCTCATAAAGAAATAGCAAATAATAAATATTATTTCTTTAAGTCGGCCCCATTTAATTATTCACAATAATTAAATATTATATTATGTTGCCAAGTGAAGCGCCTCTTCATTTAATAAATAAATGAATAGCCGTTAGGCTATATAAATTTATTATCCAATAATCAAGGCGGAAGTATGTAGCCCGAAGCTACAACATCAACACTCCCTCTTAGCTAGGGAGGAATACTTCCGATACACATTGTCATGGAATCTCTCAACATGACACCCACAATGGCTACACCTATATGTGGAAGGGGCTCATCACGGATACACTCAATCGTGATATCAACCATCATGGCTACTCCCATGTATGGTAAAGCATATGTGCACAAGTGCCCATCACGGAATCACTCAACGTGATGTCGTCATCTCAACATGACGTTCACCATGGATACTCCCAGAGGGTGAATAAACACAAGTACAAGAAAATCATCATGGACTCTCTCACGTGATGTTGTCATGGAGTCACTCAACATGACATCCACCATGGCTACTCCCAGAGGGTGGAGACAAGGGCTTACACCTCAAATTTCTCTAACAGAGAAAGATGCATTAAAGCAAATCACAGAAGATCACTGAAGTTGAGTCGGGCTTCATTCTCCACAAAACCAAGCTTGTCTCAGAAGTACACAAACTTTACTTTGGAGAAGGGCTTGGTGAGAATGTCGGCCGCCTGCTCATCGGTGCTAATGTATCTCAATTGGATTGCTTTCCTCAATACCATATCTCTAATATAGTGGTATTTGATCTCAACATGTTTGGTTCTGTCATGAAACACTGGATTGACAGAAAGCTTCACACAACTTTGATTATCAGAATGAATGACAGTCAACTCCAATGATTGTCCAAACAATCTTGCAAGGAGCTTCTGAAGCCACACTACTTCTCGAACTGCCACACACGCTGCAATGTACTCGGCCTCTGCGGTGCTCAGTGCCACTGAAGACTGCTTCTTGCTACACCAAGAAATCATTGCAGACCCCAAACTGAAGCAATATCCAAAGGTGCTCTTCCAATTAGCAACACATCCTGCCTAATCGGAATCAGTATAACCATGCAACTTCAAGTCCACATCAAAAGAATATCTTAAGCCATACCCAACTGTGCCACGCAAGTATCTCAGGATATGCTTTGCTGCAACTAGGTGTATTTGCCTTGGTTCACACATGAACTGACTAAGTGCATTCACTGCATAGCAAATATTTGGTCTAGTGTTGACTAAATACATCAATGATCCAATCAACTGCCTGTACATTGTAGGAATCCACCAGCTCTGAAGTAGTTGCAACCTCTTTTAACTTTTGAAAATCGGTTTCCATAGGTGTAGACATGGATTTGCAATCCATCATACCAAATCTCTTCAAGATGTTTATTGTATACTTCCCTTGACTTAGAATGATCTCATTAGGCCTCTGCCATACTTCTAAACCCAGGAAGTAATGCATGTACTTAAGATCCTTCATTTCAAATTCAGAAGCTAACTCCTTTTGCATTTGATAATGAGGTGTTCTTCTCCAACAAGAAATAGATCATCAACATAGAAAACCAAGATCAAGGCCTCACCATTAATTACCTTGAAATATAGGTTTGAATCAACATCATTCTTCTTGGAGAAGCCCAAGCTCAGCAAGTATTGATCAATCCTCTCATACCAAGCACGAGGAGCCTGCTTAAGGCCATACAAAGCCTTCTTCAATCTGCAAACATGAGACTCCTTCCCATGAACCTCAAATCCATCAGGTTGCTCAATGTATACCTCTTCTTCAATTACACCATTTAGAAAGGTTGTCTTCACATCCATCTGGTGTAACTTCCATCCTTTAGCTGCTGCAATGGCAATGATAGTCCTGATGGAAGTATAATGAGCGACTGGAGCAAAGGTTTCCTCATAGTCTATTCCCTCTTTCTGAGAGAATCCTCTAGCCACAAATCTAGCCTTGTACTTCTCAATGCTTCCATCAGCCGCATGCTTGATCTTGAAAAGACACTTAGAAGATACAACAGATTTGCCTTCTGATCTAGTTACAATGTCCCAAACATCGTTCTTGAGGATAGATTGATAGCATTTCTCCATACTTGCTGACTCAAAGCTTCCCCAACACTGGAAGACTCAGATTCAATCATTTGACTCATCAATGCAACATAGCTTGAGAACTTTTGAGGTCTTTTGCTTTCTCTAAATGTTCCTCTAGGGGCTGCAAACTTTTCTGCCTCCTGCATTGTTTGCCTAGCCCATAGAGGTCTTTTTCGACCAATAACAATGTCTGTAGGCCCAACAGTTGGTTCCAAAGGCTCAAATGAATCACCATCCTCTTCTGGTTCAGTAGACTCCCTCTTAATCTCCAAGTACTTACATCAACCTCCTGACCTCCTCGTCCAAGGTTGCTTCTGATGAATTGTCAAACTCCCTCTGAAGGTTAATTCCTCCTCTTCGAAGAAACTGATCACAATGACAACCTGAATAGGTTCTTCCTCTTCCAGAGATGTCTTTAGCTACCAACTCAGTCGCATGGCTGCAAGCTATGACTCCATGCTTGACCATTTCTCCAGTCGGCATGACTTCCTCACAAGATGCTCTTCCTCTCTATGCGATCTCTCACCACCCTCTTGCTTCTTGATCTGTCTTGGAAGCATTATAGAGAGAGATTACTAAAAGTTCATATAACTCAACTATTTCGAAGAGAAATATCAATGCTAGAAGCATACATGATTTACTATCTCAATGTTATAGCATGAATTAATAAGTACATAAAAATTCATGAACATTATTCAACATGAGATACGTATCTCATTGAAATCAGAAACTCCTTAAGTGCTGCACTTAGACGTTTATCAGGTCTGCACTTATCTTTCTTGGGATCAGCTCATTATCTCAATAATTTTTCAGATCTTCTTCACATGATTCTTCACAGAAGTAAACTCAGAAATAACACTTCGATGCTAACAATTCATGCAAAGACATCTCTCATAGTACCTCCATATATAGGATCAAAATTACTGACTTAGCGCTCAGAATTACTGCCTCTTCAAAGTATGAATTCCACACACCTTATACAATTTCTGAAGATTCAAGCATGTGACAATGACTGAATTTATCAGAAATCTGTTTTCTGTGCAGCCACCTTTTACACATATACTCAATTGAAATACATAAAACAATTCTGTGCCAAGCTCAGCTCATAGTAGCTTACATAGTGACCCGAAATCACACAGACAACACATGCAGGGCACAACATATGTTCAAGACAATGAAATAAACTATCAGATCTGCAATAAGAACCACATATACTCAGCTTTCATGAACACATCATCCGCAGCCTGTAGCCGACACCATACAACCTTCAACCACCTTTGAAATTATATACTGAAATGATGGCCACTATGATTTCAACAATAATCACAGCTTGGTGGCGTGGCTGCACCTGAATATAATATCTGTTCTCATCATAATATCGATCACAGCTGAAGCTTCAAATATCGAACTCCTTGAAAGCACCTGAAGCTTAAAATAAAATAAAATTCCTCCAAACCTGGAAGTGATCTTAAATCTGCAATACTTTGCCTTCAAGATCTGCCCTAGATGAAAAATAGATTTGACTGCTTAAACAAATCTGATCAGATCTTTTCTTAGACTTGCTCTGATACCATGTTAGTTTTAGGATCAGAAATCAAAGTAATCAGAAAATGCAACACATAAGACAATGAACACCACAAGATACCCTGGGAAAACTCTCCAAACTTGAGGGAGAAAAACCCAGCAAATATATCACTTATATATTCAGGAATAAGAGCAGAAATCTGCTTACAACTCAGGCCCAACACAAGGCCGAATTTGATACAATGAACAATAGCACCTCTCCTAGATGCGAAGATACAAAATGAATATGTTTCCCCTTGAAATCAATCTGCTGTCACAATATGATGATCTGTTGATCAAGATAATGATCTTCTGCACAAGTGCGAACTTCACAATATGAAGATCTGCTGCTCAAGATGATAATCTGCTGCACAAGTGCGAACTTTACAATCTGCTGCTCAAGATGATGATCTGCTGCTCAAGTGCGAACTTCTTCTAGGAGTGCGAATATGAAAGTGAACCAACTTGATGATCAAATGAGAAAACTCCACCTTGTATAAATACAAAATAATGTGACTCTTCATGTAGGTTGGCCTCATAAAGAAATAGCAAATATTAAATATTATTTCTTTAAGTCGGCCCCATTTAATTATTCACAATAATTAAATATTATATTATGTTGCCAAGTGAAGCGCCTCTTCACTTAATAAATAAATGAATAGCCATTAGGCTATATGAATTTATTATCCAGTAATCAAGGCGGAAGTATGTAGCCCAAAGCTACAACATCAACATGATTGACAATCTCTCTAGCCTCATTTTGAAATGCCATTTCCAATGGGGGATTTGATCTCTTATGTGTAGAGACCACAAGTTGCTCTTTAGGTATGGACATAAATTGATGGCTCTTTGTAGGTTGAAAATGACAAGGCGGTGTAGGGGGCTTCATCCCTCAAGATCCTTTCTTTAACAAGGGATGATCTGATCTATGACCTCTTGCTTGGTCTGCTTTTACTTGGTCTTCAATATATGTGAATACTTGCATTTCTAGAATGCCTTTACCATCTTCACTTGGACAAAATTTGATGCCTAGTCTAGGGATCTTGCACAAATGGCCTTTCACTCGACTATATGAGCTCGAATATCTAACTTTACAATGACCAAAAATCCAAACATAACCTTTACCACTTGGAAGTTGTTGTACCATTTCAACATATTTCCAAAGGGGAGAGTTTGGGTTTGTTTTGAAACGAGGTTGGATAGTGGAGCTAGAAACGGTTGCCATTGTAATACCTAAGGCAACAAGTTTAATAAACAATACTTTCAATTTATTCAAAGAATTGAAATAATGAAATTTGAAAACAAAAGAATTTAATATATAGATACAACTTATTAGTTAATAGCTCAATTCATTTTAAAAAATTAAGCGCGTGTTATAGATACCTTGAAGAATGAAAACAAACCAAAAACTTCAAAACAAAACAAGAGAGTTCATTTGTTAAAAAAAAGTTTAAAAAAAAAAAACCAAAAACTTAAAAAAAACCTACTTCTTTTGAAGAAATCTTTCTCTACAATCTTCTTGGCAACAAACAAACAGTTGCAAATGCTTAGGAATAGCACAACAACCAACTTTGAGTTTTCAACGATCAATCGTTAACTCTATCCGTACAATGGCAAGCAAGAAAATAAGTTTAACAATGGAGGGAATTTTTTTTTGTTTTTCAATTCACAATATGATAAATGAGTTTGTTTTTGCCTATCATGTGTTTTATTACTCATAAATTAGGGTTGGGGGGCTTTATTTAATATTTTTATGTCAAAAAAAAGTAGAAAACATTAAAAAAGTGAAAAAAAAGCAAATTCCGTGCTTGGGTGTGTGATGGCCCGAAATTAGCCTCGTGTTTGCCTGGGTTTGGTAGGGCCGGACCCACCCACTGGGGATTGGACCTGGACCCTGAACCCAGGTTGCCGGACTAGGACCCGAGGGCCCCTAGGGGCGGACCGCTAACATAGACAAAAAGGGCTATAACATCTCCAAACTAACAAAAAACTAAAAAAGACCATTGGCTCAACCAAAAAAATTGACTAATTGTCAAAACCAACAACATAACCCATTTTACTATCAATGAAATTGGGTAAATACCACCATCTGTATGGGAGTCTTTCGGAAAGGATTGGGTTTCTACATCCACAAATACGAAAAAGGCATTATCAATGTATCATGAAAATGTATCTTACTAGTAGATATGGTTGGGCCTGCCATTAAATGTGAGGAATATGGAGGGTACTAGAATACCCAGTGTTAATGACCTTAAAATTATAAAATGTATAGTTTCTTGGCACCTGAGTCACTGGATAGGGTACCAACTGCAAAATTATTAGGATACTAACTGAAACCCACTATAATTGCTATAAATCCCTGGACAGAAAGCTTGTGTATAGTAAGAAATATTGAAACTGAACTGTATAAACAAAAAATCATAAGTTGTGGGTGCTTGTAGTAATCTTTTTTCTTATGTTAAAAGTGTCACAAAAATGTTTTCTACTATGACCAATTTATTTACTTCGAGTTTTAAAAAAGATCAGAACTGCAGTGCTGTAAATATTGTTTCCAAGTACGAGAGTACCCAGTATTAATGACCTTAAAATTAGAAAATGTGCAGTTTCTTGGCACCTGAGTACCTAGACAGGGTAGCAACTGCAAAATTATTAAGATCCTAACTGAAACCCACTGTAATTGGTATAAATCACTGGACAGAAAGTTTGTCTATAATAAGAAATATTGAAACTGAACTGTAAAAACAAAAAAAACATAAGTTGTGAGTGCTTGTAACAATATTTTTTCCTTATGTCAAAAGAATCACAAAAACGTTTTCTGCTATGAACAATTTATTTACATGGAGATTTTAAAAAGATCAGAATTGGAGTGCTGTAAATATTATTTCCAATTACTAGAGTATGCAGTATCAATGACCTTATAATTAAAAATTGTGTATTTTCTTGGCACCTGAGTTCCTGGATAGGGTACTGATTGCAAAATTATTAGGATCCTAACCGAATTCCACTATAATTGTTATAAATTCCTGGACAGAAAGCTTGTGTATAATAAGAAATATTGAAACTGAAGTGTAAAAACAAAATGTCATAAGTTGTGAGTGCTTGTAATAATCTTTTTTTTTCTTATGTCAAAAGAATCACACAAATTGTTTCTGCTATGAACAATTTATTTACTTGGAGATTTTGAAAATATCAGAAGTGTAGCAGTATATATCATTTGCAAGTAACATATGGAAGAGAGAACTTTCATGAGCAGTTATCTATGAAAACACAGGCCACAAAAGTCTCTAGATGCAGTATGGTTGCAGGCTGCAGCCCTGACCAAGTCGTTGTCTTCATAGACTTGTGCACATAAGCTATTTCCCAAGAACATATCCTACTCTAACATTTGATAGCTTAGTATTTATTTATATTTAATAGCTTCCATTTAGGTCTTTTGTGGCTTTGCCCTATGATCCTACTCAAACTCCTAAGATTTTATTTATATTTAATAGGTTTTACTTTAGCAATTTTTTCCTTCAGAATTTCTTACAATAAACATATCTAAACGAGAAGAATAGATAATACAAGTAACTGCCATTTGCAACCTTCTACAATTCCTTTTCTATGTTCTACTTGCATCTTTTTTATTGGTTTTCTGTTTTCTTGAAGTCTATTTTGTATATTGGCTCTAATTAGCATGGTAAATCTTTCTGGGTCTCATTGATCTATTATGGTCAGTATTGAATATTAATACATAAATTGAATTAAATTAATGAGTGGGGCCCCACTAAATTGCTATTAGATACATAAGGTACTGATACCTAGTATTGAAGTGGATCATATCCAAGCATCTAATAGGTTGTTTTCATTGCAGGTTGAACAAACCTGAGCTAGAGAGTATTTTAGATTATGCTCACCCAAGAGTGCTGATATGAGTTTAGCTGTAGCATAATTCAGTATAATTCTAGTTCTACATTGGTGACATTGGGTTATAGCCTTTGCTGTAAACAACTACAACAATTTCAAGCAACACGAGATAACAAAATGGGTCATGACATAAGGTCACTTTTGAAAGAGGAATGCCATTCTACATAATATGACAACTAAGTGAAACAAAGAATTTGATTGGTTTTGCATTGTTTAGGTGGATGACAAGACTATTGTAATATACTAGCCCAGAATGAGCTTACAGCCACCATGAAATACAGAATATTAATGGTCAGATACCAAACACACAGCAATGATGAAACGGAAGATTTATACTCAGATCTGAACACAGTTTGATAACAAGTTTATATATGTGCTAATCAAAACATCCCTCTGATTCATACAACATGTAATCTTGTAGTTGGTTCAGCCATCACAGATAATACAAAATGTAGCAATGACAATTTACACAGCCAACAACCAGTAACCAGTTGAATGGCCCAGAATGTCAAACACAAACATACGGATAGGTCTGGGTGTTTGCCTTTGATTAACATTGTACGAAAACTCCCGATTGATCCAGACTCAAACTCCGGTTAATGCAATCAGCCAATTCGAGCTCCCGGATGCAGATGATTGGGCGACGACTAAGGATTTCGAGATGTGCTTGGGCACAGCAGTCTCTTTGCCAGATCTTTGATTGTGATGGCGCCCAGGAAGAGTTCAGAATGACGATATGTTTCCGATGCCGTGCCCTTGCAGTGGCGCATATGAATCATTGCTGCTTTTGAATCGATATATTCCTGATGCCCTCTAAAGTCGCAATGGTAGCAACCAGCACAATTGTCAACTGTGTCTCTAGCAGTAGAAGTCGGACCCCTGAGAGAGCACGAGTTCTAAGTGAGGTGTGAGCTGGAAGCTCTGCAACTCGTACGTGATCGAGCTCTCGAGAGTGCAATATCAATTCGCTTCGGCCTGGAAAGAGAGATCGGAATTAGCAATTATGAAATAGGTGAAATGCAATATAAATTCATGGATGCTTGGCAAGGGGGTTCGTCTCACCTAGGCACGAGCGACAGGAGGTTTTCGTCTCCAACTAGCTTCAAGCGCTATGTCCATCCATGAAGCGATCATGTTCCAAAAAGAAACAAACCAAAATATATACCAAATCAGGGGTGCCTTCCCATATGGGTCGACCACAAGAAACATTTTAAATTTAAATATTATTATTTAATATTATTTTAAATTTTATTATTATTTTAATATTATTTTCAAATATTTATTAAATTTGAAGTTAGCATTTAAAAACGTTTGTCTCACCCATTTTGAATTTTGGGGTACAATTAAAAATTTGGGGACATGACAGTCCTCCCTGCCCAAATGTTGCTTGCCCTCAAGCAACTGCAAGCTTGTGTCTATGAGTGCTAAGTCGATCCACAAGTGATCAAAGATACGATCTTGGAGCTATGACCACTTGTATCGAGTCTTCCACTGCTCCACTTTGATATTAACATCATCAGGCCCATAACAGTGACAACTCATTATGATCCCAGTGAATGAGTGCACCAAACATATCAATACTCGGATCCCAACTTATCTCCCTATCACGTCCAACAAACACGAGAGGATAACTGAATCTCCAAGGGCCATCAACTCCAACCAACTTCCCAACTCCGAGTGATCTCCCATGGATGTGCAAAACACGGGAATAAGACTTCTGACTATCAGGGCAGCTAGCATACCTTTCCATAGTGCCTTCAACCATCTCAAACTTTTCCTTCCACATTGCTTCATGCTCTTCAATGGGTATCGGTCCAATATGAATTCTTTCATGAGAATTATAAACCTTAAGGCTGATCTTTTTGGCTGTCATTACATGATAATGTGAAGATAAAGGACTACTGTCATACATCAGAAAATCAGTCCTTGCCTTATGCTCAAGTGCAGTGTCTTTCCCAAACTCAATCAACTCTCCTAGGCCGATCATGTGCACACCAGAAATTTCCTTCCCAGGATTACAAATTAACCAATCAATGAACTTGTTAATCTTGGAGCAAAGGAACTCAACTGTTTCTTGTTCAACCTCTATGGAGTTTTCTTCTCTTATTTTGGTTATAACCTTCATTACCCCACTATCATTAGAGCTTTCATGATAAACTTGCAATTCCTCCTGATGGAGGACAATCTTAGTTGAATCATTTTTCACAATAACATAGCTAATATTTTGGATCTCATTATCACATGGTTCAATTACTTCCATACTTGAAGCTTGACTGGCTGCTTCTTGGTTATCACTTGAAATTATTGACACCTCTTCCTTCATCTCGAGCTCTTCACACCCAACAAGTGGAGTCTTTCCCACCTTCACTTCATGAGTTTTTTGGTGGTACACACAATCATTCGGAATCAACAAGCAATCTTCATCTTCAACTTGCTTATAGGGTTCCTCTTGTTCTTGCTTTGTGATGTCTTGTGGCTTTGGTTTTTCTTCCTGCTCCATGACTTCCTCCTCTGGTGAGTCTAGCTCTGATGTACCCCTCACTGTTTCAAGTTCTATAATCTTGGGCTCTTCTTGTTTCAAGATTGCTTCTTCTGGCTCTTGCCCTTTTTATCTCCTTCTTAGCAGTTTTTGAATCTTCCTCTTCTTTCCTCTTTCGTCTTATGTAGTCATAAAGTCCTCTTTTGTGGGGGTATTGACACTCGACTGTCTTCATGTACACATCGAAGGGAACACAAGCCTTTGCATGATCTGGCAAACTTTGGTGTTGGTTCAAAATTTTGGAAGCTTTAGATGGGTAACTTTCTTGTTCCTTTCGTATTTTTAGCAATAGTTCTTGAATAGGATCTATGTCTTCTACCTTGGATAAGAATTTAGGTCGCCAATCCATGTTCTTTCTCCAAGGCTCCCTTTCATTCTTGTCTAATGTAGATTTGCATGCGCCAAAATAGACCCGCAGGTTGGCAGGACACACTTGCTCTGATACCACTATAATATACTAGCCCAAAATGGGCTCATAGCCACCACGAAATACAAAATAGTAATGGTTAGATACCAAACACACAACAATGATGAAACGAAAGATTTATAATTAGATTTGAACATAGTTTGATAACAGGTTTATATGTGTGCTAATCAAGACATCCCTATGATTCATACAACATGTAATCTTGTAGTTGGTTCAGACATTACAGATAATACAGAACGTAATGGTGACAATTTACACAACCAACAACCAATAACCAGCCGAATGGCCCAAAATGTCGAACACATACATACAGATAGGTCTGGGTGTTTGCCTTTGATTGACAACGCACCATAACTCTTGATCAATCCAGCCTCAAACTCCAGTTAATGCAATCAGCCAATTTGAGCTCCCAGATGTAGATGATTGGGCGACGACTAAGGATTTCGGGATGTACTTGGGCACAACAGTCTTTGTGCTAGATCTTTGATTGTGATGGTGGCCAGGCAAAGTCCAGAATGGCGATATGTTTCCGATGCCGCGCCCTTGCAGTAGTGCGTATGAAACCTTGCTACTTCTGAATTGATATATTCCCGCCGCCCTCTAAAGTTGTGATGGCAGCAACCAACACAATTGTTAATCGTGTCTCTAGCAGTAGAAGTTGGACCTGAGAGAGTATGAGCTTTGAGTGAGGCACAAGATGGAAGATCCGCCACTCACTCGCACACTCTAGAAAGTGCAATATCAATTCGCTTCAGCTTGGAAAGAGAGCTCGGAATTAACGATTATGAAATAGGCGGAATGCAACAGAAATTCACGGATGCTTGGCGAGGGGGTTCGTCTCACGTAGGCACGAGCAATGGGAGGTTTTTGTCTCCAACTAGCTTTAGGCACATGTCCATCCATGAATCGATCATGTTCCAAAAAGAAACGAACCAAAATATATACCAGATTAGGGTTGCCTTCCCAAATGGGTTGGCCACAAGAAACATTTTGAATTTAAATATTATTATTAATAATTTAAATCTATTATTATTTAATACTATTTGAAATTTTATTATTATTTTCAAATATTTATTAAATTTGAAGTTAGCATTTAAAAACTCTTTTCTCGCCCATTTTGAATTTTGGGGCACAATTAAAATTTCGGGGACACGACAACTTTTAAGAGCACAAAATTTTGTTTTTGAATTGAAGAATTTACATTTCAATTGGCTGGTGACTGGCTAAAGTTCCAGATTTGTAATTTAAAAAAAAAAGCATGTCATATACCTTAGCACAACATATCATACATATCTTTTAGCCCTTAGTTGTAGTTCTTAGGCTCAGTGTCATTATTTAAGTAATCCTTTGTCTATCTATGATTGATGAAGACTGAGGTCATGTGATAGGAGTGTCATAGGTTAGTATTTTCTTCTCTATTGTGTAAATAGTGAGGGAAATCCTCAATGACATATTTTTTCAACCTTATTTTGTTAATGCAAATATAAGGAGGTACTATTGTTTTAGTACTGTTGAGTAATAGTTAGATTTTCAAATGCATTTCATCACATGTGGGCATTCTTTTTTATTCTGTCATTCAGGAAAAGAACAAGTGGTATTATAGCTTTAGTTGATTCCTGTAGTTGCTTTTTCTAAAAATTCCTACGGAGGTGTATCGAAGAAGTAGCTCAAATTTTGTGACAAAACAAGAGCTAAGTGCTATGCCCTTAATATTAGAGTACATCGGGTTATGAATAGTCAACTTATGGCTATCTTAACTCCTAATTAACTCATATTATCATTATTATATTGTTATTTAGTTAACTAGGTTGGCCTAGGGCTTATATAGGGTTATCTAAGTTGGCCTGGGTGATATCCTAGGCATAAATAGGTATATATAGGAGGTTGTGAGTCTTATTTCATCATCATATTGTGAATTGTGTTCTCAATGGAGATATTTGGAGGTTTGCCCCCTCGAAGTGGCTTGTTATTTAAAATTTTCAGTTATTATC
This sequence comes from Sequoiadendron giganteum, assembly GCA_007115665.2. NCBI lineage: Eukaryota > Viridiplantae > Streptophyta > Pinopsida > Cupressales > Cupressaceae > Sequoiadendron > Sequoiadendron giganteum. The sequence continues at coordinate 100,082,345 of CM021107.1, read as the reverse complement.
AAGTATTTGCAACATATATTCTATCATATTCTTCTATTGTGCAAGTTATTTCATTACAAGTGGTATCAAAGTATGATCTTGGCACCGTGACAACAAGACATTTTTTTCAATTTTGGAGGTCATTTTGTGAAACCCATATCTCCCAGATTTTGGTGAATTTTTCTCTGTTTTTTAAAGGGTTTTTGAAGGACTATTCAAGAAGCTACAGTCCATATTTCAAAGGAATTGGAGCAAAATTGAGAGATTTATTGCAGAATTAGGTTTTTGCCCAATTTACTTGGAAAGTGCATATCTCCCAAATCTTGCAAAATTGGTTCCCGATTTTTGCTGGGTGTTTGAAGAACTAATAGAGGAGACTACAATCCAAATTTCAGAGAATTTGAAGCAAAAATAAGTGATTTATTGGAAAATTAGTGTTTCGAACAAATTCTTTCTCAAGGCTCCAAATCACCTAATCTTTGGGAGATTTTTCTATTGAAGTGCCACCTAGGCCTTGGTAAGTTGCAACAAAATTTTCAGATTATTTTGAATTTATTTGTGTGATTTATTGTAAAATTATTTTCTACTATCATGACAGGGCTTGCAACAAGAGGCAAAAAGAATGCAACCACAATTGGGGAAATCTTTAGAGAATGATGAGGTAGAAATTGAGAATTTTAACCCAAAGAATGAATAAACAAAGTCAAGTGTGATATTTCATCATTAGAGAAGAAGATGATTGAAGAAATGAGGTAATTGAAATCACTTATTCAGGGTACAAAGTGTAAGGGTGAAGATTCACCTAGTAAGGCGGAAGATAATGCTTTTGTTGGACATGAATTCTTCATACTCGACTTTGATTTCAATTAGGATCCTTCCTTTAATAATCATATGCCAAGGCAATTCATACCCAAGTTGATATGAGAAAGTTTGATGGCAAGGATCCAACCAATTGGCTATGCCAAATGGAGCAGTTCTTTGATATTCATCATGTTCCTAGTCAACAAAAGGTGGCTATGGCATCATTATACCTAGAACGGAGCAATTTCTTTGGTATAGTTGGTTATGTGATGAGAAGATAAAGAAGGGTTGTGTGGTCACATGGTCAATTTTTCAAGAGGAACTTCTATTCATTATGGAGATAACTTTATGGATAGCTTTTTCTGCCAACTCACTAGATTAAAGCAAATAGGCATGGTCAAGGATTATATTCAGCAATTTCAAACCCTTTTGTCTAAGAGTGGCAAATGTGACAAAAGAAATTTTGAAGGAACTATTTCTATGTGGTTTAAAGGATCACATAAAATATGAAGTATGGTTGTTTCAACCACAATCCTTATTAGAAGCAATATTAATGGCAAGACAAGTTGAGGAGAAGTTTTTGGCTAGTAGGTGACAAGGAAATGTAAATGTCAACGAAAAGAGATCTCCTACATATTCACTACCACAACCTACTAGGTTGACTCCACCTCAAATTGAGGAGAAGAGAGCAAAAGGGTTATGTTTCAATTGTGACAACAAATATAGTCGAGGGCATAGATGTAGTGAAAAGAAATTGTTCTCTATTGAAGGATCGAGTGAGGAAGAAGAGGAGGAACCAATAGTAGAGGGTGATAGGGAGTTAGATGATGAATCACATGATCCCAACCAATCATTTCTTGTCACGCACTCTTTGGTTTTAGCGCCCCACAAACTCTCAAGGTAGTGGGTTTCTTAAAGAAGCAAAAAGTAATTGTGTTGATCGACTTAGGTAGTACTCATAATTTCATCAACAAAAAGTTGGCTACTTGTTTAAATTGTTTTATATATCCAGTTGTAGAGTTTCAGGTCTTGATTGTAGATGGTGATATTGTTAGTTGTTCTGGAAAGTGCCATAGCATTAAATTATCCATGGGAGATTATCACCTTGATAGCCCAATGTATGCTATCTTCATGGGTGCAATATATATTGTTTTAGGAGTACAATGGCGTACTACTTAGGGAACTATTGACATGAACTTCCAATAATTGTTCATGAGATTCCAATTAGAAGGAAAGACAGTAGAGCTAAGAGTATTGAAGGCAAAGTCCCCACAAATGGTAAGCTCTCATCAAATGCAAAAGTTACTTAAGAAAGGAGTTGAGGGATTTGTGGTCCAGTTATGTTCATTAGAAGTATCTCAATCTAATGCTCCCCACCCATCCAGATTTATAAGCAATAATTGAGCATCACTCAATGGTTTTTGGAGATATGTGTAAAGGACTTCCTCATAAGTCAGATCATGATCAACTAGTTCTAGGGAGTCAACCATCCAACATTAGGCCTTATAGATACCCACATATACAAAAAAGAGAGATAGAAAAGTTTGTTGAGGAGATGTTAGAGGTAGGAATTATCAGGCATAGCCAAAGTGCTTACTCCTAGCCCGTGGTGATGGTGCGGAAGAAGGATGAAACTTCGTTTATGTCCCTGGACTATAGAGTGTTCAACATGTACACCATCAAAGATAAGTTTCTTGTTCTAGTCATTGATGATTTGCTAGATGAATTGAATGGAGCTATGTATTTTACAAAGTTAGATCTTAGATTAGGTTATCACCAAATTTGAATTAAGGAAGAAGATATTTGTAAGACAACATTTAGGACTCATGAGGGTCATTATGAGTTTTTGGTGATGCCATTTGGTCTTACCAATGCACCATCTACATTTCAAAGTTTGATGAATTCTATCTTTAAGAAATTCTTGAGGAAGTTTGTATTAGTGTTCTTTGATGGTATATTGATTTATAGCAAGACATGAAAATAACACTTGTAGCATGTAGATCAAGTATTACAAGTTCTTGAAGATCATAAATTCTATGCTAATCCATCCAAGTGCGCTTTTGGTCTCAATGAGGTGGAGTACTTGGGACACATTGTTTCACATGGAGTAAAGGTTGATCCTAACAAAATTAACGCTATCATGGAATGGCCTATTCCTAAAACCATTAAGACATTGAGGGGTTTCTTGGGATTGACTAGATACTATAGAAGATTTGTGAGGAATTGTGGTTGTATAGCAACACCCCTCATAGCTTTATTGAAGAAAGATTCTTTTCATTGGAAAGAATCAACTAATTCAACATTTAAAATGTTAAAGGAGGCTATGTGTACAACTCCAGTGCTTGCCACTCCCGATTTCACAAAGGATTTTATTGTGGAATGTGATGCTTCAGGAAATGGTATAGGTGCAGTTCTCATGCAAGATGTCAGCCCATTGCTTTTGAGTTGTCAATTAAAGGGTACAAATCATCTCAAACCTATTTATGAGAAGGAAATGCTAGCTATTCTTCATGGAGTAAAACAATGGAGGCCTTATCTAATGGGTACACACTTCAAGGTTAAGATTGATCGTGATAGCCTAAAATATTTTTTGGAACAAAAATTATCGTCTGGAGAACAACAAAAATGGGTTACTAAGATGCTAGGATATGATTTTGAGATTGTATATAAGAAAGGGAAGGAAAAGTGTTGTGGTAGATGCACTATCGAGGAAGGATGAAGCTTTATTGTGTGCCGTTTCAATGTTACAAGAAGATTGGGTAGTAGAAGTTAAAGTAGACTGGCAAAATGATGTTGCCACAAGTAATCTCATTCAATAATTACAGAGTGATCCTAGTAGTTTGGATAATTTTTGCTGGGAGATACTTTGTGGTATAAAGAGCGGTTGTCTCTTTGCAAGAATTCTTATCTCAAACAAAAGATTCTCATAGAGTTGCACGAGTCTCCAGTGGGTGGTCATTCAAGATTTTTGAAGACATATCATCAGGTCAAGAAAGACTTCTTTTGGGAAGGGCTAAAAGGGGATGTTCAAAAATTTGTGGTAGAATGTTTGGTTTGTCAAAGAAATAAAGGGGAGACAATTAAGACACTTGGTCTGTTGCATCCCTTAGTTATTCCTAGCCAACGTTGGGAAGAGGTCTCCATGCACTTCATCACAGGGCTTTCAAGATCTAATGGTAAGAATATCATCATGGCAGTAGTGGATCACCTCACTAAATATGCACATTATATTGCATTATCACATCCTTTTACAACAAGTACAGTGGCAAAAGCATTTTTGGAGAATATTCAAAAGCTACATGTTATACCTAAGGTTATTGTTAGTGACCGCGATCCTATCTTTACTAGTAACTTTTGGATAGATTTATTCAAATGTTTGGGTACTTAATTGGTTCATAGTCTTTCATACCTTCCTCAATCTGATGGGCAAACAAAGGTTGTTAATAAGTGTTTGGAAGGATATTTATGTTGTTTCACTTCAGATAAACAGTCTTAATGGTTAGATTGGCTACCACTAGTAGAATGGTGGTATAACACTTCCTTCTATAGTTCATCAAAAATGTCTCCATTTATGGCATTGTATGGATATCATCCTCCTTCCATCACATTAGCATTGAAGTTGTCACCAAGAGTTCATGCTGTGCAGGAACACATGCTTCATCAACAACAAGTACTTTTAAGACTTAAAAAGAATCTATCAATGGCACAAAATCAAATGAAGTAGTAGGCGAATAAACACCATAGTGAAAGAAGTTTTGAAGTTGGGGATTGGGTTTTCTTGAGATTGCAACCTTACAAGCAAATGCCACTAAAGCAACAGTCAAAGAATAACAAGTTGTCTCCAAAATATTGTGGCCCATATCAAATCATGTAGAAGATAGGTAGTGTTGCCTACAAGCTTTATTACAGATGCAGAGTAGATTGATTAAGAATAATCGAATAATGTATTTACTTCAAAGAGTAACTAAATACAAACAATGATAGGATCCGATAATCACAGAGGCGTGATTATAGATAGAACTGAAAGAAAGCAAATTATCATAATAGAGATGCATTAATCTAGGAATAGACGTAGGCATAGAAGTGAGTTCTAATACCCTTCCTCAATGCTTAATCTATCAACTACACCAAGAAGCCCCCCTAAATCTAACAAACTTATCCGGAATCAAAGACTTGGTGAGAATATCAACAGTTTGATCCTCTTTTGGAACATACCGCAATGCTATGGATCCATCTTCGACAAGTTGGCGAATGAAGTGACAATGAAGATCAACATGCTTTGTCCGTTCATGGAAGACTGGATCCTTGGCGAGTTTCAACACCCCTTGATTGTCGCAATATAAGGGGGAAGGTCCTACTTGAGACATTTGCATGTCCGAGAGCATCCTTTGAAGCCAAACTGCCTCACAAGCTGCTTTAACAGCTCCTCGATATATTCTGCTTCGGTCGAGGAGAGAGCCACTGCTTGTTGCTTCTTGCTGGTCCATATAACTGCACCTGTACCCAAATTGAATGCATACCCTGAAGTAGATTTTTTGTCATCAACAAAACTTGCCCAATCTGAGTCTGTATAACCAATCAGCTTTGGATCTTTGCACCTCCCATATAAAATGCCAAGGTCAAAAGTGCCTTTCACATATCTCAGCACACGCTTCGCTGCAACCCAATGTTCAACTTTAGGGGTTGACATGAAGCGAGAGATGTAGCTCACTGCAAAGCTAAGGTTAGGTCTAGTGGCAGCGAGATAGATGAGTCTGCCCACAAGTTGCCTGAATTTTGATTCATTCTGCACGGGTGAATCCAACTGAGTTGATAAATTCAGCCCTCTCTCCATAGGTGTAGATGCTGGTTTGCAATCTGTCATCCAGAACTTGTCCAACAAGCTCTTGGCATACTTTGATTGGGAAATGAAAATACTGCCAGAGGATTGCCAAACCTCTATACCGAGGCAATAATGGAGGAGTCCCAAATATGTCATGCCGAATGATTGACTGAGATTATGTTTGATCTCCTCAACCAGATGATCTGAATTGCCAATAATGATTAAGTCATCAACATAGACAACTAGAAACAAGATATCATCACCAGTCCGATTGACATACAGATTAGAGTTAGAAGGGCTTCGCTAAAGGCCATGATTAGTAAGGTACTGATCAATCTTCATGTACCAAGCCTGTGGTGCCTGCTTAAGGCCATAGAGTGCTTTCACCAGTTTGCATACTTGGTGTTCTTTACCAACAACCTTGAATCCAGGAGGTTGCATCATGTAAACTTCTTCCTCCAAATTACCATTGAGGAAGGCACTCTTTACGTCCATCTGATGGATTTTCCATCCAAACTGAGCCCCTATGGAGAGGACAAGCCGAATGGTATCCATCTTGGATGTAGGAGCAAAAGTCTCCTCATAGTCAATGCCCTCTTGTTGTGAAAACCCTTTGGCTACCAACCTAGCCTTGTATTTATCAAGGGTTCCATCAGCCTTATACTTAACCTTATAAACCCATTTGCAGCCTATGGGTTTCTTCCCATGCGGAAGATCTGAAAGCTTCCAAGTGTGATTCTGCATTAGACTATGATGTTCAGCTGTCATAGCCTATTCCCACTCAGGTGTGCCTTTGGCCTCTGTATATGTTTGAGGCTCCGAAATGCTATGAAGGTTGGCCATAAGAGCAAAGTTTACTATAATCTGCTGTTTGCTCTTATTCCGTGCAAATCTACCCTCTAGTAACTCATCATCATGAAGAGCACCAATTGTCGAAGCCCACCATTTAGGCCGAAGAGTAGATGAACCAATATCGGAATTAGGAGGAACTACCTCCATTGGATCTGCTAGAACTAACACATCTAGAAGAACATCCTGATCGTGCTGAATAGGGGCCGGTGGTGGAAGCGACTGTTGAGGTACCTGCACCTTTGCGGAATCCCTCCCATTAAGTGGACCAAGTGGAAGATAAACACCCAAGTCGGGATCTTTTTGAGGCTGATCCTCATAACAAACAGGAGAAGACTGATAGAAGAGCCCACAATTCTCATCAACCACGACCTCACGATTGAAGATTAGACGATCAATGTCTGTATCTATCAATCTGTATGCCTTATGGTTTTCACTATAACTTGTAAGCATGAGTTTTTGGCTCTTGGAATCCAACTTAGTGCGTTGAGCATCAGGAATCCAAACATGAGCTGTGGAGCCAAAAACTTTCAGGTGACTAATGGTCGGCTTACGTCCAAACCAGGCTTCTTCAGGAGTCATCTTCTTCACAGCATGAGTAGGAGATCTGTTTAGAAGATAAACAACAGTATACACTGCTTCAGCCCAAAACTTCTTAGGAACATGTCTATGTTCCAACATGGAACGTGCCATTTCTGTAATGGTGCGGTTGCAATGCTCGACTACACCATTTTGCTGAGGAGTGTATGGTGTTGTGAATTGGCGCTTTAGGTCATGTGTAACACAAAGTGTGGAGAAGTCTTTGGAACAAAATTCTCCCCCATTATTAGACCTGAGAGTAATAATAGAAGAACCAGACTCTTTCTCCACCAAGGCCGTAAATTGCTGAAATATGCTAAACACCTCTGATTTAAGCTTCAAAAAATACACCCACATCTTTCTGCTGAAATCATCAACAAAAAGAAAAAAAATACCTGGATCCAGTGATGGAAGACGTGTGCATTGGACCACATACATCAGCGTGGACCAATTGTAAAACCTTGGAAGCCCGCCATGAATCACCATTGGAGAAAGGAGTCCGATGTTGCTTTCCAGCCTGACAAGCCTTGCAAACTCCTTGAGTTTGAGTCTGAATCACAGATAGACCACCAACGAGATCATCTCGTGATAACCGAGAGAGATAGTTCATGTTCAGGTGCCCATAATGCTGATGCCCGAGACTGCTGATAGAAGTGCTCTTGGCTGCCATAGCATGCTCTTGAGAATCACCAGAATCGGTAATTCTATAAAGACCATGATCCTCAAGTCCCTGAATCACTGTAGTCTGCGTCTCTCTATCAACAATATTGCATGAATGCATATTGAAGATGATGTCCAACTGAGGAGAGAGACATAATTTGACTTACTGAAAGTAAGTTCAACTCCATGCCAGGTACAAAGTATACATCGAGAAATATCAAATTTCTCCCACTAGACTGAACCTAAATGTTGCCCTTGCCGACAACAGATACTCTTCGCCTCCTCCAAAGATCACTGAATCTCTGAAAGGCGTGTACTGAATGAACCAATCTCGACGATGTGTGAAATGGCATGAAGCACCAGAGTCAATGTACCAAGCATAAGTGTTTATAGGATCTGTAGGACGCTTTGCCATGAATGCAAAGAAGGCAGACTCCTTCTGCTCAGTGTGCTCCGCCACATGTACTGTCGGTCTAGACTCTCCTTGCTTGCTTTGTTTAGAGGCCAAGCATTTCCGGCAATCCTTCTTCATATGGCCAAACTTGTGACAATGATTGCACTGAATATTCTTCGACTTCGAAGAATCTGAAGATGGACCCTGATTGTATTGCTGAAAGGACGAAGGCTTGCCCTTATTTTTTTGAAATGTCTTTGCAGGGAACGCCTGCACTGAAGAGGATGAAGTGGCACTAGTACCAAACTGTTTCCAACGATCCTGCTATAGAAGTTTATTGCAGAGATCTGGAAACGTCAAGTCAACATTAGTGGCTGTAATGTTGAGTGTCTCAATAAAGTGCTCATACGGATGTGGTAAACTCTTCAGAGTGATCACCACCATATCTTCTTCCTCCATCTTTTGACCAATAGCCTCAAGCTGATCTCGAATGTCCTTGATCCTGGTCAAGTGTGCCTGTAGAGGTGTATTCTCATCCATTACAATGGAAAACAACATGTTCTTCAGAAAGAACGCACGACTCTTGTCGGAAGTCTCATGAAGATCTTTTTGAAGATCCCAAATCTCCTTCGCTAATTTACTTGAAGGAACCTAAGGTAACTGGTCATCAATGACTGATAACTTGATGAGCATAACGGCTTCCTGTTTCCAACGATCCTGCTATAGAAGTTTATTGCAGAGATCTGGAAACGTCAAGTCAACATTAGTGGCTGTAATGTTGAGTGTCTCAATAAAGTGCTCATACGGATGTGGTAAACTCTTCAGAGTGATCACCACCATATCTTCTTCCTCCATCTTTTGACCAATAGCCTCAAGCTGATCTCGAATGTCCTTGATCCTGGTCAAGTGTGCCTGTAGAGGTGTATTCTCATCCATTACAATGGAAAACAACATGTTCTTCAGAAAGAACGCACGACTCTTGTCGGAAGTCTCATGAAGATCTTTTTGAAGATCCCAAATCTCCTTCGCTAATTTACTTGAAGGAACCTAAGGTAACTGGTCATCAATGACTGATAACTTGATGAGCATAACGGCTTCCTGATTCCGCTCATCAAACTTCACCTGATCCTTATCAACTGTGACAGGTCGTATCATGGTGCCCAGAACAATCTGGTCAAGACATCGATACTCAAATATCGTCATCATACGTTGCTTCCATGTGTTGTAGTTGTGACTGTTGAACTTCTGAGTGTTGTCCAACATGATGTTGTTTAAAGAGGCCATGCTTCTCGCTTTCCAAGGCACGAAAAACGAAGATGGCGCAAACAGATTGACGACACAAACTTTGAGACAACACACCCTTAATCTCAGAAGAAATCTGTGTTCGGATTTCAAGGCACTAGTAGCTGGTGGACTAAATACAAATTTCCAGATCGCTAGAAAATTTTAGAAAATACTGATGGCATGAATTCCAAGATCGCACAAAGAAGGCAGAGAATATACCGAAAATTGAGAGTAGTGGGGCCCACCACAGCAGATAGAAGACAACACTTAGTGCCCACCAACTTCACGCACAACACAAAAAATGTGCACACAAAAAGACACGACAATCCTCACAATTTTTTTGTTTTTTGTAAAATCCTAACAAAAACGCGACTTAAACATTGCTCCAAACATGGCCAACACCAGATGCAGGTCTCCACGCACAGAAAACATAAAGTCGACTCTTGATGCTGAGAAATTGAGATTTCGTCCAAAACTTGAGAAAAGATGAACGACCAAAGAGCCAAAACTCTGATTGCAACTCAAAACGACTCTTCACAGAGATACAAAAAGTCATTGCTAGCACCAGATAGATCACAAATGGCGCCAATGATCACGCACGATCAAAAGAAATAGATCTACGCACGACAGAATGAAGGCTTCACAAGCCAGAGAGATGACGCGATGAAAGAGAAGACCGCCAACGATCTCCCGATACTAAGCTTCCGATCACTTGGAAGTCGACACACAGGTTCGAGACGTCGGCAAAGTCTCCATTGGAAGTTGTGAAAACTCCAAAACTTGAGAAACAGGTGTGGATCTGATCACGAGAAGAAAAAGAATCTTCACATGCACAGGAAGAAAAAGAAATCTCCACACACATGGAAATATCGAGTGAAGACTCACGGCATGAATTCCAGAATAGAGTGCGTGCAAAGAAGATTCACATGCTCATAAACGGCAAAAGAGTGCACACACAAGAAGGACGCGGGCACGCACGATGCTCAGGGAGAAACGAAACTCACAACTACAGGCTTTCACAACCACTCCACTCCAAAATGTGCGCACAAAAATACGCCCAGGAAGATCACGCATGAACACGGAAGATCACACACAAAATACACAAACACGGAAGATCTCAAAATCACGAATGCAGGAGAAATCACGAATTCACAAACGTGAGCAATCAACAAAAGAAAAAAAAAATTACACTCAATCGATTACCGTCGCTATGATACCATATTACAGATGCAGAGCAGATTGATTCAGAATAATCGAATAATGTATTTACATCAAAGAGTAACTAAATACAAACAATGATAGAGATCCCATAATCACAGAGGTGTGATTATAGATAGAACTAAAAGAAAACAAATCAACATAATAGAGATGCATTAATCTAGGAATAGACGTAGGCATAGACGTGAGTTCTAATAAGCTTGAATTGCCATCAACAACAAAGATACATCTAGTTTTTCATGTTTCTTGTTTGAAGAAGGTAATTGGGAATAATATCCCTACTTAGACAATATTGCTGGAGCTCGATGAAGAAGGAAGAATCATATTGGAACTAGAGTTTATTCTTTAGAAATGCACAAGGAAGCTAAGGACCAAAATACTCACTTAGTATCTCATCCAATGGAAGAATTTACCAATTGAAGATGCCACATGGGGGGATGAGGAATTCATTCAAAAGCATCCAAAATTGCCTAGCATCGAGGACAATGCTTCTTTGAAGAGGGGTGGCATGCTATGTCCTTAATATTAGAGTCATCAGGTTATGAATAGTCGGCTCGTGGCTATCTTAACTCCTAATTAAGTCATATTATCATTATTATATTGTTATTTAGTTAAATAGGTTGGCCTAGGGCTTATATAGGGTTATCTAAGTCGGCCTGGGTGATATCCTAGGCATAAATAGGTATATATGGGAGGTTGTGAGTCTTATTTCATCATCATATTGTGAATTGTGTTCTCATTGGAGATATTTGGAGGTTTACCCCCTCGAAGTATCTTTATTTTCCTAGTTATTATCAAGTATTTGTAACATATTTTCTATCATATTCTTCTATTGTGCAAGTTTTTTCACTACAATAAGGAGATTGCTTGTAGAGTTGTTATCGTTTTGGAAAAAGGTAATGGATTCAGAGTCGGAAGATGACGTTAAGCCTTGGGGTGACTTTGACTTCATAGGGAGAGAGCTAGAGGGGCAAGCAAAAGGAAGCCAACAAAAATCCTCTTTTAACTTGTAGGTGAAGAGCTTGCAATAATGACCTTTGGAAAGAAGCAAAGGGCAGCACATGGTTGAGTAAGATTCATTTAGCATTCAAGTGCAACTTATGACCTTGAGGAGAAACTAAATGTGGCTGTCCACACATGGGGAGATAGATGGCCTTCCCCAAATCCTAGGGATATGTTTACCCAGTTTCGTGAGGCTTTGACTCAAAGGACAGACCAAAATTAAGACAAGCCATTTCACACCCAGCTCATGCTTTTTTAATTGTTTAATAGAAATATGATTGTAGAGGAATATACAAAAGTCTTCTAAATCTTCTAGTTCAAGGCCATACTACTAGGACATATAGTGCTTTATATCTACATGTGTAACATGTGGTTAGAAATTTGAATTGATGTAAGGGTATTTAACAAAAGAAATTGTGAAGATGCTATTTCTATGGCTAGGAAATCAGAAATCCATAATCATGTTATAAGAAGAAATATTTTAAGCTTTGGGAAGAAGGAAAATACGTAGAATATTTTAGGAAGGGAAGAAGATTGGTTTTTTCGTCAAAATACTCTAGTCATCCAATTGTTACAACTCCAATTCCCAATTTTCAAACCCATATTATAAATATTCCACCCCATGGAGTAAGGGTCATGTATTAACATGGAGTAAGGGTCATGTATTAACCCCAATTTTTTTTATTTGGCCGAAGATGTGTCCTTCAGAGCTTAGAATTTCCCAAGAAACTATCTTATTTCTGGCTAAGGTTATGCCAAGTGTGAACCAAAAAATTAGTCTCTTCCACTAGTTGAAGCAGGTGAGTCGTTAGTATCCCATTCTGCAATGATAAGTTTGGGCTAGCTTGACATCTTCAAGTTTTTTGCATTTAAAGGAATAACTAGGTTTTGGTCATGTTTGACCTTGGTAGTGTTGGTGTGTGTTTTGAGTATGCCACCGAACACAGAATAAAAATGCCCAAAGGACACTCTTATCCTCTCTTGAAAAGTGCTTGCAAAAATCTAGTAGACAATACAATAACTCCAAGGTTTCTTCGGTTAGGTCTTGACATGTGGATAAGGCCAGTGGGCGTTGTGATTGCTGGTAATCACAAGGGGACTTACATGAAATTCTTTTTGTGAGTTGAGGACTTAGACGGTTTTATCGTTGAAGCTCTTTCGATGGGTATTTCAGATATTCCAAAAAAAAAGGCAAAAGGATAAGGGTTTAGAAATCTAAACTACGCTTAAGAACTCAAGAGACGGCAGTGACGAGATAAAACAGGGTAACCACACTTTGTTTCGCCTCCTTCGGACAACTACGCAAAGTGGGTGCAATCTTCAAAGGAAGTGATAATAATTTTCATGTTTGAATTGAAAACAAACAGAAGTTAAGCATCCACGATTTAATGGCTCAGACTAACTTTACACGTCGAGTGCAAATCATCCACTCGACAAAAGTATGAGCAAAATTTTATCCGCCACTGCGATCAAATCTATCATTCATCTAACCAACATGTAAATGAAATGCTATTCTAATTCTACTCTAAGTGTTGAAGGAGAAATATTAAACCTTGCATACTACTTGAAAATAAAAGTTGTTCTTAGCAAATCATGCACAAGAGCTTTTATAAACGGAAATAGTTTCGTCGCAACAATTTTTTATTACTCACTTCACAAATTACAAATGAGGGTCAATGAGTTTATATAGAGTTCTCAAATTGAATCATAGTTACAAGACTCGGACTCGCCTCGGACTCGGCAAGTTGATTTTTGACTCGGACTCGGACTCGGAGCCTAGACTCGCCCAAGACTCGGCAAATAGAAAAACCCTTGAAATTTAGAGATTTTTAAGGATTTAAAGCTTGTTTCATGCACCCTTTAGTGAATAAACCTCAAATACACAATAACACCATGAAATAGAAACTACTATGATCCTATACACAAACATATATCGATCACATAAGTATAAACGCAAATTTTAGCTGAAGGAAATAACAGATTCAGATATATAAGTATTGTCAAATGTATACAAAACTCATGGAATATGAAATCCATGGCATCAAAACAAATATCAAAACTAAAAAAATAAGTCTATGGCTCAGAAGAGCTTGCATTACTCATCCCAATATCATGACAAGTCATGCGCTAGTGTCTAAGTTAGGTCCTAGATGATGATGTAGCCATGATATTTGCTTGTGTCTCAATGATTGGTGTGTATATTCAAGTGAGGATTTTATTATTAAAATTTTATTGAAGCCTTCAAGACTACATGTTTTGTTGTCTAATGTATGAATTTTGAAACAAGATAATCCTTGATTATGGCTTTGACTATGAAAGATGCAAAGATTCACAACAGGGGATATGTATTTTGTAGGTTTTTATGATCATGATTCATCATTGGCCTATAACATGCTTAGACCTATAGTTTGATGAGGGTTTGGGGGAAACGCCCCAACGGGGTCAAGGGGCAGCACCCCTTGCGGGGGTTTGAGGGGCAGCGCCCCTCGCAGGGTCCCGGGGCAGCGCCCTGGGCGCGCTCCCTGTCGCGATACAGGGCGGGGTTGAGGGGCGGAGCCCCCGCCACCAAGCCCAAATGAAGACCTTCAAAACCACACAAACCTTCATGGCGCACACCATTTATTTAAAAAATTTGAAAAAAAAAGAATGCAATTTTTAAAAAAAAAATTTAATCAAAATGGCCGAGTTTGGGGCACGAGACTCGGCGAGTCCGGCGAGTCTCGGCGAGTACTCGGCAGCCGAGTCTCTGGGACTCGTTTAGGGTCACCCGCCTTGGGACTCGCGAGTACTCGCCGAGTTTGGGCGAGTCTTGTAACACTGAATTGAATAAATGGCTCAGATTAAAAATGAGCCGACGGTCAAGATTTAACAAACGAAACCCTAATTAGGGTTTCCCAAAATGACTTCAGTTAACTGGCAGTGAACAGCAATGAGTTGGCATTCGGAGCTATTTTCAAGGGACTGCATCCTGATCCTCTCGAGCTGCCGTGTATTCGCCGAATCTAGACACGATCAAGGCAACCTCGTCCATGGTAACCTGCGGAAGCATGCCGATTCTGAATTCAAGCCCATCCATGCTCTCGGCGCATCTGGCGAAGGTCTCCTCCCGCTCTGGTTCAGTCTTCTCAAAGGACTCTCTGATGCTCAAGAAGTTCGCCAATTTGGCCCAGTCCTGCCTCAAGATGGGCCTAGTGATGTCGAAGATATTTTCCTGGACACTTTTCTTCAAAACTTCCAACTGCAGGTCATTCTCTCGCAGCGCCTCTTTATCCAAGACATCGACAATTATGTTGAGGATTCTGGCCTGAACTTCCTTGACCTGTTCCTCCAATCTGACACCATCAACCTTGACCCTCTCCAGGACTTCACCTCGTGCCGTCAAGGCCCAATACCAAGTGTGGAAGTCATAGGCTGCTCCCGCTGCGATGACGCCTCCCTCTATCAATTCTTGCTTAGGAACTCCTTTCAGAATCCTAAGGCAAGGGATTATCCTATCTTGCACATCCGGAAGGTTATCCCATACTTCTGCCAAAGCAGCCAACCTAGAAAGTAAGGCAATGGCCTGACCATAAACCAAAGTTAATCTTTCCAAGAATGCCTCAGCTTCAATCCCCTTGGCTGCTATCCATTCTTTGGCCTCCTGAACTGTGAGCCCGTTTTCTTCTATCTCTTTAATGGCCTCCTGCGAAGAGTTCGGAAGTAGAGGAGCTGCCGTAGTATCTTGATCAAGTGGCTTGATCAAGTGCTGAATATATTCCCTTAAGCGCTCAATCTCTAATTGGCACTCCTTTCTTTTGGCTACCTCCTTCGCCAACCTTGATTTGATGGCGGACACAGAATTGTCCAAATCTTCCATTTCTTGGCCCTTAGTGGTTGGACCCAAGTCAATGGTCGTGATGGCGTAATCCTGTGGAGCCATATCCTCCTGCGGCTTGTCCACTGTAGGCATGGCGATTTGCACTGTCCTGTTGCCGGCCTCGTCTCTCTGTATGCTGGAGAATTTCTTTGCCGGCTTTTTCGCCACGGTTTGAGACAGTCTGGCTAAAAAGTCTGCCGTATCATCCTCTTCTGGTTCATCCGCCGACACTTGTACCTTTAACCTTTCTTTCAGCCAATCCGGGATCGTAAGCTGCTCAACACCGTCTTCCTCCGGCACGCCTTCTCTATCAAGAACGTCTATAATTCCCCTAAGGGCTGAAATCATCCCTTCCTGAAAATCCTCATCTTGGGTGCCCACATTGTCGTCATCCGACTCCAATATTTCGGTGCTCGTGGGAGAAGGTGGCGCATCCTCATCTGGCTGAAGCTCCGCGTTGTCTTCAGGAATCGGAGAAGGATCCCTCATATCTGCCAGTGAATCATCGGCGGTAGCCAATATCTCCTCAATATTTCTAGAGGCGGCTGATTGAGAAGGTTTCATCTTTGCCTGTTTTTGGGCCGGCTCCTTGCTTGCAGCTATTTCTTTTCTTTTCCTAGACGTGGTGGCCTCTATCACTGGGAGGTCCTGTGATGCTCCCGCATTGGAAGAATAAGACTCTGCCTCGCTTAGCATGTCATAGGTCAGGGTTATCTTCTGGCGCCTTAATTCTTGAACTCGTTGATCAACCCACCACTGAGTAAACTTGATGACAGGCCTCATCAAGACGTTCAAGTCAGCATGCTCTGCTTCTGACCACTGGACGGCGGGCAAAGCCGAATTCTCATCGAAGCGCGGTTGCGTCTGATTTTCGTCCTCCTCCAATTGATCTGGCACGTGACAAAATTCTGTTGCCCTGATCAGACTGAGAGGTAATCTGGACCACATCCTCCGTCTGACCTCAAATTCATCCGCAGCATTTGCCCAAAAGTCCTCCAGTTCGACCCTATGCTTGTATCTCCTTCCATCCACCGTCTTGATGTGGTGATGGGGGTCGTAGTGATTTCTAGCCGGATATGGGGAAAAAGGGTAATGCTGAATCTCGATTCTGGCACTGTCAGCTGCCTGTGATGATGGACACGACTCCAGCATGTTCCCTATAAAGAAGGGAAAAGTAACTGCCGCCTTCTGTTTCACCCTTTGAAGACCTTGGAACTCTTCTAATTGCCTCAACACTTCGAGCAGGACCATCTTATTCGTGGGGAAGATGGGCAGACGGTACGGGCTTCCAGTGAATCCTTGAATTCTGATATACGTAAATCTTGGATATTGGATAAACCAAGACCCGTATTTACCGATTAGGCTTTTGGCCTCATGTGTCAGCCGCTTGATGCGTCCCTCCCTGGAGTATCCTGGTGATGTACATCAAGAACGCGTCGTGGGCTCGCCTAAAGTGCGTCTTCTCCTTCAGCTGAAGTTGTGGGTAACAGTCATAAGGCTTTAGCTCATTCTCCTTACTTGCCAACTGTGCCTTTGCAGATCAAACCTGCATATCTGTAAGTTCTAGCCAACATATAGATGACGTAAGAACTCATGTAAAACGTTTTGGTCTTCTCTAGGTTGATAAGCTGGTGGTGAAGATTATTGCTTATCATTCTAGCCCAGTTGAACATCTTGACACCTTCTGTGAGGTCCTCAATGAAGTAATACATCCACGGCTCAAAGGGTGCTCCTGAGGGATTGCCTGCCACTCTGTTCAGCAAGATAATAATATCTCCATAGTCTTCCTTGAAGTCCGTGCGCAGCAACTTCTTGGGCATCTTCTTAACAGACGGCCTAGGCTTGTCCAGCCAAGATTTGTTAAGGTTGGCAGCACAAAGACCAGGGCTTTCATCATATAACTTCTGAGCATCCTCCTTAGTCTTGTAGACGGTTTTAGGATATGCCGGAATGTCGAAGGCTTCCTGAATGGCCAACTCCGTCAGATGCGCCAATACTCTCCCATCAGGCGCCACAATCCGCCTTGACTTAGCATCATAGTGAAGTGCACACTCCACCATCAGTTCAACACAGCACAGCGCAGGCGGGAATCCGGCAGCTTGAAATATGCCGTTTCTCACCATCCTTCTAGCGGCAGGCGTCGGTAAGGGTTCGTTGTGTCCATATATCCTCTTTTTAAATTCCACGAGATCGATGTGGCCAAGATCAGTGTCTGAGACATTTTTCCATTTAGACTTTATTCTGGTCTCTGGCTGCGATCCTTTACTTGCAAACTTCATCTGTGCCTGCCTGGATATTTCTCCTTGATCGATCGGCAGCCTGCAAGCACAAAATACTTAACATTAATACAAGATTATTTAAATTTAACGAGTTTCGGGGTGTAGCTTGGACAAATTGCACTTTCAGCCTTATTAAATTAAAAATTTCTGTCAAAAAGCAGGCTGAAAGTAATTAAATTCGCCTATCATGAATGAAATTCGTGCCGGAAATGAAGTAGAAGATAGAAACACAGTGGAAATACATTGTAAACTAACTTCCAAACCTCGAAGATCGTGTTGTGGCTGCAAATGAATTTAAAAATTCAGAAAATCTGCCAGAAGAAGTGCGCCAATATGCTGGAAGTACGACTTCAGCAAAGAAATAAATTACTTCTCTCAAAAATCATGCCTGTCAATAAGAAAATGCTATCTCGATTCTCACAACGATGTTATTATCACAAATTTCTCCTTCGCGAATGATTTCCGGAAGATTCGAGAGAGATAGCTACTTCACAGCCGGAATTGTGAAGAAATGAGTTGTTGAAACTCATTTTATGGTTGAGAAGTGCGATTTTCTTCAAGGCATTGTTTTCTTTCCTTTGATTTTCTTCCAATTTTTAGAAACGTTTTCTTCTCAGATTGACAAATTTCTAATTTCACTTTCAGTTATCGAGGCAAGTTTCTAATTTTCATCTCTGCTTGAGATTTTCGAATTTTCTCAAAGAAAATTGTCCAAGTTTGGAAAAGATATTAAATTAATCGTTTAAATTTAATTTTCCAATGTATTTTAAATCTTCCGAACATGGCAAAGTTTAAATTTATCTAAGGCAGACTAGTTTAATCTTCCAAATAATCTCCGGATTTTGAATTTTTAATTAAAATTCCCTAAGTGTCAGGGAAATAAAAAAATATTAAAATATTAAATTCCAACCCGTTTAACCTTGATACATGGCTAAGTTCGTTCGTCAGAGGCAAAAATATCTCTTTTCAAATTGTCTGCCTAGCTAAAATATGCTCAATAGCTCATCTGCCAAATTTCAACTTTCTAGGCGGAGTTCTGACCTCTTTGGACGTTTTTATTTAGCCAAATGATTCATCTTCTGGGTTGGGCGAACTTGGAGATCTCTGCCACTTTGCCATTTTTTTACTAGTGCCTTAGGAATTTTCCAAGCTGAGAGGGGCGGACTTCATGCTTGCTCTGCCAAACACTCTTCATTTTGTGCCAAAGAATTTCATTCCGTTGTGCCGAGGCATGGTTTCTATGCCGGCCAAAACCTCTTCTTCTTCTAGATAATTCTCCGTTTTTCATGCCTTAGAATAATTTTCCTTCCAAAGTTTGGACGAATCTCTTATAATCTCTTGCCTATGGCGTATTTTTATTATCCATTGGTCTTAGACTTTCCTTGCCATGGCGAATTTTATTTGTGCCTTGTCCAACGGCAAATTCCACTTGTTTTAATCATTTAATTCAATTTCCAACGAATTACCTTGCAATTTCACCCCTTTCCAAACACCTTGGAGCGCACCCCTTCATGTTTTACCTTCTCCACACTTCTTGGGGCGGACTTCATGTGCCTCATGCCATTTTCCTTTAGGTTGGGCGGACTTCATGAGTTTCATGCCATTTTCCTTAGGCTGGGCGGACTTTGATCTTTTTGTGCCATCCTTTTCTAGGGGCGGACTTTGACTTCCTTGTGCCAAGGGCGGACTTGGCAACCTTCATGCTTATGGGCGGACTTCAGCTTCTTTGTGCCATGCGCCCCTTCCAAACATCTTGGGCGGACTTGGCAACTTTCATGTCTTGGGCGGACTTTAGGCCTAGCTTGCCTATGGCGGACTTGGAGACCACCTTGCCTATGGCGGACTTGGACTATCTCTTGCCAGTGCCTACCTTTTGGCATGCCAAAGGTAGGGCGGACTTTGAACTTCTCATGCCATTCCCTTCCTTGAGGGCGCCATTCTCAGACTTAAGCATTTTTCCAAATTTTTTTTGCCATTTTTCAAACTTTTTCACTTTACCTTGATTTTCTTGATTTCTGGAGACGTGTTGATTTTATGCTCTGTGGGATCCAAAAATAGAAACTTTTTCCCAAAATAGAAACTTTCCAAAAATAGAAAAAGCAAAAAGCATCCCTAAAAAATAGGAACTCCAGAATGGCCTAAAAATGCCAAAAATCAAAAAAGCAAAAAGCAAAAAAGCAGAATCCCTAAAAAATAGGAAGTGTCAGAAACGACCGAAAGCAATGGCGATCTTTGTCTACCGGGTGTTCTAAGCACTTCTATGACGTTAAGGCACACAAACGGGTTCAAAATCTCAACTTAGCCGGACTTAACTCTCAAAATTTATCCAAATTCAAGACTCTCAAAGACGTTGCGTAGAGGGCGGAACCAAACTTGGGGGTCCCCATTTCCGATGGGGCGATGTGTGAAATAGGTCACAACAGGTAGCACCTTTAATATTCTAGATTAGAAACAAGTTTGTAGGTTGAGTCTCCATCTAGACTTTTTTGAGTATTTTCCCATCCGGGTTATGTTTCATTGGAGCCTTGAATGCCTAGGAGTGGTACACAATGTTGAGCTTACAATGGTTATTTGTACTCTTTAAGGATAAGTTCATGTTGATATTGAAGGAGCACATGTTGTATTGGGTGTTCAATGGTTGTATTCTCTGGGAACTAATTCCATCAATTACCACGAGAGGTTTTTGACATTCAAGCAAAGGGACCATGAGTATACTATTAAATCCTTATGCCTGAGGAAAATAAGAACTATTGATTCAAGCCAAATGAATACAATTCTAAAGAAAGGCCATTGCAGATTTATGGCTCACCTGTACATTATGAATTTTATCCTTCTGATCCACACAGGCAAGCTACAAAAAAATCAGAATTACTTTGCATGTACAAGGTAGTGTTCCAAGATCTACCAAAGTGGTTATGACCAAATGGGTTAGCTTATATGATTATTGTGCTTGATCTTGCCATAGACCCAACAATGGTGTATGCGCATGTTGATACACGCCCTTTCAGAAGTCAGAGACTAAAAGTCTTATTTAAGAGCTATTGGATGTAGGGACCATTGGTTTGAGTAAGAGCCTTTATGTAGCATTGGTGATCCTAGCTAGGAAGACAGATGGCTCTTACTGTTTGCATCGACGAAAAAGCACTCAATTATTAAGTTATTGTCAAAACATAGATTCCATGTGCCCAGGATTGATGATCTTCTTGATGAGTTACATGGGGCATTGTATTTTTCAACAATTAACCTCTAATTAGGATATTATCAAATATTATTAGGGTTATGCTTCTTGAGCTTTGGTTAGCCCCTGCCAAATTTCAATCATCGATGAACAAGGTAAATTTGTTATTGTATTTTTTCAGGTTATCCTTGTTTATGGTAAATCTGTAACATCCCATCTAAAGCATTCAAGCCTTGTGCTCTATATTTTAGCTAAAGAGAAATTGCATGCCAAAGCCTCCTAGTGTGATTTTTCTAAGCCATTTTTAGAATACCCGGATCATTTCATTTTTGCCAAAAGGGTGTGCACTAACCCAAACAAACTAATGGTGATATGTTATTGGTCCATGCCTAGGTCATCTAAGGAACTTCACAGTTTCCTAGGCTTAGCAGGGTTTTATAGAGGTTTGCAAGACACATATCTACCATGTCTTGTCCTTTGATTGACCTCACAAAAAGGGATTCCTTCAATTGGTTAGTGAAGGCACATTTTTTTTGACAAGCTCAAGTAGGCTCTTGTTAGTGTTCCAATCTTTGAAAATCCCAAAATTTCAAAGGCATCAATAGGAAGCTTAATTGTAGGGAGGGGTCAATGTCAACATAGCAAGGAGATCTTGGCCAATCTACATGTGTCAACAAAGGCACAATTTTTTTGACAAGCTCAAGTAGGCTCTTGTTAGTGTTCCAATCTTAGAAAATCCCAAATTTAAAAGGCATCAGTAGGAAGCTTAATTGTAGGGAGGGGTGAATGTCAACATAGCAAGGAGATCTTGGCCAGTCTACATGTGGTGGCTAGAAGGCATCTATTTTTGTTTGGAAGCAAACACTTTATTAAAATGTACCATTTCAGCATCAAGCTCTTTTTGACGCAAGGCATACTTGCAAAGGAGTAAGAAAAGTGTATTGATAGTTTGTGGGCATGTGACCTTGATATCTTTTCTAAGAAGGGGAAAGAGAATGTTGTGGCTGATGACTTCTGTGAAGAGGCATCAGCTGTCTTTCATACCATATCATTAGTTAATCTGCTTTGCAACAAGATCTCCTTGAGGATTATTTACGTGGCCTCATGAAGTTCCAACTAAGGCAAGAAATTTTAGAAGGGAGGGAAGGGTGTGGTAAGTCTGCAGGCATCATCCTCTTCGGAGATTATATCTATTCCAAGCATGGATCATCTTTGGTTTGAAAGCCACTTGGGTATGGGCACAAGTCCCCATCTATAGGCAATGTAGGTTTTCCAGAAAATCTACAAAATCACATCAAATTTCTTCTGGCAGAGCATGAAGGAGGTTATTTTGAAATTTGTAGTAGAACGTGATACCTCTTAGAGAAAAAAGGTCAAGAATGCTCCATTTCTAGGTCTTCTGCAATGAAAGTTATTCCGAATTGAAGTGTTAGAAATTGTATCAATGGACTTTATCTCAAGTCTACTGTTGGCAGGTTTGAATATTTATTGTTATACACAAGTTGATCAAGTAGGCTCATTTCAATCCTATGAAAAATGAAGGGATCAATGGACCTAAGATTGCTAAGCTTTACTTCCAACACGTATTCAAACATGGGATCCCATAGCAGATCACTAGATTATATCTTCCAAAGCTATATTTAATAGGAACTATTTTGCCTGGTAGGGGTGGCATTCAATATGAGGATAGTATACCATCCTCAAATAGAGGGACAAATGAAGGCAGTGAATAAATACTTGGCAGGGTACTTGAGGATGTGCGCAGGCGATAAGCAGAATAAGCAGGCAGAATGGTTATATGTAACTGAGTATTGATATAGCACTACATACAACTCTGTTATAAAGATGTCTCTATTCGAGGCATCACATGGGTACTTGCCCAAATTAACCATGGACTTAGTACTTCAAGGTTGAAAGGTTCTTGTAGGAATAGAGGCATTGGAGGAAATGTTGGACATGGTATAATAGTTGAAGAACAATTTGGCCATGTGTGTAAATTGGATGAAGCAATAGGAAGACCAACATAGGACAGAGAAAAGATTTGAAGTAGGAGATATGGTGTCTGTATGATTTGAAGTGTGATTCGCTGATTTGTTCTTTCCTGATTTTTGTCTTTTACTAGTTTGTGTCTTTACTAGCTTTAGGGACAAAACTCTTTATATGTAAAAGTGTGATTTACTGTTATGTATATGCTTTTAGTCCCTAGCCTGAGTGTTATTATTCAAGCAATGTTTTGCCTATCTACAATTAATGAAGAATTAGGTCATGTGTTAAAGAGTAAGCCATGGATTAATTAGGGTTTCCTTACGCATTGACTATAGAATGAGGGAAAACCCTAAACGACATGTCTTGAAATATAGTGAGGCAAAAAATTTCTACAGTCTTGTGTTGCTGCTGGATTAGCAGGTGCATTCCATCATGGATGAGCAGCTGCTCCCATTCTTTAGTATTTTCATCCTGTTATTCAATAGTTTCTGCATTTGACTTTCCTGCAATTCATTTAGGAACACAGCCCAATATTTAACTGGTTGGTACATATATTTGATTAATGTTCAATATTAAATTGAAAATATGCATTTGCTTTGTGAATTCATTTTCTTGATGTAATCATCATTTCTAAATGCTGGCTATATGACATGTTAGTCTATTCTGTGCTAGCAATTCCCCTCACCTGCTCATTTTCTCTTGCAAAGAGTTGTTCCCTCAAGCAAAGATATTGTTGCATTTCTATTTGGCAAAAGTTTTTGCAATTGATTGGTTTGTCGGTGGAAATTAGTTAAGGTCTCTAAGTGTGGATATTTGTGTGCAGAATGGATACTCTCCAAAAACACATGCCAAGCAGGGGTCCTGATGGATTGGATGAGCTTAGAAAGATTGCATTGCGGTTTGAAGAGAAGATTCACACTGCTGCTGTGGACAAGGTGTGTTTGTTGTTCTGTTCCAGTATATTTAGAAAAATTTCATGAGTTTTCTGTGCAATGTATTCCATTTTGTGATTTTTTCAAAATTTTCTGTAATCAAGATTGGAGTGTTTCTTTCTGCTCAAGTTTCCTTCTGGTGGCTGCAGCTAATATCTTACATTTTTGTTTCCTTTAAGCTTTCCTGCTGATGATTAATACAGTATAGTTATTACTCCATATTTTAGTTACCATTTTTGGAAAAAGAAATGAAAAAGATGAGTCTAAGAAAGATGATACAATTTAACTAGTTTAAAAAAACAGAAATACAAATGATAGAATTTAGGAAGCAAACAAGTTTTATATATTATATAATATAAACTTTATTTTCCCTTATCAATAATATGATTAAATTTATCTTGATTTCAAGCTTAAAGTCTCCTTGATCTAATCACACATATATTGCTGACTGAATCTAATGTGATGTGATTGTTAATTCATTAAGTCCCCAAGATGATACTTGAGCTAGAAAGATGTTTGCCTTCTAATTACGATGGATATTTAATTATCATGTGCATGTGTTGACGTGCTAATCTTTTTAATTCTGCAGCAAGATTATCTACGGAGAATTTCTACAAAGATGATATCATTGGAATCTAAAAACCAGGTTCCTGGAGGGAATACTTTGCCAATTATTTCTGCTGGTAGCAGCCAGAAGCCTCTGGATCCTGGTGTGAACTCTCACAAAATGCTAATATTTTAACAGTAATGGTTCTACCAGTTAACGCATCTTTAGATTTCTGTACCATTACTCTGATGTCTGTAACAAAATGCACAGTTTATTGTGTTAACATCAGCATTTCACTGAGGGATTTGATTGATATTCTAGCTTTTTTTTTCCATTCTATTGAATATTTCAACATTGTGGCAGGACCTATGATATCATCACAGGTGCGAAATCCATTACAGACATTAGGAAGTGATTTTCCTCTGACTGGTCAATCCCAATTGCAACAGCAACTACAACAAAATCTTCCAAACAGCATGAGTGCAGCTCCCTTGGCATCTGCTTTGTCTCCAATTTCAAGCTTATCTCAAAGTTCAGGTGGATTTGGCACTCAAAATTCTATTAACAATTCCACAGGCCAAGGTTTAGCTCAAAATGTTCTTCTTGCAAGTGCTCAGAGGCAGATGCAAACAAGGCAACATCAACATCAGCAGCAAGTGATTCAACAACAACAGTCACAGGTCCAACAACAACTCCTTCAACAGCAATCGCAACAGAATCACCCTATGTTCAAACAGAGGGTTCAACAACAGTCACAACATGGACCATCAATGCTTCAGCAGCAGCAACATTTTCAGCAGCAACAGCAACAATTTCAGCATCAACAGCAACATATCCAGAACCAACAACTTGTGCAACAAAACCAGCTCCCAACGTCACAACAGTCTATCCTGCAACCAGTACAACCACCTTCTCTCCAATCAACTCAACAATCACTTATGCAGCAGTCTCAGTCGTCTGTTTTGCAGTCTGCTCAACAATTAGTCCTTCAACAAACTCAACCATCATCTTTACAACAAAATTCTCAGTCTCTCCTACAGCATTTTCAGCAATCTGTTGTTAGGCATCAGCAGTCGCAACAAGCTGTTATACAACAACCATCTATTCTTCAGCAACAACCTCCTTCCCTCATTAATGTTTCAGATATGCAGCAGCAGCAACATCAACAACTACAGCAGCTTCTACAAGCCAAGAATGCTCAACATCAACAAACACAGCAAGCGTCATCATCCTTGTTACCATCACAGTCAGAGCAGTTGCAACAACAGTCACAACAGCAGCAACACCTCTCCAAGCTCCAACCTCAGCCTCAGCAATTGCAACAACAGCAACCGTTGCTATTGCAGTCAAATCTGACACAGCAGGATCTTCAGCAAAGGCTTCACACTTCTTCTGGTTTATTGCAGCAGCAGCAACAACAACAAAATTCTAATGAACAGCAAAAGCAGTTGCTACAGGCCCAATCCCGGATGATGCCAGATGCTGCTACAAGTAATTTCATTTACCTATCATTTTGCATCTCATATGTATATTTTATTTCTCTTTAAATCATACTTCAGTCATGATACTTTTATCGCACTATTGCAAGCTTAATTTAATTTACCAAGAATTAAAGATACACCGTTAAGAATCAAATATCCGATGTACAGAATAATGCTGAAATGTAAGCAAAACACACACCACCTTTTACATAGTCTTGCACCATATAGGTTTATTAAAAATTGAATATCTCCAAGAGATCTCACACTATGAGAGCCAAACCTACTATGCCATCCAATCTTAGTACTCAATTGATCTGATCTATGATCTGTAATCCATGGTGATTTACAATGATAAATGCCTCTATATATAGCTTCTCTTTATATAATATCAGGCTTATGTTAAAACCTTAAACCACCTAATTCACAGGTTGTAAACTGATAAACAAATTTAACTTATTTCACAAGTGATCATTTTACCCATTATGATAATTTTTATAGGGGACCAACTATATCCAAAACATGATATGTTTCCCACAGTTCCACTATTTTTTCACCTCCAATACATCATAAAATCTTTAGCTGCAAAAATCAGGACAACTTTAGGCTGATTGAAAGATGGGCTATAAAACAAACAAGCAAACAATCTATTATGATGGGGTGTACTACTAAATACTAGGAAGATCAATGGCAATACAACAAAAGGGGTAGATCTGGGGTTTGGGAGGATGCAGTTCCAACTTACAACAATACACAAATGCTATTCTATACCATTTACAATAATATCTAAAAAAATAGGATATCTGAAATAATCAGATTTGAATAACATTCTTTCTATTCTTTCAATAATTGGAGAAGTGTTACAAAATGCACTAATAATGATTTCCTGATTCCCTATGAAGTATGAAATATAGGTGCATTTCTCAAGGTCAAGATTGATTGGTAAACCAAAAGTATAAATGGAATTCAATAAATTCAGATTTAATCAAGAAAGACTTGAGGAACTAAAAATTGCTAAAATATTCATCGAAACAAAGGAGAAAAGATTGTTTTTCTTAATGCCAGATAAAGTGCATGGAGATAGAAAGTGAAACAAAATAAGAGTCTAAGACATGAAATATGGAATTTGTTTTTTCTTAATGCCCAATAATGTGTATGAAGATAGAAAGTGAAACAAAATAAGAGTTTAAGACATGAAACATGGAATTTCTTCATTAATTTTACTGATTACAATGCATACTTAATCTCTAAGTTTGAATTTCAAACCTAGAATATGAATTACAACTTATTAACTTACATATTATAATTTAATATTACAAAGGCGACAGTCCATTAGGAGGCTACTAACGTGATGTTTAAGCTCTAGTGTCATCGTTGACACTTGATTTTAGTCATGCTCATCTAACACTCCTTGAAGATGGTGGCATTCTCAGCATCAAACAATTGGTCCTCATTGTTTGCTATCCTTTTTTGGTCATGAACAATCTCATCAAAGTCATTTGCTCTATAAAGGCATAAGTTTGTGATATCAAATTTTCAAGTTGCAAGAATAATTAGAATTTATATTCTATCTTAGTAAGTTCTTTCTAACCTTGAATTTTTTTGAGTTGTAGGTGAAGGTTCTGGTGAATAAACATCAAATCATTCATTTGCTTTTTAGTCAAACATTTTCAAAGACACTTCAAGAATGCTCACAAGTGGAAGAATTGTAGGGGTGGCTCAAAATGTGCATTGCCATCCATTGTTAGGATTTGTGTTCCTTGCAAAATATCCCACTATTGCCTTACCAAAACTAAAATTTATCAAGTATTTTATCTTAATGTATTTCAGATTTTCAGAAAAAGATAAAACAAGTTGATTACAAATATTAGTTTTATGGTTGTCTTGAAGTTTATGGCACATGCATTTGAGAATAATCCATTTGTTTGTTGGCACATGGGCAACTCTACAATAGCTACCTAGTGGTGCTCTACGTTACAGATAACAGCTCAACGCACTTGGAAGAGGTTCTTTATCACCTTTGTATTATCTCTAAAGGACTCTGTATAAAACAGCACTTGATTTATGTAGTATCTAATGGCATGGAGGTAGCAATGCATTTGCTGATCCCCTCTCTCATCAATGATTTCCCATATTGACAAGTATTTCTCCTTATTGTGTATCTTGGTCCTAATAGCCTCCGTATCCTATCCATGGAATCATTGAAATGGCACATAGGGGATTTTCCCCATCAACTATATTCAAAACTCTGACCAACGGTTTTGAAATTTGCACAATCTGTTGTGTATTCAACCCAAAAGTCTCATAAAAAATAAATGTTACAGTCCTACCATCTAAGTGACTAGCAAAGCTAGACTCAACCCACTTGGTCGAAAGTAATATTTATTTTAAGTTCATCTTCTGTATGCATATGTTTTGCAATGTGGGAAATAGGTAGCAAACCTAGTCACTCATGGGTTAACAAATTCCTTTACATTTGTGAACGTGTGCAACACTGAGGAACATGGTGTGATTGTAGATAAACTTTGTGATGTTCTACCCATTCTGTACAATAGATTTAATCTATAGAGGCTTGCCAATGTCTTCTAGGTTTAAATCGAGACAATATGCTGCATATGGGCTCTAAAGCAATGTTGAATACTTCTCCATCAAAATTTTCTTGGTGCCACACAATTAACAACTTTTTTTAGGATAAGTTAGATCATATATGGCCCTACCTTAGCCACTACCTCATCAAATAAGGATAAAAGTGCTTATACTGATTTGATTTTATCCAATGCATCGGGGATATAAAGAAAATCATGCCAATCTTTGATGCCACAAGGAAAACTAATCGACTATGGTTTCTCCTAAGTATTTGCCCATTTGATATATTGGTGTACTCTATCTTTGGCAACTCTTTGTGATTCATGGCAAGAACATTGCTTAGATCTCATTGCATCGCATACATTCCTCAAGCTCTCATAAGGGGGCTTCAAAGGCAGGACCCACAACTACAACTGTATCAACCATCCCTTCTTAGTATACAGATATAGCAATGATTGGATACTAGAATGATACTAGACATTGGCAATGGCCTTTTTGGCCTACTTTTTGAACACTCTTCTTTCATTGTGTGCTCTCGAAAGATGTTTATGCTTTGGATAAAACATTTATACTGCCCTTGCTTGTGGTAGTTTTTGATATGCTAGAAGGTGTAGGAGTATTTGGACAAGGCTCTTGTAATTGTGAAGATTAATCCTTGTTCAAAGGATTGACTCTTGCTTCAATAGATGCTGATCTAAGAATTGCCCTTGTGTTCTTAGTTTGTTTTTTACATGAACATCAAGAGACAACAAATCGTGATGAGTGATATTTGTGTTTCTCCTAACTATCCACCATTGGATTCAACTCCAAAAAAATTGCATTTTATTTTGTTGGAATCAGACATAGGGTTGCAATAAGTCATACAAAATCCTTTTCATGTGGCATGATTGACAACTGAAATCAGTAAACCAAATAAAAAAACAGCGATTAGGATTACTTGAAAACCTAAAAGAATACCAACCCTAACCTGTAGTGTTCCACCACCCTGCTAATTTGTTTCCACTGTGTTTTGTAGGTCTGATTTTGTTTTAGTTTTAATTCCTTCCTTCTTGTCGAGTTTGTTTGCCAAAATTGCTAGAATGGTACTAACAAGCATATGCATATAATGGGAAACTTCAAATAAACTAAACTACTGAGATAACTCAAGTAATTACTCAATGTAATAGCCAAAGATGCTTTCTTCATTACATAATAGATTACATAAGAAGATGCTTACAACATATAGCTTACATCAGATTTAGAGTTAACTATATCTTATACCATATTTTAACTTACAGCCATGTAGCTCTGTGAATAGCGACTTGCTACAGTACCCACCCCAATGTAATGCTGATTGCTCTTGAAAGACGTACTTCTCCCACCAAAACCTCACATGGCAAGCTTCCTCTATCTAGGGCACCCCCTTTAGGTGAAGTTGCAGCCTCTTAGAAGAGGCGTTTCTTTTTATTGGCTGATGAAACCCTTATAAAAGGGGACGGCTGGCTGTAGCTCTTCAAAACATCCCCAAAACTTCTCAAAAAGCAAGCAGCTCCTATGCAAACGGAATTGGAGTCAATGGCAGTCCAAAATCCCTTAGAAAAAGGCTCGAATAACCTGCAAACAACAACTTATGACTCCAAATGAAGCAACCAAAAACTGACCAGCAACCTTAAGGTGGTGTCTCACACCTTCAAGCAACTCAAAGACGAAGAACAAACCCCACCAGGCTCACCCATTGCAAGAAATCAGGAAACCCTAGCCTCTTTCTTCCTCCAAAGTCACACTCCCAAGTTCATCAAGCAAAATCCATCAAATGCATGAAGAGAGTCAAACTTTTCCTTCTATTTATAAGCATTAAAAAACACTATTAATTAAAAGTGAGCACTATTCACTTAAGTTATAACATTTTTCACTTTATGAATGAATAGTAATTGAAAAATATAAAGTGACCCCTTCCTTTTGAAGACACATGGTCCCTAGGCCAAGGATGGTGAAATAAAAGGCGAGTATCATAAATTTAAGCACAAGTATCATGCCATATGCAACAATTCACCTTATCACCATACTCCAGAGATCCACACTGCAAATTGACGACCAAGTGACCGTCCAAGAAACCCTCTATCCAGAATTATTAGCCTATGAGGGTTAGGAAAATAGGTTAATCCCCAACTCTGATGCTCGTGAAAAAGGGGACATTACATAACCTTAAACCAAAAATATTAGTTTAGAGTTGGGCTTTGGCTTAAGAGTTAAGTTTTTATAAAACCCTAACCCTAAACCAAAAAATAGTTTAGGATTAGGGTTAGTAAATTAAAAAATCCTAACTCTAAGCCTCAACTAAAAATAATTTAGAGTCAGGTTTAAAATTTTAAATCTTAGTATTTAATAATTTATTATTATAAAACATTAAAAATAGGTTTAAATCTTTGTTAGGGACTAGGTGTTTCGAGGTATAAGCTTTGAACCCTAATGGTTAAGGTTTAATGTTGAAAACCTTCATCATTTAGGGTTAAAATACTAAATGTAATGTCCCCAACCAGACAACTCTAGAAAATGGATGATATATCAAACATGTGCAAGCTGAAACAATAATCAATTACAAATGTAGATTTCAAACCCTAGCACTAATACAATATTGCAAACCCTTGCAAATCAAATTTACACTTTAAAAAAAATTAAATTCTTATAATGCTGGTATATATCCTCAAATGGAACATAAACATCAAATCTAAATTGCATGTGTCAAACATATCAAATAGGACTGCTGATTTATGGATGATTTCTTGTGGACAGCGATACTATCAATCACCAATGTTTATAGGAAACCCTCATACGCTGAAATTAACCAAATATCTAAGTAGAATTGGGTACCGAGTTGCTGGATAAATTATGACAGCAGCAATAAACATGGAAACACCAACTTAGAATCCCCAGATCTGATTTTTTATTTGATAACCAATGTAATCTGCAATAATTTATGCAACAACAGCAACAACTCTCATAAATTAGTAAATTACCCCTATTAGGTCTGCAAATGATCAGAAAGTGCCTTTCGATCAACCAATAAAATATATATATCTGATTTTCTTGTAAATATTAATTAATCCAAACCTCCACAAGCTGAAATTTTCAATAAATCACTGTAGCGGCACTATGGTGACATTGTAGCAAGCTGAAAGTGATTTCAATCTATAAGCCCAAGTGCAATCCTTGAATAGAATTGCCTCAAATGGAGATGAGGGTTTTCATCCTCAAATCTAGCTATGGAAAGCCAAGAGAATTTTCGTCCTTGAATCCGAGTATTGAAAACCAAGAGGGTTTTTGTTCTTTGGATCTACAACACCAAGGATTTTCATCCTTGAATGCTTCAATCGCCAAAATGAAAGGAACAATGAAATGACAAAATCAGATGATTTGCTTTGTACCTTGACCTCTCTTTTATTGTTGCTTTTTTAGGGGCCTCCATTTTATTTTATTTTTATTGAAATTTAATTTTCCCCTTTAAATTACATCCAAAAGTTCCTTTTTGAATTACTTTTTGAATAAAGTTTAAAAAACACTTTTTAAACATTAATTAGGACTTAAATAATATTGAAGTGGCCAAAAGTGATCTGGCACATTTAAAAATATTATTTATTCTTTTGTTCTAGAGAGGGGACTTGACTTCAACTATCATTTTCTTATTTATGGGTTACAAAAAATAGCTTTTATGGTGTTTAGAATAATAATGAAATATCACAAAAAGAATTGCTTTAAAACAAACCCATTCTCAAGCTGCAAAAAAATCAAAAGGAAAACAACTTTAAAGCAAACTAATCCTCAAACTTGTTGACTTGTTTTGAGAAGCTACAGACGATTCAACCAAACCTTGAGGGATGTGAGCTAATTTAGCAATTTTCTTGACATAACTAACTACTCATTCAAGCTGTTGAGGATGATTTTCAAAGAATTTTAATTGTGATATTTCTTTTTTAGTTTTGGTCATGTAATCCAAGATATCAAAATTAGGAGCAGCTTCAGTTGATCCCAGGATCACATTAATTGCCTGAGATGAAGATGGGCTTGAATCTACATCCACTTTTTCTGTTCCCTTCATTTGCTCTAACTTTTCTTTCTCCAACTTCTCTTTCACAATTTTCTGATTTTGGGCATAGGTGAATCCAGTGAGTGACTGAGGAGACTGGTACATTGTTCTTCAAAAGAGGTTTCATCTTGAGTGAAACTCATAATAGAGTTGCCATTGGATTAATTTGGAAGAATTTTTTAGTTACTGGATAAACCTTGATTATTGACTTCTGAGCTGCAACATCCTATGTGTTTTAGGACATTTAGTGGCATCATAATCACTTGTATTGTGGAAAGAATATGAACTATTTGGACCATTGTTGAGAGGAGCCTCCAATGTGATTCTATTAGGACTGGCAAGTAATTGGGGTCTTTTCATCCCATTTGAAGAGCTGAAATTTCTGCATGGAGCACCTTGATATAGCTTTGCTGGAGCATTTGTAGAAATTGATGTTTCATGAGAGTTACGTCACTAATAACTTGTCACAACAGTGGATCTGCTAGATTTTGGATCAAAGGACTAACTGAATCTTTAGTGCTCTCCCCAATAGTAATCATATGATCCTTCAGCTTAGTTGCTCCTGCCTGAACATCTTCAAGATCATCAATTTTAGAGGTTTTGATTAGGAACACAATCTTTGAAGGAAGTGCATTGATGAAGCCACTCAGGAGAATATTTGGAGAAGGCTTTAGACTGGCGTTGATTCTTTCAACAAGGTGGTTGAATTGTGAAAAGAATTCTCACATGGGCTCATTTGTTCCTTCTTTAAGCTAGATAGTCATGCAAACAAAATGTGCTCATCTTCTGCTAGCTTGAAACAATTTAGGAATTTTTCACTCATGAGGCCCAACTTGCGATGCATCTTGGGGTGAGATAATGAAACCATTTTGCTACTCTTTTGATTAGACGCATGATGAAAGGTCAAATTGCTACATCTTCATGAGAAACCCTGAGAATATTGCAAGTTGTGATGAACACTGTAATGTTTTCATCTGTGTGTTAAGTATCATCACCATGCAAGTTTAGGAATCTGTTTTTGGATTTGTGAGGGAAATCATGACAGACTTAAAATGTAAGTAGACCAATTTTAGTTCCTCATAGCAAAAGAGGATATGGGACTCCATTGTTGTTGTTGCGATCACCCATAATTTGTTTGAGCAGTTATTTGTCCAATGCAGAAAAGATTTTGATGAGTTAAAGAAGCGATGGGAAAAAGCTTTCACTTGAAGATGGTTGATCTAATGTTGGGAAGTTAGAGTCAGATGGACTTGCTTTCCTTTGTGACCTTGTGTAAACATTAGAAGTGTTGCAAAGAGACGTGTCTCCTCACCTAATGGTGAAGGTATAAATGACATTTAAGGAAGGAAGATTTAAGGGGGATCATGGAATGGAAAATAAGTAAAATCTGAAATATTTTTTCTGAGTAAAAGGAAAAGAATGGGATAGAAATTAGTCAGAAAGAAGTCTTCATTCAGATAAGCAGCAGCATGGAGGAAGGAAATGTGATTTGGAATAATGATATTCATGCAAGAGTGATGATTAGGAATAATTACTTATATTATATACGATTATACAATAATGATGCTTGCAACAATTATTGAGCCTTATAAGTAATTATGATTCTTTAATATAAATGTGGATAATAGATTCTTATTCGTTTGATCTACACTAAGCAATCATATGGATGAATAAGAGGATATGAATAGGAAATGCAAGGGAGGGGAGCAGATATGAGATCACCATCCAAGTAGACCACCACATGCTGGATGTCCAATGTGCCTGCCACTTGTGGCCAAGAGGATGAGTATCTGCTCTTAGGCTTAGATAGGGGGATTTCTGGGCACCCTATTGTGATTTCGTTTCCAACCTCTACGATGGTTGATTGTTGGAGAGATCACAAGTCATCAGAGAATGAATATATACTTGATAGGAGTTGTAATTCATACCGCATTATAAATCTGATCATAAATTATGAAGGCCCCTATAATTTGTTCATGGGAGGAAGAGCCGGAAGTACATGAATGGGGGGGAGAGATTCGTTGCTAAGTAGACAAGGGGTTTGACTACCCACCCTTGGGCTTAGAAGTAGGAAAGACTCCTAGCACCCTCTTGAGGTTCCTTCTCTAATCTTCCCCAATGATTGATTATTGAGGGGATAATAATTTAGAATCAGCATTGTGAATTACTCATCTAGATCGGTACATATATATATGATAAACAATGTGGTGGATGTAAGTGTAACAATACTAATAATCAATTAATAAAATATGTTTCCTACTTGGAAATAGCGATTTTTGGGCAGAATTCAAAGTATACCAAATAGGGGACATTACATTAGTAAGACATGAAGACTCTTTTTTCAGTTCCAGTTATGACTAGAAAAATAGAAGTTCGAGTGTCATAGAAGGTCAAATATGTGAGGTCACTTCTCTTTCAATGCTGCATAATTTTTTTACTGAGAATCACTTTTATCTAACACTTGTTCTAGAGAATGATTACATTTGGTTTTTCTGATTTTTTTAGCAAAATAATTTCATATCTGCAGACTGTTACTTCACCCACTCAAAACTCAAATCCAAGTTTTGATACTAGTTAAAATCAATACATCTAATAAGAATAAAACCAAAATACAACAAAAAATGCACGATACAAGATGTATGGCAGGTGTTAATGTACTCTAATTTTTTAATATATTCAGAAATAGAAATACCCCTCAAGGTAGGGTTACATCATACAACACTCCTCAAGGAAGAAGTCATTCCAGGAGATCTCTTGCCTTAAGCACCGAGTTTATAATATTTTTCGTCTTTTTTACTAAGTAGAATTTATCCTTACTCTATGATTCATGATGATTTGCAGTGATAGATGCTACTATATATAGCCTCTCTTCTAGTAATTCCTGGTTTAATATGAATCCAGTGTAATGTATTTCTCAAATTATCATTTGACCCATTACAGAGTTACACACATCGGGATCATGGACAACTCATGTTTTCGTAGGATAAGCCCAATGTGTAACATATGTAATGGGTCATATAAATAACTTGTGAGATAAGTTACATTTGGTTTTTAGTTAACCTAATGTGGAGTATGTGGTTAAAGGTTTGTGTTAACCTTAGAATCATATATAGAGACATCTATAACTGTAAATCATCATGAATTATGGATCAATTATTTTTCGATAGTAAAGCAAGAAAGTATAGTAGGTCTGGATTGTGTAGTGGGAGATCTCTTGGAGTGTTTCCTTCCGTTAGGAATATTATACAATGAGTATAATGAAGATCAGAGTACATTTGTATTCACCTTAAATCTTTTTTTTTTCATCTTGGATATGTTTGAGCTCATTATTCTTTATATTGGATATTTGGTTCATAACAAGCAGTATTGAAGCTGTGATTTCAGCATAGTTAGCATAGTGAAAGAAAATATTTTAAGGATTCAGAATTATTTTGCTTATTTTTTTTCTTTTATCACCTGAATTTGCAGGTTGTTTATTTAGCACAAATGCATGACTGAAACGATTCTTATGTCATGAGAAAGTACTTGTTGAGATCTTTTTGACACGTGTTGTAATGAAAGTTTTGGGCATTATAAAGCAAGTGGTGACCTCACATAGATAGCATTTTGGGACAACTGTATTGCTGCTTTGCCATTTGACACTCTGAGGAAATCTCTATATCTTGCAATGCAATTAATTTGTGTTATTACAAAGGAATTTTTTTGAGCCACTTACCTACATTTTTTTCAATTTTATATTTCAAAAAAAGTGAAGGTAAAGGTAGTATTTAGGTCATTGCCAAGCAGTACAGTGAATTGGAAGATGAGATCCCCTTTTATGAAAGCATTTTATGGCGTTTTTATTTTTTCCATTTGCCTTATATCTTGTTTATTACTGTGTACAACCTAATCCCCTTTTGGATTTGAATTTGTGACCTACAAGATAGAATACACAAACAAAGCTTCACCATTAAGCCCACTGAAGTTGTACAAAAGCAAAATACCTTGAATGTGTCTTTTTTTGAAGTGTGATTCATGGGGTGAATACCTCAATTTGGAGACTTACCCTCATTTTTTGGAGAGAGATAAGTCCTCATTGAGAAAGGTGGTATTATTTTAGAGATAAGCTTGTATTTTGAGACTTGAGAAGTTTTATTTAGAAGTTTTCCTCAAAGGTGAGGAAAGGGACTGCTGGGATTTTTTTGAGGGAGCTGTCAATTTCAGTTGGGAAGAAGCTGAAGGAGTAGACTTAGAAGAGACCAAACATCAAGTATTGGAACATAAAGATGAAAAACAGAGAAAATACCTTCAAGGTGTAGATAAAGAAGAGAAAACATCTTTGGATCTCATAACAGAAGATATTTTGGAGTGATTGCTTAAGGAATTATTATATTTGAACTTAAGGCTATTTCTATTTCTAAGTTTTTTGGTTGCTAGGGCAATTGGTATGCTATATGTTTCATTTCGTGCATTTATTTTGTTCTTCAGCAGTAATGTTTATATGGAATATTTGATATCTTAACGTATGCACTTGGATTACATGGTGTATTATAAGACTTAATGTGGTCTAATATATCTGGAAACTGTGGGATTTCCAGCAAAAATGGAGTCATCAGCTCAAACAGGACAAACAACTGTTGTTGACATGCAGGAGAGGATTTATCAGAGGGTAAAATTTTATATATTCTATTTTTTGTCAGAGTTTTAAATCTTTTTTGAAATTCCAAAGCTTTGTGTTCCT
The DNA here is from genome assembly GCA_007115665.2 of Sequoiadendron giganteum. NCBI lineage: Eukaryota > Viridiplantae > Streptophyta > Pinopsida > Cupressales > Cupressaceae > Sequoiadendron > Sequoiadendron giganteum. The sequence goes on along the minus strand of CM021107.1, from coordinate 100,045,132 downwards.
GTATGTAATATGGTTTGATGTTCTATAGAAATGGTTCTTCCTGTATGTTGATGCTTAAGTACTCTTATTATAGATTAAATGACAATTTTCATTGTCTCTATATTGATCCTGGGTCTCAGTTTGCAACCTGATACTGTAGCATTGGCATTCATGAATCATATGTACAAACAGAGGCCTTGACAGCCCTTGAATGGAATTTTATTTATTCCTGTTTGAATTACCCTGATCAATCATGAGCTTCCCAGAAGACAAATATAATTATGAAAAAGATTGTGATTTTTTTTTCTTGCAGCTGCAAATTCTCAAGGAAATGTATCATTCAGACTTACAAGACTTGTACCAAAGGCTTCATATCAAATCTCAGCAGGTGTGTTTATGTTTCTCCCTGATTGCTTTCTTCATCTAATTTTTTCAAATGATGGTAGCAAAACTCTGATCTAGCTTAACAACATTGCAAATGCCCATCGCCCCATAGTAATGAATTAACCATCATGGTGACTAGTTGCTATATTTCAGCCATCACAATACTACTGTAGTATCTTATAAAGACAAATATTATTGGTTATGATAGATCTGCCTTATATTAATTTTGCATGATTTCTCACAAACTGTTTTTTTGGCAGCCTATGCCACGTGATCAATTGGATAAGCTTCAGGGCTACAAAGTTTCAGTGAGCCGTTACCTTCAATATATTCAACTTCCAAGGAACGGTATTCCACCAGGAATGAAAGAAGAAAAGCTAGACACTTTTGAGATGCAAATTCAAACCATTCTAAACCAAGCTAGGTTAAGAAGATCTGCATTGCAACAACAAGGACAACAAATAATTCCACCTCAGGCTGGAAGTCAGGTGCAATCTATTCAGCAGTCACAACTTCAAATACCTCAGATGCAACAAGGGAAGCATGCTAACCATCTCCAACAGATGAATTCACAGGTTCCAATGACATCAATGCAATCAAACACTGTGCCACCTATTCAGCCTAGTTCTAGACAAATGTTGCTTCAGTCTGGTCTTCAAACATCACAACAAAATATCCGAACTGCAATGCAACCTGTGGCCAATCTAAATTCTACACAGGGAACTGGTGTAGGTGCCGTTCAGCAGAGTTCAGTTAGCTTGCTTCAACATAATAATAATAGTTATGCCCTTCAGCAAAACAATTCTGCCATTCAGCAGAATAGCATCAATTCCTTACAGCAGAGTGGGATCAGCACTTTACAACAAAACAATATAAATTCTATACAATCGAATGCCAATGCTTTACATCACCACCAAGCAATAAAACAGCAAGAGATGTTACAAGCACATCGGAAGATTCTACAAGCACAACAGCAGCAACAACAACAGCAGCCATTGCAACAAAGTCAACAATTTCTGCAACAACATCATCATCTACAGCAGTTACAGCAGAAGCAGCAACAAGCTGCTCAGCTGCAGGCTCAGTTCCAGGCACAACAAATGCCACAACTTCAACAACTTAATGATATGAGTGATGATGTAAAGATAAAACAGGCTGCCACTGTTAAGCAAACATTAATGCAGCAAAATCATTCATTAGCTCAGCGTCCAATTTACCAACAGCAGCAGCAGCAGCAGCAGCAGTTTAAGACAGGAACATCACTTTCTGTCTCTTCACCACCGCTCCTCTCGACTGCTTCTCCTCAAGTCTCCCAGCAGTCCTCTCCACAAATAGGTCAACAAAATTTAGTTGCATCATCAGTTCAAGTTCAGTTTCCTAAAGTTGGAACTCCCTTGCAACAGATGACCTCAGAAGATGCTGAGAAACAATCTTCAGCGTTTTCTTCAATTTCCAATGTTGGATGTGGTCCGGGAGTTCAGCAGACAGCTACTGCACTAGCTATTGGCACACCTGGAATTTCTGCTTCACCTTTATTAGATGGTTTTTCACCTAGCCCTTCTCACAATATTATCAACCAGGAGCAAACCGTTTCAGCAGGGCTTCTTATGGAAGACAAGTCAAGCACAGAGGAACCTGCTTTTGAGCGCTTGATAAAAGTGGTTTGTATTACTTAACTTCACCTTAGTGTTGGAAAAGATAGAGGCTTCCCTTTTCTAGCTACCTATTGAAATAAGTGAAGATGGATAACTTTGATGTAAGTCTATTTATTGTTGCTAGTTAAGAAGCATCAGTTATGCTATTAGTTGGGGATATGCAATCTTTGGTTTCAGGGGATTTTGTCCCGAAATAATAGATATGCATATATATCAGTCACATCCCTTAACTTTTCAGTTGGGTTTATCTTAATGCCCTTTTTTCTGTTTGGAAACAATTAAACAAAGATCAAACTGTTATAGCTACCAAACCTTGGATTTTCCAATGTAATAACTAAACATCCTATCAATTCGACCTTGTGATTGACAGATTTATTCTTGGAAAATAGTACATATTGGTAAGCACCCCAGTTCATTTATTTTTAGCTGTTCTGGGGGTTATACCTCGTCCATGTCAGCATTTTTTAGTAAGGGTTAAAGAGATTAATAGCTTTCCAATCAACAATCATAAATGATTTAAAAAAAATGAATATAAACAAATTAGCTAAGAAAGCACAGTGTTGTAGATGCTTCAATAAACTATCAATAAATTAAAATTGACATGCTATTAATGGAGCTGCTATGTGAAACTCAATTGTCACAGTTATAATTTCAATTTGGTTGGCAGTTTATGTATATGGCCTGAACTTATCTATTGAATTAAATACTGAAGGAGCTCATACGGACTTCATTACATTTTAGTCTGAGGGACTATTATCACTATCATTTTTCAGCATATATTTTAGATTCCTATATGCCATCTCCAATCTCACCCAGTTGTGATATGTTAGGGTTTGGTAATGCATTTTCCAACATACCAAAAAGTAGCTCTAAGGAACCATTCTGAGAATAGTTCTGGTTGCAAAGGCCATATGCAGTGTCCTCTGTTCTTTTTGACAATCAATTATTTCTTTTGTATAGAAATATTTTTATCTTTATGGTTGGAATGTTGGTGGACAATTTAATTTTTTAAATATTAACCAAGCTACTGGTTTTGGTACGGATATTGGTTTGGATTCGTGGATCCAGGATTTTGTTTTGGTTGGGTTCGTACACACAAAACACACACACACATATCCTAAACGTAGGAACTAAGATTTGAATACCACATAGTGTCATAGGAATGCCAAAACTGCCATAAACTCGATTGTCATTTGAAACATAAATGATAAATATTATAAAATATTCATTGTTCAAACTTCAAGTTCAATATTAAAATAATAATATCAAGTTCAATAATTAGTTTTTGGCATCAAATGGATTTTCTAAATCATCATCATTGACATAATAGTGTTACCCCAAGTTTCCGGGACGGGGATGGTAGGGGATGGCGGGACAAGTCCCCAAGTTTCCGGATTTTGAGGTCAAATTTGGGGACAGCGGGGGACGGCTATATAAAATATAGGGAAAAATTTAAATATATTGAGAAATTTTAAATATTTATATGAAAACATGGATACGGCATGCATAATTTACATTATAGAACCTTAACATATAACATTTGTGTTCAAAATTATTTGTCAATACTCAATACGCATTCAAAATTCAAAATTAACATACATGAATCATGAAACAACCTCCAAGTTATAATTTTCTTCTATTCCTTGTCTGAAAGAAAGGCTCTAAGCAAGATTCTGATTTCATTTGACATATACAAAGTACAACTCTGAATTCTCTATTTAACATCTAACCATGGAAGAGAAGAGTTATATGGTAGAGCTTATGCCTAAGTGGAGCAGGGAAATAATAACAGAAAAGTAAGCATAAGGAAACTGTGCAATACACACTACCAGAAAAAACTAGATACATTCCAAAATTGTTTGGAAAAGTGGCTGTCATCAATAAGATAAAAGAATTGTCTTGATATTGACAAATCTAGACAAGTTAGAGAGATAAAAACAACCCTCAATCTCGAAATTAGAGCCTGATACATAAAGAGGCACATACAGGTTACAAGAATTGCACATTTGATAAGAGATCAGAGAGGATGAAATGATGGGATATAATAAAAATTTCTAAGAATGCATTTCTAAACTTCAATTCCTTGCTAAGATATTGATTCTTGACTAGAATTTTATTCTTGCTCTGTGGATACAAGTTCAAATATGTCTTCAGTCATCCCAACTTCTTCAAGCTAATCTTTCTTTTCAACTATAAGTTAACTTTAATCGTGAATTCTTCTATGTTTTTACTTGGGGCTTGGCTTGTCACCTCTTCTTCTAGGTTTGATCTTTAGAGGTGGTTTTTTTGGGATAGTGACAGCCTTTTGTTTCTCATTTTCTAAGCTATCTTTCTTGGCCTGAGTAACTATAATCTTTTTAATATAGGCCCTTATTTTATCTCTACTTTTAGAAACATTGTTTATTAGTTCTTTATTATCTCTTAATTCACCTTGTAACCTTTGATGATTATTGAACTATTTATCTTTATTATGATTTACAGCAGCTTCCATTCAGGTGTGACTGTTTTGAAGCTGACTCAGTCTAGCATCAACAGTTCTGCTGTGGTGAATTATGTTAGCTAGTTCAGAATAAGAATAATAACATATATTCTCAAATTTTCCTACCTTTTTCTCTAAACTTGACCAATTAGTAGAGTATTTGAAACATCCACAACTAAATCATCAATGGAAATTTTAAGTTCGTTGAAATCAACATTCCTCAATTATATCTAGAAAAGGAATTAATACTAGAATGTTAACAATTGTACACCAATCTAAACTAAAACTTCAAATTAAAGGAATTAATGCTTTGATGTGGGGGACGATCGACCGTCCCAAGGACGGTCAAGGAACGGCTCAGGCGTCCCTTGGCCGTCCTCGGGACGGTCAGCCGTCCCCCTTTTCTCGTTGACCATTTCCCCATTTTGGGGACGTTTCCCGGGAAGGCCTAGTGCTTCACCTCTGTGAGCATCACCTAGATGCAATGAGTGCTAAGTGGACCATTCACTATCATGAGAGATGGATTCTTGTGAACCACTACTCATGAAACATGGGTCAATGAGTTTTGACTCATACAACTACACGGTTGAATCTTGATAGCAATATTACAATTTGACACGCTGTGGAAAATACCTCCTACTTATCAAAAAAAGGGGATGCCAGGGGACCGTCCCCTAGCCATCCCCAGAGGGGGCCCATTTTAGGCGGTCCTCGGGTTTCCCTGTTGACATTAGATGATGTAGGAACATTTGAAGAGCCATAAGTAGTGCCACTGCCACTTGCACTAAAAGTGTGCTCGCTTTTAGATTCCTCAAGTGCAATATGTTGGGAAGTAGAAGCATCCAAGTCAATATGCTTTGACTCCATATACCACAACTTTATGACCCCTTACTTATAGCCATGTTGTTTGTGTGAAAGCAGGCGTAAGTTGGAATGCACATACACTAAGTTCTTTGCCTTTTTTGAGTGCAATTTGTGGCATTTTACTAAGTGGATGAAAGAGTATGTGCTCTAATTGCTCTCAAATGCAGATGAACTAGTTACCTATGAAGACAAGGTAGAAGGATAGAGTTACACATTATAAAAATATATTTCAAAAAAACTATAGATGAATATTTAAATATAAAAAAATATATATTAAACTTATTTGCGATAGAAGTTTGATTGCAAGGGGTTGTAAGTGTTGGAACTGTTGTCTGTGGGAGAATCACCATTATGAGCATCCTTCTTGAACTTATCACGAAGAGCCTCGTTACTTTGATTATTTGAGTGTACAAAATCAATGAACTCACTTGTGACTACATCTTGCAAATTAGATCAAAGAAGGGTCTATGAAATGCTGCCTTGTACCCTTCGATGACTTCAAAATTTCTATATGGGGCATTTTTTGATGGCACAAAAAGAGTTTCAGCACCATAGTATTTTGGACTCAATGCAAAAGCAAGAAGATGTAGTGGAGTGGTCATTGTGTTCAATCTTTCTTCAATAATTGTGTGCATTTGTTTGAAGAAAATTTCTTTAGGGTCTTGCTAGTAAGGCTTGTCCATGTCAGTATAATGAATCATACTCACAATGGGCTCGGTGAAACTATGGAGATACTCCACAGTCCACAGAATCCCACCAAGTGTCATTTTGGATCATCTGCTTGATATTTGTTGCCTTCTTAGTGTTGCTTTGCCTAAATTGGACCAGGTTTGGCGAATGACCATGCTTGAAAGTGCCCCTTGATCTTTCATAAGTCGTCTCAAGAGGATTGTGTTAGGGGCAAAATGGGTCTCAACAACCTATTAAAAAAATAAATTAAAGGAAAATTAGAATACACAATCAAATGAAGACTTAAGTAACTAAATTTAAAAAAATTCAAGTAAATAAAGTGAAACTAAAATATAAAATTTTCTATTACTTCACTTACCTTCAATAGCTCCAAATCTGAAAATGATCTAAATATGTCTTGCAATGTGTGGTGGTTGGTGATGAATATTTGGATCTCCTTAGCCTTTGCATACAACTCTTTGATTCAATCAATTTTATTTCCAATATTTTGTAACATAAGATTGTGAGAGTGGACCACACAAGGTGTACAAAAGATGTGTAAATAGTGTTTCTCAACCAACAACCCAATAGCTGTACAATTTTTTGCATTGACCGTTATGACTTGAACAATGTTTGGAGTTCCACTTCCTCAATGGCTTCAATAAGAATATTAGCTATAAATTGGCTGTCCTTAACTTGCCCCTCACAATCCACAACTCTCAAAAACATTGCCCGTTTAGGGGACAGTGCTATGACATTGATCAAGGGCCCTTTTTTAGCATCTTTCCATCCATTGAAAACAATGGACACCCTTGTCTTGGTTCATGAATCCCTTATGGGCTTCATTGAATCTTCTACAAGTTTGACTTCTTTGTCTAATAAGGTGCCACACACTTTATCAAAACCTGGGCCCTTGTACTTTTTTGGAGTTGATAAGTTTTTCTCACCATTTCTTTCTAATGGTGAGCAAACAACATTGAAAGCCAACCTATTTGCATCAACACATCATGTGTGTTGATCGGCAATTTCTCAAGTCTCATTTTGAAATGCAATTTCCAAAGGTCCTTTTGGTCTTTAATTTTGTAATGTTCCCAACTCAAATCAAGATGATTAGCAGCAGATTGGCTGTCCTTTCCTTGGATTAAGGGCCGTTTTTTAGCATCTTTCCATCCATTGAAAACAATGGACACCCTTGTCTTGGTTCATGAATCCCTTATGGGCTTCATTGAATCTTCTACAAGTTTGACTTCTTTGTCTAATAAGGTGCCACACACTTTATCAAAACCTGGGCCCTTGTACTTTTTTGGAGTCAATAAGTTTTCCTCACCATTTCTTTCTAATATGGTGAGCAAACAACATTGAAAGCCAACCTATTTGCATCAACACATCATGTGTGTTGATCGGCAATTTCTCAAGTCTCATTTTGAAATGCAATTTCCAAAGGTCCTTTTGGTCTTTAATTTTGTAATGTTCCCAACTCAAATCAAGATGATTAGCAATAGATTGGCTGTCCTTTCCTTGGATTAAGGGTCGTTTTTAGCATCTTTCCATCCATTGAAAACAATGGACACCCTTGTCTTGGTTCATGAATCCCTTATGGGCTTCATTGAATCTTCTACAAGTTTGACTTCTTTGTCTAATAAGGTGCCACACACTTTATCAAAACTTGTTCCCTTGTACTTTTTTGGAGTTAATAAATTTTCCTCACCATTTCTTTCTAATATGGTGAGCAAACAACATTGAAAGCCAACCTATTTGCATCAACACATCATGTGTGTTGATCGGCAATTTCTCAAGTCTCATTTTGAAATGCAATTTCCAAAGGTCATTTTGGTCTTTATTTTTGTAATGTGCCCAACTCAAATCAAGATGAGTAACAGCAGATTGGCTGTCCTTTCCTTAACCCAAGAGGAAGAGGACGTAGAGCATCATTGGGTAAGATATGGAGTCTTTGGCTTGTTCTAAAATCCCATTCTTAAGTTGTGTGCATGTCTTTTTATGCAACTTAAGTGAATTTAAGTTATTTTAAGTTATGGGCACATCTTTTTAGGAAACTTAGTTTCCTAGCCAAAAGACTTAAGTTGTCCCCTTTTTATGTATTTAAAGTGATTTTAAAAAGCATGTGATAAAAAGGCAAAGGGGGCATGGGTTTTGAAGGAGCTTATTGGTTCAGTTTTTAGGGTTTCAATGTGGAGCATTGGATTAAGAGGTGGTGAATCAAGGGTTGAGAGTAATTCATCTCTTTGGGAGTTATTATATAACTCTCTAGGGGTCTTCTAAAGCTCATTATGTGATGAAGTTTTCTGTTTATTGTTGCTGCAACTTGGCTTGAGGATTGAAACCCTTAAGTATCCCTGATTTCGGTGAGACATACGTGCTCTCCCTAGTCAGAAGACTGTGTTTCGGTGGAAGAACTCCAGTTTGTGAAACCCTAGCACATTATTATTTCAAGGCTGCAAGTATTCATCAAGTTGGAGGCCAAATTTGAGGAGGATCTCAGTGCTGAAGACTCAGATCTGGAAACTTCTACAGCTGCAAATTGCCAATTTCCGAGTATTTGGATGATAGCTAGGGTTTGGATATTTTTTTGAACCAATCTGAGGTATTGGGTGTAAAAATCTGCATATTTATCCTGGTTTGAACAAATAAATTTTAAGAGGAATTATTGTAATGTTTTTCTAAAATTTCCAGGTTGTTTAGTGGATTTTCTTCAACTTTTTCATGTTCAGAAATTTTCAAAAATTCTTTTAAAATCAGAAAGATCAAAAAAATTATTCTAAGCTTAGATCTGAGTTATTGAAGGGTTTTCTATTTTAAAATAAAAATTCAGAATTTTTTATTGCATAATTTAGGAGATATTGTTGTTTTTCTATTATCCCTATTTGGGGATATTACAGTGGTATCAGAGCTGCAAGAACTTGGCAGCCTGTTTGGGTTGACTGCATACATGGAAAGGGTGGTCATAGCTTGGAAAAGCAAAAGGAATAAATGGTAGATCCTAATCAGCCACCATCATCAAATGAAGAAGAAGCAAAACAAATGTTTTCATAAATGCTGAGATTGATACATGATAACAATCTTTATTTGAGTCACAGCATATGGAAGGACTTTAGTGCATATAGAGAGAGAAGTAAGTAGCAAAGCTGTAGAAAATAAGGAAAATTTTACCAACAAATCCATGGGTTCATTACAATCCAGACCTTTCATGCCTACTTTCATACAAGAAGATGAGCTTACACAAGAGGAACCTATAGAAGATAATGAGTGTGCTGAAATATTAGGTCACCAATTTGTGACCTAAATGTCCGTTTTAGGAAAACCCTAAAATGCTAATAACTCACAAAATATTGATGATCTAAACTTGAATTTTTTATTGGGGAATCTTGAAATCATCTACAACCTTTAGAAAAATTGTGACCCTATCTAATTTCTAAGAGATTTTAAAAATATAAATATTTATAAAAAAATATTGATATGTGACCTAAAAGTTAGATTTAAGGAAACCCAAAAATACCAATAACTCACCAAATATTTGATGATTTAAACCTTATTTTTTATTGGGGCATCTTGAGATCATCTACAACCTTCATATAAATCAAGTAGAATTTTTTTTAGCTGTTTAAAAGGTTATTAACGAAGATGTTGCAACAACAATATACCAATATATTGTTAAAGATTAAATATACTATATATTGGTATATATAGTATATATATATATATTAAAATAGAGCTTGCAGGCCTAGGTCATTTTTATATGTATTTTTTTCATACATATATTATATCATTAAAGATGCCATAAAATACAATAAAGATTCCATTTCATTACAATAACTTCACAAGTTACAACAACACAAGAATGCATACATTTACATACATAACACCAATGAGCTTTAGAAAAAATATCTTATAGATGGTCCAAGATCCTTCCTTTCAAATCTTGGTTCTTTTGTCGTCTATTGCGGAGGAGAAGCATCACTCAAGTGTTTCAAGGGTGCAGCGGATTCACCCTTGCGGCACTGATCTATGTGACGCCGAGAGCTCGCAGGAACGACTCGGGCCAGATAACCAGGTTACGCCTAACACACTTATGCACTCAAATAATGCAACAAGAATCTAAAACTCGCTCAGCTCAAAACAAAGTAATTCAATGCAACCCAGGGACGACTTGCATAGGACCAAAAGCACATTCTATTAATAACACTGATGCGGTCCCCCGCACATCTATCATTCGATAGATGGCCCTTCCATTTGACGAAGAGATTGGTAGAGTAACCGAATGATGACAACCAACTGATCATAGTGTTGTGTCCTACATAACTAGAACTTTGTAATCCCGCAATCTCAAACTAGTATGTAATACTGGATCACGGTGAACAAATAGTGGAGCTAGAGGTAGTCACACTACTTTGGCCAAAGTGTTCTCATTCAGTACTTTGAATGAAGTTCATAAATAAAATATAAAAAGAAGAATGTCCCCATGCATCTTATCGCTTGTCCAATCAATTGAAAACAACACAACCTCTCCCAAACAATAACAAGCTTGATAATAGCTTCTCAAGATACATCACAATTTACTTCTAACTCTCAAGTTGATAAATTACTTGTATAAGATTCTATCCTTATACAAGAATTAGATTTATGTCAAGAATTCTCCAACCTTGTGGATACCTCCTTTGTTGACTCTCTTCTTTGATTTAATTTATGTCGACATTGCATACACATAGATTCGTAGTATACTTACTAAATCCAATAATTCTCGACTCTTTTCAACTATAAGTTGCTTGGTTTCTTGGGTAAGTTTGTCATTGTTTACTTGGATGATAAAAATGTGTAGAAATGGAGTTAAATTCATTCCATCATATATAGCCTTTAACCATTTAATTTTTAACTCCATAGGGGCAATTAGGGTTTCTTAGGAGATCGAGAAAGCCTAAAGTGTAACCCTAAAAGAAACCCTAAAAGGAGAACATTTAATAATTAATATAATTATTAAATGTCACTTTATGCAAACTAAAGTGAAATCTTAAAAAGGGAATAGAGGTAACTTAATTAACACAATTAAGTTAAAACCTTTACTCTAACATAAACAACCTTTAATCTCATATCTGATAATTCACAATGAAAGCATAAATCGACAACACATCAAAGACACATGAACACCAAGATTTTTATACGTGGAAACCCTGTTAGGGGAAAAACCATGGTGGATGTTATTCCACAAGATTATACCTTGTTAGAAGTATAATGAAAGAAATGAATAGTGAATGTACATGCATTCAGGCACACTACCTAGAGCTCGCTGCTCAAATGGAAGGTTCACTGCCTTACATAAGACAATCAGATTAAATCCATCTAATGAACATGAACTGAGAAATTAGCTTCTTCATAAGCCTGATTACAGTTCCAATTAGGCACAAATATACTTCACTCAAAATTCTTCACACTCTGCTCTACAATCAGATGATTTGATCTCTATTCACACATATACACATGAACATACACCTCTACACACTTACAATGAAGAGACAATCTCTCTTATATATCCACTATATGGATTTACATCAACAACTCTGTTAGCCAAAAATAAAGAATAAATTACAACTATCGGACTCAATACATGAACAAATCTTAATGTGCACCAACCTAAGTTAGTTACAACATAGTGAGGACCTAAATGAACATCCTTAAACATGTAAAAAAATGAAATATTTGTCCATAAGGATCCACAACACGCTACTCCATCATGTCGGCCAAGAACATGAAAACCTTAAGCACATAAGGAAAAATCTTGAATCATGAACACGTCGATCAACGTGGACGTATCACACTGATAGAGCACAATCTAGAAACATCAATGAAATCCCTAGGAACATACACAAAAACCCAATTTACCAGAATTGTAATGTCATCTTCTAGAATCACCTGATATAGTAACTGAATAACTGTAAGAACACAAAAATTCATAACTTCCTTAATTCTTGATGTGTACCATTGAAAATTTCAGGAAACATAATAGATAGGTTCAAAAACAAACCCTTTAGTGCACACCTCCTGATCATCAATGTACAAAACTTTTCATCACTTTAACCTTCTTAGCTTCACTAGATTCCTGCAATATATTTATTACAATTTTCTCAATCTCCTCGACATATACAGCCTTCAAAATCACCAATGCTAATAGTGCTGACATCAATGACAACCACATATTAGCAACACAACCACAACATCCAAAAATCTCCCCCTTTGGCATTGATGGCAACACATGATGTGAAACATAATACCATCAATACAACTGGATGTTCACATACTTCTCTCCCTTTGATTTGCAATTCTCCTCTCACAACTCTTCTCTCCCATTCTTGACTCTTCTCCCCCTTACTTCAAGAGTTTTTCACATTGTTCTTCTCCCCCTTTGACATCAATGGAAAAGGTACACATGCTCTGATCCACATATCATTTGAATCATTTGACTACTCCCCTTGAGTAGAAGCCACCACAACATAAATGTAAAACAAGATCTGACTATAATTCCATGGATTGATGCAAAAGTGAAAATGAAAAAAGTAAAAATAAAAATAATAGGTCTTCAGGTGAAAACCGAAAGGCTCCTGTTGACTGTGAAAAAGTAAAAATAAAGGGCATATCCAAAGGTGAAAACCTCTCTGAGGTGCCTGAGGATGGAGGAATATATAGTCTCCCTATAGACTAAGAGAGACTGCCATTTCTTATAGAAGAAATAGAGGAAGTGAATATTGGAACACCAGATAATTCTAGAATCATATAGTTAGCAACATCTTTGACCACCAAGGAAAATCCTGAGTTCACAACATTATTTTTAGGAAAAACAAGTCAATTTTGCTTGGTCATATGCTGACATGCCTGGATTGGACTCCAAACTAGTTCTATATCATTTACCACTGCTACCAAATGCCAAACCATACAAACAAAAGCTAAGAAAAATGCACCCATAGATTGCACTCCTTGTCAAGGTGGAACTGAAGAAGCTCTTGGACGTTGGTTTTATTCGCTCTATTAATTACGCAGATTGGATATCAAACCTTGCTCCTGTCACCAAACTAAATGGTGAAATTAGAGTCTACACGAATTTCAGAGACCTCAACAAAGCTTGTCCTAAAGGCGATTTTCTTCTACCAAACATTGACGTTGGTTTTATTCCCTATTTGGGGATATTACAGTGGTATCAGAGCTGCAAGAACTTGGCAACCTGTTTGGGTTGACTGCATACGTGGAAAGGGTGGTCATAGCTTGGAAAAGCAAAAGGAATTAATGGCAGATCCTAATCAGCCACCATCATCAAATGAAGAAGAAGCAAAACAAATGTTTTCAGAAATGCTGAGATTGTTACATGATAACAATCTTTATTTGAGTCACAACATATGGAAGGACTTTAGTGCATATAGAGAGAGAAGTAAGTAGCAAAGTTGTAGAAAATAAGGAAATTTTTTCCAACAAATCCATGGGTTCATTACAATCCAGACCTTTCATGCCTACTTTCATACAAGAAGATGAGCTTACACAAGAGGAACCTATAGAAGATAATGAGTGTGCTGAAATATTAGCTAAGTATTAAGCTTTGGGACCATATTTTCAATCAGCCATCTCTTTCAGAGACTACTTGTAGGTCACCAAGCGCACCAACCCCAAGTAAAATCAAAATCAAGGGAAACAAAATTATGGGTTGCAGAAGAGGTTGGGACAGCTATCCCTACCTAGTTTTGATGGATCATCCAAGTGTATAGCTAGAGCTTGGATTCAAAAATTGGACACTTATCTTGCTTTGAATCATATGAAGGAGATTGAGCCATCAAGTTTGCTACCTTTCACTTTGAAGGAGCTACACATGAGTGGTGGTATCATGGGTTAGTGACACAAGGACATGGAGCAATAGTCACTTATGATTAGTTTTGCACTACATTGATAGAACGGTTTGATCGTAAGGATTTAGGGGCACACTCCAGGGAGTTGGCTCAATTGAGACAGGTTGGGACATTTGATGCATAGATTTTAGAGTTTCAATGATTATTGGTTATGGTTTCTAATGTGACAGAGACAAGGTTGATTTGTTGGTTCATAGAGGGTTTGTTAGAACCTCTCAGAGGTTGGGTCAAAGCTTTTGATCCACAGTCCTTTCAGAATGCTATTAAACGTGCAAGGAATATGGCGTTGTCTACACCACAGGCTAGGTTTCCTAGCAAGTTTCCGCATAGATCCTCATTGCAAAATTGGCCACAAAGGAAGGACAAGAAACCAGAGTATACTAGACTAGTGGGAGAGATATCTAAGCCACTTGGTGGGACATCTCGTGATTTGAGGGACGAGTTGAGATAGAAGAGGCTTTGCTTTGATTGTCGTGAGCCTTGGACACCTGGACATAAGTGTAAGAGTGGGGGCAAAGCCCATTGGATTGAGGTCTTTGAGGAGCCTAGTGATGATGAGTTGGAGGAGACCCAGGTTCATGATGAGAAGCACAAGTAGATGGATGGGGAGTCAGGTGTAGATGAGCATCAAGATGACTTGGCACAAATGGAGAGTGCGATTGCAACTCTCTCTACCACTCCTCATTATAATGCCTTCAGAGTTAAGGGCGTTATGTAGGGACATCGAGTTGTTGTATTGATTGATAGTGGGGCTACCCACAACTTCATTGATGCGTCCTATGTAAAAAAGAGGAGTTTGAAAGTTGAAGAGCATGATGGCTTCCGAGTGAAGACAACAAATGGCACATTGCATTGTGTTAATTTTGTGCCACAATTGAGTATGTCTTTGGGCAACTACACCCTTATTGATGGTTTCTATGTGATTGACATTGAGGACACCAATGTTGTATTGGGTGTTTAGTGGTTGCATTCTATAAGTTCATATGTCACGGACTTTAAAACTATGCAATTGAATTTTACACCAGATGGTAAGAAGGTTGTGTTACGAGGCTTATCTTTAGAGGCACCTAGAGTTATTTCAACCAAGAGGATGGAGAGAATGTTTTGGCATTCAAAGGCTGAGTGGGAAGTGCAGTGTTTTATATCAGACAAGTCTTGGATACAGGACAATGTAGATATCGTGTGGACATACAGGGCATGTTGGACAAGCATAGTTTGGTGTTTTTAGATTTACCACATGGACTACCTCCAGATCGTGGATTTGAGCATGTCATTGAGCTTGTGGACAGCAAACCGGTGGTTACGGATCCATATCATCATCCTAAACGATTCAAGGATGAGATTGAGAAGACTATTTGGGAATTGTTGGATGTAGGACATATATGGCTTGACTCTAGTCCTTTCGCTTCCTCTGTTGTTTTGGTGAAGAATAAGGATGGCATGATGAGGATGCACATAGATTATCGTGCACTTAATAAGAAGACCATCAAGAATAAGTATCCTATTCTGCGTATTGATGAGTTGTTGGATGAGCTACATGGAGTGGTCTATTTTTCCAAAATAGATCTTCATTCAGGATACCATCAAATACGAGTTCGAGAGCAGGATGCACACAAAACAACTTTCAGGTGTCATTATGGGCATTTTGAGTAGTTGGTGATGCCCTTTGGATTATCAAATGCTCTGACTACTTTTCAGTCTTGCATGAATCATGTGTTTAATAAGCAGTTGCGGAAATTCGTGTTGGTTTTCTTTGATGATATCTTAGTATATAGCAAGATGTGGGAAGAGTATCTTCGACACCTTGATGAGGTATTGAGTATCTTATCAGCTAGTTCGGTATGATTGAGCTATTGTATTTGGGATATGTTATTGGGAATGATGGAGAGAAGGCACATAGAGAGAAGATTCAAGCTATGCTTGATTGGCCACCACCCAAGAATGTGTCACAATTGAGGGGTTTCATTGGTCTATGCACATACTATAGACGGTTTGTGAAGGGGTTTTCTTCATTAATAGCTCCTTTGATAGAGTTGACCAAGAAGGATGCTTTCAGGTGGACAGATGAGACTCAAAGAATCATGGATCATCTTAAGAAGGTAATGAGTACTTGTCTTGTTTTGGCTTTACTTGATTTCTCTAAACCTTTTGTGCTTGAGTGTGATGCATTTGGTAATGGAATTGGGGCTGTTTTGATGCAAGACAAGCATCCTATTGCTTATGAGAGCTGAAAATTGAATGAAGTTGAAAGGAGGTTCTCTACATATGATAAGGAGATGTTGGCAATCATGCACACAAATGAAAAGTTTCGGCAATATCTTGTGGGCAACAAGTTTGTAGTGAGGATTGATCATGATAGCCTCAAGTATTTCATGGAGCAAAAAGTCTAAAATGAGAGACAACTACGTTGGGTAAGTAAGCTACAAGGGTATGATTTTGACATTTGTCAAAGGGAAAAATAATGTTGTTGCTGATGCATTGTATAGAAATCCTACATTTTGCTCACTTTCAAAAATTACAGCCACTTGGAAGAATCACATACTAACTGAATATTCAAAGAATCAACACGCTTGTGATATTTTAGATGGTAAAGTTGATGATGAAAGATATAAAGTGCTGAATGAAATCATCTATTACAAAGATAGAATCTACTTAGTGCCTGAAAGTAAGCTAAAGCATAAGATTCTTATTATTGTTCATAACAGTCAGCTTTCTGGTCATCCTAGTTATTTGAACACATACAGGTACATTCGTGAAAGATTTTCATGGAAGGGTATGAAGGATGATGTTCTTAAACATGTGAGGGAATTAATAGAATGTAAAAGGAACAAGGTTAAAGTTTCTTTTCCAACAGATCTGCTCCAACCACTTCTTATTCGCAATCAAAAGTGGGAACAAATATTGATGGATCTCATTACGGGGCTCTCCAAGGTGAATGGTAAGGACTGTATTTTTGTCGTGGTGGACAAACTTACCAAATATGCTTATTTTATGCCAATGCTTTTTGAATTTAAAGCACCACAAGTTGCCGGTCTGGTTTTTGAACAAGTTTTCAAACTTCATGGAGTGCCAAAGAGGATTGTAAGTGACAAAGATTGCATATTCATCAACACTTTTTGGCAAGAGTTGATGAAGTTGGCTGGAACAAACTTGATCATAGTTATCATCCTCAAACAGACGGTCAAATTGAAATTGTTAGCAAATGGCTTGAAGACTATTTGAGGAACTATGTTTCGGGACAGCAAAAAGCATGGGCTAAATGGTTACATTTGGTAGAATTTTGTTACAACACTACATATCACATGAGCATAGGTACGACTCCCTTCAAAGCTTTGTATGGTTATGAAGCTTCTACATTTGTGGATTTGTTTTTTTTTTAATTCTTGAGCTCCAAAAGCTCTTGAATGGGCTAAAGAGAATCAAGATATCCTCAAAGCACTTAAAGAGAATATTCAGATTGCACAGGAATAGTAGAAGAAATATGCTGATCGCCATCGAGTTGAGAGGTCTTTTGAGGTGGGAGACATGATATGTGTGTTGGTAGATGGTCAGTGCTTCCCTCAGGATTTGTGACATGGACTAACCGCCTCCCGTGGATCCGTTAACTCTAGCGGTTGTATTGGGCATTAACAGGTCGACCATTTGGTGCAACAACTGTGGGGCCAACAATTGGAATCAGAGCCAAAGGTGCCGGGTTCGAATCTCCTCGGGTAACGTTGAGGGGGAGATTGTTGGCAGATGGTCAGCGCTCCACTCAGGATTCGTGACATGGAATAACTGCCTCTCGTGGATCCGTTAACTCTGGTGGTTGTATTGGGCATTAACAGGTTGATCTTTTGGTGCAACTGCAATTGTGGGGCCAACAATGTGTGTGTCTTCAACCTTATAGACAATCTTCGTTGAAGATAAGTGGAGCAAAAAAGCTTAAACCAAGGTTTTATGGGCCTTTTAAGGTGACTAAGAGAATTGGTGAAGTAGCATATGAATTGGAGTTGCCATCTACAAGCAAGATTCACAATGTATTCCATGTTTCATGCCTCAATAAGGCACTTGGACAGCATGTGATCCCTTTAACGGAATTGCCTCCCATGGATGAAGAAGGCAAATTGATACTCATTCTAGAAACAATTTTGCAAGTAAGGGAGAAAAGGTTGAGGAATAAAGTAATTTCTGAATACCTTATCAAGTGGCAAAACTTGCCTTTGGAGGATGCAACATGGGAAGGAGAGGAGATTCTTAAGCATCCTAGTCTTCATATGCTTGAGAACAAGCATTCTTTGGGTGGGGAGGACTGTAATGTCCCCAACTCAAATCAAAATGATTAGCATGAGATTGGTTGTCCTTTCCTTGGATTACCCAAGAGGAAGAGGACGCAAAGCATCATTGGGTAAGATATGGATCCTTTGGCTTGTTCTAAATTCTATTTTAAAGTTGTGTGCATGTCTTTTTATGCAACTTAAGTGAACTTAAGTTATTTTAAGTTATGGGCATGTCTTTTAAGGCAACTTAAGAGTTTCCTAGCCAAAAGACTGAAGTTGTCCCTTTTTTATGTACTTTAAGTGATTTTAAAAAGAATGTGATAAAAAGGCAAAGGGGGCATGGGTTTTGAAGGAGCTTATTGGTTCAATATTTAGGGTTTCAATGTGGAGCATTGGATTAAGAGGTGGTGAATCGAGGGCTGAGATTAATTCATCTCTTTGGGAGTTATTATATAACTCTCTAGGGGTCTTCTAGAGCTCATTATGTGATGAAGTTTTCTATTTATTGCTGCCTCAACTTGGCTTGAGGATTGAAATGCTTAAGTATCCTTGATTTCGGTGAGACATACGTGCTCTCCCTAGTCGGAAGAGTGTGTTTTGGTGGAAGAACCCTAGTTTGTGAAACCCTAGCACATTATTATTTCAAGGCTGCAAATATTCATCAGGTTGGAGGCCAAATTTGAGGAGGATCTCAGTGTGGAAGACTCACATCTGGAAACTTCTACAACTACAAATTGTCAATTTCTAAGTATTTGGTTGACAGCTAGGGTTTGGAATTAATTCTTAACCAATCTGAGATATTTTGGATGTTAAAAATCTGCATATTTATCTTGGTTCAAACTTTGAAATTTTAAGAGGAATTATTGTAATGTTTTTCTGAAATTTCTGTGTTATTTAGTAGATTTTCTGCAACTTTTTCATGATCAGAAATTCCTTAAAAATCAGAAAAAAATCAAAAAAATAGTTTGAGCTTAGATTTGAGCTTATTGAAGGGTTTTCTATTTGAAAATAAAAATTCAGAATTTTTTATTGCATATTTTTGGAGATATCATTGTTTTTCTATTATCCCTATTTGGGGATATTGCAAATTTGTTTTAGGTTCTTCACTCTTAGGAGTGGCCAAAAATGGATGGTTCTCTACCACAACATTGGGATTAGACGGGGGCATAGGGGGCTTCATTCCCTTTGATATTCTTTTTGCTAAAGGATGATTTGCTCTATGGATTATTAGTTCATCTGCTTGCTCTTGCTCCATAATAAATGCTATTATTTGCTTTGATGGCATAGGCGCACCATTCTTTTCAAGGCAAGATTTGATTCTTAGTCTAGGTATTCCACACAAATATGCTTTCACTCGACTATATGAACTTGAATATCTAACATCAACATATACCCCACCACCTGGAACCGGTTGTATCATATCAACATACTTTAGTAGAGAACATGAATCTGCTTTGAATTTAGGTTGGCTTGTGGAGCTAAAACTAGCTGCCATTGTAATCGTTATGGCAAGAAATTTTATAAACAAAACATTCAAAATAAATAAAATATTAAAAATGAAAAAAATTTAGAAAACCTAGCTCTTTCAAAATTTTAAGCATAGTGATACATTTGTAGAAAAATGAGAGAAACAAAGCAAACAGTTTGCTTCATGTTTTTAAAACAAAAATGGAGGAAAAATTTGAAAACAACTTACCTCTTTGCAAAAACATTTATCTATGATCTTCTTGGGAGCTAATAGATACTTGCAAATACGTAAGAATGACAATGCAATTATTATAGAACCTTCAAAGATCAATTTTCAACTCTCTTTGTTGAATGACAAGCAAAAATTAAATTTTAGCTTTTTGGAATTGTATTTGTTTTTTGCAATAGAAATGAGCTAAAATGAACTTGTTTTAGTGTTTGAAATGCTTTAGAAGTGACTTATAGGGCTTGGAATCTGTTTTAGGGTGCCCAGGTCAAAGTCAAAATAGGAAAAAAAAAACATTTAAAAAACTGTAGGGGAATTGATGGATTCACCTAGGGTTTTGTGTAGGTCCCCTCAAATTCCACCTTGGGTTTGCCCATGTTTGTCCCAAATGAACCCAACTCCCTTTCGCCACATCTTGCTTGTATCCGAAGGCTGATTGAACTGGATCATGGATCTGGCCAGTCCATAGGTGGGTCCAGTAATACAGAATATTAAGAATCCTGATCGTGTAACACTATATTTGAAAATAAAATGAAACTGTGAATTTGTCTGTTTACAAGTCACACACACACAACACTTTTTTATCAGCTTCTATAGGTACATAACTTCTAGGCCTAGTTTGAAAATTGCTTTCCTAACACTAGCTTGATTTACAATGCAAAAGGTGAAATTATATCCCATTAAGCTTTTATATTGGGTTTGCTTTTTAACTTTTAAGTTATGGTTAAAGAATTGAGCATCATTAACCCAGGCAGTTATAAAACAGATTTTGAAGTGGATTATGAACAAGTGATTGTTACTTAATCAATTGAGTTTACATTGAGATGTACCTACAATTGTAATCTATATAACATTCTGTTTTGTTTCTGATTTTTATCAGATAAATAGAATGTCCCATAAGGCTCGAGCTTCTGCTGCGAATGACATAGGCTCAGTAGTAAGCTTGATGGATAGGATGGCTGGATCTGCACCAGGAAATGGTTCCAGAGCTGCTGTTGGGGAGGATCTGGCCGCTATGACAAATTGTCGTTTGCAAGCAAGAAACCTAATGTCTCAGGATGGTAATGCTGCAACAAAGAAAATGAAGCGTCATATGATTTCCATTCCCGTAAACACTGTATCTTCAGGTGGAACTGTAACCAACAGTTTCCAACAATACAATAACGAAGAGTCACAAGAGATAAAGTCAACAGCAACTTCCAGAATCAAGAAGCCAAGATTGGAGGTATGGCATATCCTAATGCATATAAATGTCATTTTTCTCACTGGTATGATTCTATTTGGAAATAGATAATAATTTTTTGTCTAACCAATTGTCTAATCTGCCTTTTCTTGCCCTTAAACAGTTAAACTCCACTGTGAATTTTGGAAAACTATCACTTAGATTCAGCTTATGTACACCTTTTTAATGGAAAACAATGTTAATTTGACAAATATATTGTGCAGTTTCAGATTTGTCCATCTTCCATTCTTTGCTTACAGTGCCCTTTGAATCAAATAAATTAACAGATAAAAGCATCTTGATAGTGCAGATCACAAGGCATATCAGATGCTAGTATAGGGTCCCTGGAAATGCATCTCCTCCCTGAAAATCCCTTGTCCCCTATTTCCCTATTTCACTTACAGTGCCCATTGAAGCATATAAATTAACAGACAAGAACATCTCATTACTGCATGATTACAAGGCATATTTAGATGCTAATATAGGGTCCCTGTAAATGCATTTCCTACCTCAAAATCTCTCATCCCCTACTTATTTCCCTATGTTAATTTGACAGATGTGTGCTTTCAGATTTGTCCATCTTCCATTCTTCACATACAGTGCCCTTTGAATCATAGAAACTAACAGATAAAAACATCTCATTAGTGCATGATTACAAGGCATATTCATATGTTAATATAGGGTCCCTGGAAATGCAATTCCTGTCTCAAAACCCTTTATCCCCTATCTACCTATTTTGCGTACTCTAGGATGGAAAGGAAATGTTTGCTGATCATTTTTTTTTCTGACTGCAGTACCTGATACAGAAAACAATTGGAGCATTTCTGAAATGTCCCCCAAGTTTCTTGTGAGTTTAGGAAATCCCTACCAATCCTAAGGACACTCATGTTGGTGTAAAATATTAATGCATCTTATTATTCTAAGTTTACCTTAGTTTAAGTAGGAAGCTTAGGCAAGATTATGAAAATCATGAAATTAATTGATTGTAATGTTTGTAAATCATATTAAGCACTCATAAGGATGAACTAGAGTTGAGCCCCAGTTAGCATCATAGTTAAAATACACCTTACTATGCTAAGTTTATCTAGGTTTAGCTAGGTAGCTTAGGTTGAATTATTTGAGTTACAAAAATAATAATCGTAATGTGGGCAATTCATAATATTCACCTCATTTAGATGAATTAGATGTCAGTCATTTTAGTCAACACCTCATTCACACTCCTTGATTGAATTTAATGTTAAATTAGATGACTGAGTTCATTAAACTCATCCCGTGGGTTAACTCCAAGCCACCTTCAATTAATGAGCTTAATTCTCAATCAGATTTAGTCAAACATTCGGTCAAGATGTCACCCTATTTGAAATATAAAAAAGCACTCATGCAACTTAGTCTTAGGATAAGTTACTGATCTTGGTACTGGTTCAAGTTTGGGTTTATGGGTTGGGTCAAATTTTTTTGGGGGTAATTAAGTTAGTAATTTAGTCAGAAATATATACATATTTGCAGCAGTAATTAAGTTCAGAATACCACATAGTGTCATATAATAAACAAAACCACCATAAAAGTTTAAAATGCCACAATGTCAATTAGTCAAACTTGGAAGTCATGATATATATTAAAATTAAAAATAATAAGATTAAGTGTCAATAATCAATCATCACTAATTAGGCATCAGTGTCAGATGGGTTTTCAAAAATATCATCATCACCATACATATTAGATGATGTAGGTATTGGTATATTAGAAGAACCACAAACAGTGTTGTGAATAATAAAGATGGAGAAGATAGAATGAGGATTCAAACATACATGCATTCCAAATCCTAATCTACATCAAATTGCACCTCCGATTAAACAAAGAAATTGGATAAAAATTTAAGAGGCCCTCATTTCTTTGGCTTGGGGATGGTTTGATTTATAGATTGGGGGGATAATTGATCAAGAATTGAGATTGATCTAAGAGATCAATAGTTGCAGATGATTAAGGGGTTTGGAAGAAGGAAAAGCCTCTGAGTGGCACCTTGTGATTGGTGCACTTGAAGAGGGTAAGGTTTAAAGAGATTTGGATGGTCAACATTGTTTTAGTTTGAATAAAGGGTGGAGATTAAAAGTTCTCACATGTGAGAAGGATCATGGGGATGTGTGATTGTGCCATGTGATTGATCTCACATTTGTAAGAATCACATGTGATTATGTGATTTGAAAGGTAAGAGATCTCACACATGTGTATGATGGAGGTTGTGGATCCTTTTGGGGTGTTAGGACTCTAAATCACAGCTCCATTTCCTAGAACCAAAATCCACTCACAGGGTCAGAATCGTCAACAAGTGTGTGAAATTGATTCATCTATAGACTAATGGAGGACTTTGAGCTAACTCTACGAGAGTGGGTTATCTCTCTTGCACTTTGAGCTCAGCTTAGACTCAGGAGGGTATTTCTAGAGGTGAAAGAATAAAACAAACACATGAACTAGTAGTTAAACCCAAATTGTTGATTTAACCCCAACGCTATCATTGGGCTGAGAGCAACTAGCTACTAAATGACCTCTGTATAGCTGATATAACACTTTGACAGTGAATGCAAGATGGGAGTGAGTTGCTGTAATGTCCCTTATTGGATTATCTAATTTTTTTGTCTTTTAGTCTTCTTAATTGAAATACTCAATGGGTTCAGAGCCAATAATTTCAATGCTAAACTCTCAATCCTATTAAGAGCTACTTCCAAAGACTAATACTAGCTGGATTATAAGATCAGTTATATATATGTATATACTCCTTATAAATGGTTCCCTTTTGATATATTTAATCTATAATTCTGTACACTACTTTTCCAACCTATATATCTCCACTATTCGATGATCCCCCCTTTTGGTTTCATTCTTTATTTATACTTGCCAATGGTCATGTCTTTTTGTAAAGGACGTTTCTTCCTCCTTTTTTATGTATGTGTCCTTAGGTAAAAGGCATTACTGCCTCAGGCTTATTTAATTTTCTGACTTTAAACTAACTATTGGCTTCCATAACAAATTGATGTCTTATATTACGCCTACCGCTACCCATAATTACTCATAATCGTTTCCTTAACAATTTTACCATATATTAACGATTGGTGGTGAATACGGTGATGTAAGCTTTAAGACATGATGATGGTGATAATGATACGTTTCCTGGCCTGATTGGTTGATGTTCCTAGTTAAACAAGAAAGCTATCTGTATTTCATATTATAATGCTTCTCTTATATCGTCAGCCCAAGATTACCGTTAACTATGATAATATTCTTAGATTAGGATTGACAGACTTGAATGGAAAGCCATTCTCCTAGTGGCTTAGGTATGGAAAGATCGACCATCTAGTCACTTTTCTTCCTCACATTTGTGGTCCCTTATGATAATGTATTAAGGCGCAATATGAAGAAATGCCTGTGATTTTGGAGCAAGTATAAAGTGACTCTTACTGAAGATAGTATCCTGTAAGATAATTATCGGCCAACACCATTAACTTTCCTGGAACGTACTTAGTCTTAGGTGCCTTTACCGATATTGATTTCTCTAAACTTGAATCATCGGGTTGTGTGATGATTGGAGGTCATGACATAGTATTTATACACAACGTTGTCTTCAGGGATATTTGATAACTCTCCAATGAGTAAATCGATGTCTAAAGACAACAGTCTGAATGCTTCTTGAGTATCATGATTTGTCAATAGTGGTTGCTCAACCATGATGTTTGTTTCTATATTAATATATATCATATACTTCTTATATCTATAGATTGACATTTCATAATTATAGTGTTGTTAATTTTGATATTTATCACATCGTAGCAATAAGGATATAATAATGTTAATTTATATATTATAATTATAATATTATCTAGATAATTATAATTATAATAGTAATACTTAAATTGAGATTACTTGTATTTATATTTTGATATTTATTTACTTATGTTATTTGTATTTTAGTATTATTTTGTCATTTCAGGGGTATGTCATTTCGGGGGCATGCCAGTTGCATGATTCACATAAACTGATATATATTCTTCCCTGCATGTAATGTAATCATGAACCACACAATTGAAACTGAAATGAAAAGGTATCAAATGATTTGTTTTGATGTTTATGACTGGAATGGGTACATAAGGGACCAGTGTCTATCCTAGGATAATAGAGTCACATATGACAAGGGGAAATGGCAAAGGGAAGAACAAATTACAACTAATCTATGCATTAAAATGCATCCACATTTATTATTGTTAGTTTTATCTACTTAGTTATTCATCAATGAACTATTCAAACTCACAAGTAAACACAAAAAGAGTTGTTACAAGACATGCAACAAGCTTAGAATTCTTTCATATTCTCTTGAAGTGATTACAATCCCAAAAACAAATGTACTGAAGAAAATATTCTACAAATAGTCCATCTTTTGAGTTTTCCCACACATCAATGGAGACATAAAACTGGACAATGATATATTAATCTTCTACTAGCAATTTGACACTATCTTTGCCTCCTTGCAATTGCTCTGAAAATTATTTTCTATACAAATCTGCCTTCTTTGGAGTATTCTTCTATTCTTCTCAACCTCTCAATACCGTCCAATGATCATAATGAAGGAGGGAAAACTAATTAAAAACATTCTCTGGCTGAAAACCCTAAGTCACGATACAACAACAATGTCAAAATCCATGGCGGTGGTTGAATCACGCCCAAATGGGTTATGCAGATTGAAAGAGGATGGCTACAATTAAATTTGGGTGGTCGAACGACTGTTTGGCAATTATAGAGGTAGCTGAAATTTAAAAACAAAGCATTGGCTTGTTGGTGCCCAAATGCATTAAAATGAATCTATGTAGGCCTTAGATCACCCTTTGTCGACGCTCAAACACTTATTGACAACCAACTACCAAACATGTGCAACATATCTCGTGCACCTTGTCAGCGATCACAATGTCAATAGGCATTGTCGACACCTTCCTGCACACCTTTCTTCTCTCTTCCCGTCGGCAATTTCATGTTGATTGGGAACCAACACCATCGCGCATTCAACATCCCCACACATTGTCAGAGCTTAGGTAGGGTTTGGGAACTAGGAACCAATGGTTCAACCATCAGCCCCTAGGGAACTATCAACCACCTCCCTTCATCAACTAAGATTTTAATTGCTTTCTTGATTTAGGCAAAATCTGAATTTTTGATTTTGGAAAATTGAGAATTAGAGTCCCAACATGGGGAATGAATAGTTAGATTTTTTGAGAGGGTTTTTGGAGAAGTGGGATGGATTGAACAAGTGCATGCCAAGTTTGACCACGACTTAAGCATGCTTTGGAATGTTAAAGTGAATTAACTAGTTAACTAATTGGTGTTAGTCAACAAATTGATTGGGGGATTTTGGGATTGTAATGTCCCTATTGGACGAAAAACTCAATGACTAAGGGAGTGCAGTGCTTCCCACGTGTAAGGCGTGGTTGGGCGTTGGCCTTGGATGCTCTGGTGGGACGCAAGCCCCACCCTTAATACCTTGGGTAGCTGCCTTCACTACAAGGTCGGTCTTTTGGTGTAGTGGTTGGGCCTTAGTGGTATCAGAGCCGAGGTCTCAAGGTTAAGCCTTGCGGAGCGTGGTGGGCTGTAATGTCCCCGTTGGACGCAAAACCCAATGACTAAGGGAGTGCAGTGCTTCCCATGTGCAAGGCGTGATTGGGCATTGGCCTCAGATGCTCCAGTGCGACGCAAGCCCCACCCTTAACACCCTGGGTAGCCGCCCTAACTACAAGGCTGGTCTTTTGGTGTAGTGGTTGGGCCTTCGTGGTATCAGAGCCGAGTTCTCGAGGTCGAGCCTTGCAGAGCGTGGTGGGCTGTAATGTCCTCGTTGGATGCAAAAACCCAACGACTAAGGGAGTGCAGTGCTTCCCACATGTAAGGCATGGTTGGGCATTGGCCTCAGATGCTCCGGTGGGACACAAGCCCCACCCTTAACACCCTGGATAGCCGCCCTCACTGCAAGGCCGGTCTTTTGGTGTAGAATTAAATAGATGGGGTGCATTTATTTATTTTTTGTAAGATATGGATGTGAAGGGTGAACTTGATCATTTATTTAATTAAAGGAGACTAAAGAGGAAAAGGGGGATAAAAGATTAATTAATTAGATAAATGATTGGTATTTATTTAATTAATGTTAGGAGGATAATTGGGAATGTTAATTAATCATTGGTTTTATTTAATTAACACTAGAATGGAATAAAAGCGGATTTGGTTAGGGTCTAGATGATTTTAGGTGTCTACAAGTGACAATGACATTGTCATGCTCGTTAGCTAGCTCATCCTCAAAATTATGTTTAGCAAGTTGAGAAGTGAAAGCATCCAAGTATGTTTTGGCTCAATTTCCCACTTCCTTGTTGCAGTTTTGTCTATGTGAAAGGTGGAATTTGAAATGCACATGCAATTAGTCCTTTATCTTTCTTGGGTGTAGTCAGTTGCACTTTATTGAGTGGATGGAAGAGTATGTGCTCCAATTTCTCTTAGAAGTAGATGACCTAGCAACCTACTAAGACAAAATTAGAGAGTTAGAGTCGTAAAATTTAAATGATAAATGAAACTTAATTTTTTTAAAATAAAACTTGCAATAAAATTTTGATTGCAAGAGATTGTAGGTGTGTGAATGGTTGGCTATGAAAGTACCAACTGTGAACATTGGCCTAGAGCTTTTCATGAAGAGTATCAATATGAAAGTCATTGAAGTGTACAAAATCTATGAGCTCAATCTTGATTGCATCTCATAAACTAGGATCAATGAAGAGTACAAATTATTGCCTTGTATCCTTTGTTGACTTTAAAATATCTATATAGGGCAATCCTTGTCAACACAAAAAACATCTCTACATTATAATATTTGGTACTCATTGCAAATGCAAGAAGATGTAATGAGGTGGTCATTTTGTTCCATCTCTCTTCAATAATTTTGAGTAGTTTTAAGAAGATGTAATGAAGAGTACAAATTATTGCCTTATATCCTTTGTTGACTTTAAACTAGGATCAATGAAGAGTACAAATTATTGCCTTGTATCCTTTGTTGACTTTAAAATATCTATATAGGGCAATCCTTGTCAACACAAAAAACATCTCTACATTATAATATTTGGTACTCATTGCAAATGCAAGAAGATGTAATGAGGTGGTGATTTTGTTCCATCTCTCTTCAATAATTTTGAGTAGTTTTAAGAAGATGTAATGAAGAGTACAAATTATTGCCTTATATCCTTTGTTGACTTTAAACTAGGATCAATGAAGAGTACAAATTATTGCCTTGTATCCTTTGTTGACTTTAAAATATCTATATAGGGCAATCCTTGTCAACACAAAAAGATCTCTACATTATAATATTTGGTACTCATTGCAAATGCAAGAAGATGTAATGAGGTGGTCATTTTGTTCCATCTCTCTTCAATAATTTTGAGTAGTTTTAAGAAGATGTAATGAAGAGTACAAATTATTGCCTTATATCCTTTGTTGACTTTAAACTAGGATCAATGAAGAGTACAAATTATTGCCTTGTATCCTTTGTTGACTTTAAAATATCTATATAGGGCAATCCTTGTCAACACAAAAAACATCTCTACATTATAATATTTGGTACTCATTGCAAATGCAAGAAGATGTAATGAGGTGGTGATTTTGTTCCATCTCTCTTCAATAATTTTGAGTAGTTTTAAGAAGATGTAATGAAGAGTACAAATTATTGCCTTATATCCTTTGTTGACTTTAAACTAGGATCAATGAAGAGTACAAATTATTGCCTTGTATCCTTTGTTGACTTTAAAATATCTATATAGGGCAATCCTTGTCAACACAAAAAACATCTCTACATTATAATATTTGGTACTCATTGCAAATGCAAGAAGATGTAATGAGGTGGTCATTTTGTTCCATCTCTCTTCAATAATTTTGAGTAGTTTTAAGAAGATGTAATGAAGAGTACAAATTATTGCCTTATATCCTTTGTTGACTTTAAACTAGGATCAATGAAGAGTACAAATTATTGCCTTGTATCCTTTGTTGACTTTAAAATATCTATATAGGGCAATCCTTGTCAACACAAAAAACATCTCTACATTATAATATTTGGTACTCATTGCAAATGCAAGAAGATGTAATGAGGTGGTGATTTTGTTCCATCTCTCTTCAATAATTTTGAGTAGTTTTAAGAAAGTTTCTCCTAGATCTTGCTCTTTCTCATTTATGATGTTCATCTTCTGAATCATTGAGTCAATGCCTTTTACCTTTCTCCCAAACAAAGCCTATCCATGTCAATATAACACACCAAACTAAAAATGGACTTGGTGAATTAAGGAGATATTCAATGCAATCCCACCACATGTTATTGAGGATCATTCGCTTAATATTTGTTGCCCAATTAGTGCTAGACTACCTCCATATGGATCAATTTTGGTTGATTACCATGTAAAAAAATGCCTCTTGAACCTTAACAAGTTATCTCAAGATGATTATGTTGGATGTTGTAACAATCGATTCTAATTACCCTAAAATTAACACTGTTTTTTTGTTTATTATCTTTATTATGTTATTTATTTGTAGACTAACGTACTTCTATTTATTTGTAGACTAAGGTACTTCTATCCATATAGGATAGGCATCCATCCATTTGGGATAGGCATCAAACCATATGGGTTAGGCATTTGTCCATACAAGATAGGAGTTCATCTATCCATTCGGGTTAGGCATCTACCCAAATGGGGTAGGCATCTATCTATAAAGGATGGGCATGTGCTTTAGCTAGAGACTTAGACTCATCAGGACCATTTGGATCCTGAGTCACTCTCTAAAGACTACACTCCCCTATTGGAAGTGCATTGAGGTCATCGTCTTTAGGAGTATATATGCATAAATAGCTTGAGTCCCACCTCAGAATTTGGCCTAAAGCCTCGGGGAGTCGAGCAAATCCATCTCAAATTTCTTCCCTTTCCTTAAACCAATAATTCTCTTGAATGATTAGGTTAGAGTTTTCTTCCCTTCCCTTAAACCGATAATTCTCTTAAATGATTAAATCTTGAATTATTGATCGAGTTAGTATAATTTTTCTTAGACACACTCTAAGCCCCATCCATGAATGCATGAGTACTGGGAACATTCTTTGTTTTCCAGACTACCTACATACTTTGCTTCCAAATGGGACCAAGGCATAAAAAATGTAGTTTTGTTTTCTACTCTAAATTTGATGTGAATTGTTGTGTGGGTACATAGCTCTTTCTAGGGCCCCTTTTCCTCGGACAATTCCTCTGTGACTACTATCCACAAAGGGAAGCAATAATCATAAGTAAATAGTCATCATGACGATTACTCGTTTCTTAAAATCAACTAATGTTTAGTCCTAAATAACATCACCCTTTAAATTGATTGTAATTGAAATTCCATTATCAAGATTGAATATCAAATAACTTAAAGTTATATGGAAGTATTTTGCATCCTACATGGGGGTTTTCTAGGTTTGAACTAGCGTGATTTGGTTCATTTGATTATGCCACAAATGCTGTTTTTGATTATGGGTAAAGTGGGTTTTGATGGGGCCTCGAAACCCAGTACAAACAGGTTTTACAGGGACCTGAAACCCGAACAAAGAGAGAGCTGCCTAAAATAAAAGACATATCAACAACAACCATAAAGAGAAAGACAAGACTACACGAGCTGCATGAAATAGGTTTTGAAGGGGCCTTAAACCCTTTTACAAACAGGTTTTGACAAGGACCTTAGACCCTTAGATAAACTTAAGCATTGCCTGAATTAGCCAGGCGTCAGTAAACCAATCGCTCAAAACATCCAAATTTGAGCCCAAAAAAATTGTAACACTCAGGGAAGACACCATTGAGCCAAGAGAGAACATCTTAATGGTGTAGAGCACCAACAAACCCCACACAGTAAAAATCTGCAATGCATCAACTTTTGTGCAGTACCAAACCACACGCAAAGCATCAGCTTCCTTGCAACACCATTCCACTCGGTCAACCAACCCAACTCCACCTCTAGTGGAGAGGACTCCCCTCTATAGGAGAGGATGAAGAGAAACCCCTTACCACCAATTAAACTTAAAATTTTAAAATTAAATGATAATTTTAATTAATCATTATAATTAATTGCATTTAATAGTTAAATCTAACAATTAGGTTATTATATTATAGATATTTTTAATAAAACTCAAGATGAATAACTTATAAATGTTTGGGTAAATTTGAATCTTCTAATTTAGATAATTATTTAAAGCCTTTTTAAAAATAAATTGAAAATACTAATCCAAATTTTGCTAGGAAAAGCGGGATGTTGATTTATTATAAATAATTGAGGAATTTAAAAAAAAATCATCTATATATATATATTTAATAAAAATAAATAAAAGTAGACGAATTCCTTTAAAGGAGTCGTAGACCCTTAAGAGGCCTACGATGTGTTTTACACAGGGCACGACCTAACAAGCCTATGACTTGTGTAAAACAGGTCGCAAGGCATATAATTTTTAAAAAAAAAATATTAAATTTTAACATCTATTAAAATTATTACATATATAAATATAAGAAAATTATCAAAGAATAAATATTTTAAACTATTATATATGTAGATCATTATTTTATATAATATATATATGATTTTTTTTTAATAGTTTATTATTCTATTTTTAAAATGGGCTTATAAACACAAAACCTACTTGGAACGCAAAAGAATCCAATCTTTTCTTTGTTCAACCGATCTTCAGTCTTAACCCCTTCTCTCAATCAATTTGGTGTCTTCTTCTTTCTCCCATTAGCAACACCTTCTTCTTCTCTGTCTTGAAGAGAATGAACCTTGCAATCATCCAAAGCAAAAACCATCCATATGCATTCTACAAACCCCTTTTTATAAGAAACCTCCTCGTCACAGAATCTTCCAAATATAAAATATGTAACTCCCAACGTGAAACAAAATAGCAACTCCCATGTGATGTAAAATATGTAACTCCCATTTGTCATTAAAAAAATAAAAAATTAGTTTTATTCTTTCCATTTGATCTTTTGAACCCAAACTTAGTTTTATTTTGTCATAATTTTTTTTTAAACTCATTTTGCGAAGTGTCTTTTCTTTTTCTCCATAATATGAGTTAAATTTTGCATCATGAATTTAATTTATTTATTTCTAATTTAAATTACTTGTGTTTTACAGAAAAATATCTATTTGATTTTTCTAATGGTTTTATTTTTCTTATAACTATATCTATATTTGATTAATTTATTAATTTGATTCAACTTCTTTAATATTTAGTTTTTCCTTTATTTATATATTTGCATTATCCACTCTATTTGTGTGCCAAATTTCTGCATTATCAAGTTGAGGGAGTGGACACATGGTGTCCAACATATGTGTCTATATGTCACCTCAACCAATAACCTTGCAGCTATGCAATTTTAACATTGTTTACTATGAGTTGGGCAACATTTTGTGGCCCAAACATCTCAATGGACTCTATCAAGCTGTTGGCAATGAAGTTTGCATTCATACTTGCTCCTCACAATCTTCTGCCCTAAAAACCATTTCCCCTTTAGGGTAGACTGCAATGATATTTACTTAGGGTCCTATTTTTGCAATCTTTCCATCTATCAAAAATAGATACTCTCATTTCGAACTATAAAACCCTAATTGGCTGCAATGAAGCGTTGACAATTTTTTTTCCTTGGCCAACTGATTATTATTGGGTCTCATTTAATATTTGGACCATTGGCATTATGTCTTAAGTGTGTAGTTGCTGCCAAAGTGCTGTTGAAGTGGACAATTGCTGCAGAAGTTGCACAAGTTGCTGCTGGAGTTGTGGCAGCTTGTCGCTGAAATTGTGGGTTATTTTGACAGCATAATAATAATAAAATATTTTTTGTTCTTTTGCAGCTGCTGATTTTGGAAAAGGGTCATGCTTCTTGTTGTTTATTTGTGTGGGTAGTGATAAGGTGGCAAATGCCTTATAATGTGGGCTGTTGTCCATTTACAACTGTTATTATTGATTTCCAATGGGCCGTGGCTGCATATGCATACATGGAAGGTGAACAATGGTGACAATCCTCTATTGAAGGTCATTAAGGCTGGTAGGCAAAGGGTTTTAGATTCCATAGGGGTGGTTTGACAGTAGAGTAGTGATAAGACTGATTGACACCATTATAGGGCTGATTCATTTATCATTGTTGTAAAGGCAAAGGTAAAGGTGAATGAAAAAAGGATCAAATACTTTGTTTTGGGGGTTAAGTTGGCTTGTGAGTCCATTCTTATTGCTGTGATCAAAGGCAGACAACAGGATTGCAGAGTTTTAGAGAGTGCAAGGAGCTTTGTGGAGATAGGGAAGTTGTATTTGTTTCTACACAAATACAGAAAAAACATTTTTATGGCATTATCTCCATGTAATTGCACTGTTTAGTGAATGAGATGCTATAGGCATATCTCTTGCTTGAGTCTTTTAGCCTTATAGTTTTTTTCCAGGGATAACTATAGTGTCATATGATTGCTTCTTGTGATGCACTCTATTTATTGTTTGTTTCAGCTATTTCATTTATTTTTTAAGCATATTAATATTGCTATAGGCATGATAAAATCCATTTAGGCAGATTGCTAAGATTGTAGAGTGTTATTGAAATCTATAGTTGGTGAACCACCAGGGTTCTCAACCCAATGGAATATGGATCAAGTGGTATTAGAACCATCTTTCCTTGTGCCCAGGGTTACTAACAACCTGGTTTAGTTGTTTCTCTAATTTTGGGGGTGCAGGGTTTTGTGGTTTGTAAGTTGCAGCTATGGGGAAATTTAGTAAGTGCAAACTTTCAGCATTAGAAATAATGTCAACTCTTTCAACAAGAGAACAAGAGTTCGAAGAAAAGAGGAAGGTCAATTAGAGAGCTATTGGCAAGATTGCAGATTGCTGGTGAAGGAGTGGAGAGCAAAAGATAATACACCATGTGTGATGTAGAAACCCAAATAGAGGCATGCATAGTAAGCACATCTTCAAGAACTTTTGTTTCCCCTAAGAGGAGAAAATTAGAGACTTAGAAGATGGAACAACTCTAAGGTGGAGAAGATTGAAGAGAGTTCCACGACCATTTAGGTATGAGCAAAGAGGCATCAAAGAATGGACAACCAAAAGAAGGGCTTGGCATTCAAGGTGAGTGCAAAACATCTCCAAGGAGAGGACAAGAACCTAAAGAAACTTGCAGCTCAATGAGGGTTTGAGGAGTCCAAGAAAGAAGAGAAGGGATAGGAAGAAGTCTTCTATTAATTGCTTCTTTTGCCATAAAAAAGGGCACAATATAATGCAACGTTGAGAAGTACACCCTTTCAAAATCATTGGTTTGACGAATCACAACGAGGTGTTGGAAAAATTATTATTGTCATTGATGTCAAAGATGGTATTTGATGGCCGCCCATGGATCTAAGTTTAGCACCCATTGAAAGCAAAATTAAAATTAAAATTACATGTTATGTGGGCCAACCTCTCCTTGTGTGGCGCCCATTTCTAGTGGGAGTTAAAAATTAAAAATATATTAATTTTATTTTTGAAAAGAGGGACGACCACCCCCCTTGGATGGTGCACCCAAACTTGGGCAATAAAACAAAAATAAATAAATATTATTCTTGCAAGTGGGTTCACCCCTCTTGGAGGAGTCGCCTCCCTTAGGTTAAGAGGCATTGTGGAAGGTATAAATAAGAAGATTGAAGAGAGTTCCATGACCATTTAGGTATGAGCAAGGAGGCATCAAAGAATGGACAACCAAAAGAAGGGCTTGGCATTCAAGGTGAGTGCAAAACATCCTAGGAGAGGACATGAACCTAAAGGAACTTGTAGCTCAAGGAGAGTTCGAGGAGTCCAAGAAAGAAGAACTAGGTACAAATAGAAAAGAAAGGGTAACAAAAACCCATAAGAGTTAAGAGCTTCCACCAAGGAAAACTAAAGAACGTCAAGTAACATTGTCAGGACTAGAAATAGTGAAGTTGCTAGTGACATCAGCGATCATTGTGAAGGGCCCGATACAAGATTTGATAATGCTCATCATGGTGTGTTGAGGGTCGAGATGGGTACTTGCACCAAGATCACACATAATATCGAAGGCCAAAGTAACCCTTGTAGCATTGAAAAATTTATAATATGTATTTGTCATTGTGACTAGAGTGGTGGTCAGAGAGGAGATATTTATTTATGAGAGGAAGTTGGGCCATACTGTTGAGGAGAAACAAGACCATGACATTGAGGAGGAACATGTTGAGGTAGAAGTTGTGAGAGACACCGTGCCACAATTTTATCTATCTATGAGAGTAGTAGTATCCAAAGATTTTTTAGGGCTACTAGTCTCTTGGATGTGTTGAAAGGAGGTGGTCAACTTGGGGGCTCTAGAATCTTGACAAACCACATGCAAAGATTTGTATCAAAGGGTGATGGCCTCTTGAAAACAAAGAGGTAAATACAGTTGGTTTGAATATTTAAAGGAAGTAGAGAGATTGTTGTCCGAGTCTTAGTAGACTAGTAATATATCCATTGGATCTCATAATAAATGGGGCATTTGAAGATGAAATGTTCTGTGGTATCAACTTGGAATATTTTGATCTATCTCGATTCCTAGTTGATGTGAACACGCCCTCATTGGTCGAGGGGAAACCTCAAGCCATGCAATCAATGACGTTGGAGATAGTAAGGATGGTAAAGTTTACCATCCTTGACTTGTAGGAAATGCTTAATGTGAAAAGCAAGCTTCGGGTTGAGAGGCACAAGAGGGGAGATCCCAATGACTTGGATGTACAACTTTTAAATGTCCTTTTTTGTAGCTCCTATGATGGTCTCCTTTGAAGGGAGTTGTGAAGGAGTGTCCAAGGAATATATGAAAGGAGTTAGTTTGTCAATAGAGGTGCCAATAGAAAAGAGCGAGCTAGCCTCAAAGTACCAACAATGATGGTGTGAAACTAGACCCTATGAGGCAATCTTCATAGAAGAACAAAGAGCTAGAGATGGATATATATTATGACTAAATGCAGAGTCACCCATGGATTTGAGTCTATGTATGGATAAAGTAAGTTGGAAGATAGTCTTAAGACACAATGGTTGGGAAACAAACTTTGCTTGATTAATGTTGTAAGGAACAATATACTTGCACCTAATAAGATGTTGTAGCATGCGAGTTTTGACTCTCTTAGTATGGGGCCCAATCAATGTCTCAAGCTAGGCCCCCAAACATTGGAGCTGTATAAAACTATGGGCTTGATGATGGTATCAAAGAGATATCTTGGAAGTGGATCTAGAAACACCGATGTTCCAAAGAGAGAAAGAGAGACATATCCCTTACATAGACGTGAATGTGAGTCAAGCTTCGTGCTGAAGGAGGGACTAGAGAATTTGACTCCAAAGTTGGTGTAAATGGATGTGATATCTAAGGCTGCCCCTTGATAAAAGAATTGGGATTTGGAAAGATGTTTGGAGAGATTGAAAATTATGATCATAGTTTTATGGAGGCTGACCACAAGTTGGCAGAGATCACAAAAATAAGCAAGGGCATCAAGTTGTCATTGTAAACTTTCAGTAGAGTGAGAAGAGACCAACATCATGAGCAAAAAGTAGGATGAGAATAATCACCTCATATAAAGTGCAGCCATCACTTAGGTGAGTGTGGTGTTGAAGAAATACCTCCAACTCATCAATGTAGATGCTAAAGAGGGTTGAGGAGAGAGGAGACCCCTTTTTGACCCCAATGGTACTCTTGATTAAATTGTGGGAGGTATGGAAATGCCCAATAATTGTCTCGTAAAACCTCCAAGCAATAGTAATGAGAGAACTGAGAATGCCAATATCACGCATCTGTTGGAAAAGCAGGTGTCTCGAAAGTGAGTCAAAGGAACAAGAGGTTCAAAATGAGCCTTCAAATATTTGTGCAGATTGGTTTCCTTTTAGTTTTCTTGATGTTGTAAATGTATTAGTGAAGGTACATGTTGATGTCCATGATTGGTTCACATTTGCTTGAAGCATGGAGTGGGCTTGGGGTTTCCAAGCCAAAACAAGAAGGATTCTTGAGGCTAAATGTGGGTACTTGGGAATTCTTCAATTGGTTATATTTTTAGTGAGCTTTTGTGGACCAAAGTCCCTTTTGGCAAGGGAAGTATGATGCATAACTAGGTCTCATTTTGACATTTGGACAATTGTGGTCATGTCTTACGTGCACAATTGTTGTTGAAGTGCTTAGGAGTTGCTACTAAGGATGACAAGTTGCTGCTGAAGTGCTCTTTTTAATTTAAAAAACATTTTTTAATCAAAAAATCCCTTTTCTAGTGTTATCCGAAATTTGTCTTGGGAGTGTCCACATGCTGCATGGTCAAGCCTTGGACATGCCCTAACCATACTCAAGCTGGATCTGGCTTGGGACTAGTCCTGGTTTGGGAGGGATAGTTGCTGAACCCAGTATCATATGTTTTAGCCTTTTAGGTATTCATAGGGTCCTTGATTTGATAGGGTGGGGTTTTTTAAGGTGTTATGGTGGCATGAATTTCTGTACAGCAATGCTTTGTTTATTACTGTGAAGTAACTTCTTGAACCTTGGTAAATAATTTATCATCATATGCAGATTGATGTGATCCGTAAACTCTTATAATCTAGAATTCAAGAATCAACAAAACATGGAATTATTTCCTTCTTTCTTATGCAATGAAGTTTACTTAAGAGAAGAGAATATTGTGATCAAAACAGAAATAAAACTTGCAACAACTCACAAAAACTCAGATTTTTATCCTGGAAACCCTCAATATGGAGAAAAACCAGCTTTTATGGTTGTGGCGATGGCCTTCTTATCTCTTTTATTAACTTGGGAAGATGATTACAATAAGTGGGACTCAATTTCTATCATTTACTTATGTTTATCTCCTTCTTACTATGAACAGCTAAATTCTACATTATTTTTCTAATTCTCAAATCTCCAACACATTACAATCCCTTTTATATAGATTTCTCATGACAATAGAGTTCTTCTAGGCCCTAAATAATCTCTGTAGACACAAGAAGCTGAAATGACCATTATACAGAACACATTCCATATCTGAAGTGGTCATTGTCAGTGGATAGTAATGCAGCTGTTATGCAAACCAGTAGCTACCATGCTCATAGTCCCATCCAGCTACATTCTGCTCTGTTTTTCCTTTTCTGATCCTGTTCTTGTATCGGAATTCACGTTACTGTTCAATTTTTTTGTGTCTAATTACATTTTCCAGACCCATTTTGGATCACAGTGCTTGATTACCATTTCTGAGGTTTTGTTGGTACTTATTTTTTCTGTAGAAATGATTATGGCAAGTTGTGCTTAAATGACTTTAATTCATATATACTTATTTTTGTAAAAGCACTTCTGGCATTATTCCATCAAAGCTTGTGAGTTATATATTGTCAAATTCTAGGTACTTGAAGGTATAAGATTAACTAAGATTATCAAAATTACAAACTGAACGGTGCTTTGAAAATCTTACAAGCAGTGCTTCTGGAGAAACAAACTGCAATTTTTTCCAACTAAACTGGTTAGTCAGTTTCAATGTCAATGTCTTTAGGTTATGAATAAATCAAGTTTCTTATGGGTTTGATCTGGGTTTGAGAAGCAGTGCCCCTCATGGGGGTTGGGGCAGCATCCTTGCCAATGCTGCCCCCAGCAGGGTTGAGGGGCACACCATTTTCACAATTTTATCACTTAAGGGGCGAAATTAGATATTTGACACATTTTTGTTTATAAAAGTGTTTTTGAAAAATGACTTTTTGTTTGGGCAGCCCTTGGGTCCACACATGAGTAACTTGGGTTTGTCCTACCTAGGCACCCCAAGTTCATTGTGGATACTTCTATGAACCCACAATGAACCTAGGATGCTTGGGTGGGATCCTCGAGGAACCTAGGCTGCTCCCATCATAGGACTGGTACCTAGACAGTTCAGTATGGGACTGGGAGCCTAAGGGGGCGTACCTAGTAATATAGTTATAAACCATTAAGAAGTGGATTAAATTACTTGCGACATCCGAGAGGAATTCCAATTTTTTGATAGAATTTTTCTACAAAAGAATCTAACATTTAGGGGGAAAATGGCCTAAATAATGTTTAAGTGACCAGTTTTGTCAAGATATCAAACCTAGTTCAAATGTTTGGCTTTTCAGCTCAATTTAGAATCTTGATATATATTGATTTATTTTTGTATTTTTCCGTCGCAGAGTACCTCTGTACCATTTTGTAAGTTTGGAGTCGCATTGAAATTTGACATATTATTTGGTTAATAGTCTAATCTCTAACAATGGTTTAACAGACTTGAGTCTGCATTTAAATGTTTCATTTTGATATTTGTACCCAGTTTCTGATTTCATAATTCATTTGTTGTTTCGCATTTCATTTCATAGGTTTTGATTTTCAAATAATTGAACTTTGAATGTTCTTACTTTTAAGCTCTTAACTCAATAGATTTTAAGATTTTTGATTATAAAATAGGCATAGCTACGCTCATCTCTTCCACTATTGGTGCCTCTTCCTTCAATGACTCTGTTAATTCCATTCCATATAATATTGTCCTGCAAAGATGGCCTCCTCTGGAACAGGAGTAGAATCATCAGCCTGCAGAGCTTTTCTGTGCCATTTTTCCTCCATCTTTTCTACCACCATTATTATTGCCATGGCTCTGCAAGTCTTTATGTTCATAAAGATAGTTTGTTTTTTTAATTTCTAGACCTTTCTATTCGGACACTCACCTCCTATACACCCACGTATCTTTGATGTTCATTAAACCTTGGCTCAAGGGAAGAGAATACAGGGTGGATACTTGGTACTGCCAATGTAGTCACCAAATCCAAGACAATTAGGTTCATGAAACCTTGCAAAGGAACGACACAAATAGGTATTACCCCACCAAACACACCACAATAAAACCGAATTAAAAAACAGACTTAATATTAATCACCAACTATTAACATTAGGACAATCAAAGTCTTAATCAAAATATTGACAATCAAACAAATAACAACAACAAAGGCACAAAGAAGAATTAAGAATGGGAGGCACAAATTGATGAACAGAACCAATCAGATTTAATTGTAGGAAAGGGTGCAGCTCAAAGAGCTTCAATGGAGGATGACCATTTGTCTTACTCACCAAGCTCTAGAGCTCCACCTTCTCATTTCACCAATTGGCTCAAACAAACAATTATTATTTTTTCCCTTCTTTTAATGCAACCTACAACCTGTCTGAAATTTCGTTTACTTTTTATTTTTATATTTTTTTGTTGTGTTCACAAACCTGGAGCAGGTGCAGCTTTGTATTATTTGAGGGAAGATTATATACCATAAAGTGACTCTTTTAAATATAACAATGATAATAAGCATAAACGAAGCACGCTAATTTACACAATTATCAACGTGATTTAAATGTCACTTCTGTTGGAGTGCTCTTTGTGCTCTTGCAGATTCCAATCTTCATCTAGCAACCTGCATCGTCTTCTTTCCGTTCTCTTTTTTTTTTCTCTCCACAAGTAGCTCCTTTTAAAGATTCATGGACTCCACTCTTTATCATTTAAATCCTGAAAGTGCTGCCCATGCTCAATAAATGCTTCTGCAGCAATATTTTTATCATGATAGTCCTATCTTTTGAGATTGTTGCCCATGCCCTAGTAAATGTGTTGTAAATATTTGCTGTGAAGTTTATTGACTTTTGTTTAGACCTTTCTACTCATGAATATAACTTTTCAATTTTAAAGATTTAAACAAGATAGTGATATGCCTTTATTAAAGATTGGGCATTTATTTTTTCATATATATAAGAATATTTAAAAGAATAAAATCAGTTATTAATTACCAAGCATATATAAACTAATAAGTTATATATTAATTAACTGGGAAAAATGTGAACATAATGGAGTTCTTGGAATCTGAAGGTATAGCTGAGAAGGTTTTGAGTGAAGATAGTCACAAAAATGTTCAGCTGGAGAAGCAGAGGGCTGAGATGATGTAATATCCCCGATTTAGCCCTACGCTCTACAATTGGATTTAGCCTATTTCTAGAAACTCGTAGGCTAAGCAGCATGGGAACACTTACTGTTTATAGTAAGTCATGATACTGCTCAATTGGCATACAGATGTGGTTTTGGCAAACTTACTATTTATAGAAATATGCTATTTTTGGTAAGTATATTTATAGCAGTATCACTCTAGCAGCAACTCAATCTTTTGCAGTTCAGTGTGGCTGATCAGTTTGGCTTTCTGTTGAGTTGAAGTGAATTTACTATTTTTGGCAGTGGCTATTTTTAGTAAGTCTAATTTTGGCAGTATCATCATCTGCAGTTCAACTCAGGTCATCATGCTATTTGTGGCAATCCTTCAGTTTCAGTTTTGGCATTGGTTTTGGTTATCTCTTTGGACTAAATGTTATACTTAGTCAATTTCATGTTTTAAGTTGTAACCCCACGCCTAGGAGTAATAACTTCATGTTGTTTTAAAGAGGGGACATTAAGGGGTCATGTTGAGCATTTAATGATTTATTAAATGCTTTATTGTTGCAAAGTAAAACGGACGCCTAAAGGGTAGGGAAATAATGTTTTATTATTTCACAATAAAGTGAATGGTTGAAGGTGGCGTCCCTTGGGAAGTTGAAGTGATTCAACTTCTTGGAATTCAAAGTGTTTCATTTGCCCATTGAAACTTATATATTGCTGCATTGTGGAGAGTTGATTATGTGATGTTTTGGAAAGCAAAGTTATGTTGCTGGTTCGAAATCCAGAATCCGGCTAAGGGAAAGCTTAGCAATTCTATTCCACTCTTTGGGCCTGAAACTATGGTTCTTTAGATGATGGATTGAGAGTGTGCTTCATTCAGAAGTACATATTGAGCTTTAGTGTTGGAGAAATTGAGGTTATTTCCAGAAATTGTGTTGCTGGTCCTTTCATGGCTGAAGGACATTTCTATTTACAGTTTTGAGAGTGATTTCTATTTTGTTATGGGTATTTGCTCTTTCCATTCCTAGACCAGGGGTGACCTTTCTTGGAGAGTTGCAGATTTAAATCTGAAGTGTATGATTTTATTTACTAAAATCGCCCTTGCAAGGAGGCCGTACATTTCAGTTTGCATTGGGAGTTGTGCCATAAATAAATAGTGGTGTTTTGAGGCTGTTTCTTCATCTCAGTAGGGGCGCCTATCTTCTAGTTGATCATTGCACTTGGAATCATGCAATTCAGAGGTAATTCGATTGAGTTATGAACATTTGATAATTTTATGTAGTTGCTGATTTGACATTTCCAGAATTACAGTTTGCTGAAACAGAGTTAATTCATTTGCTGTTTCCATCTTCTTTCTTCATTTCTCATTATGTTCTAACTTGGAAACATTGTAAGACTTGGTGCTTTAAAAAATGGTGAACAACATTGTAATTTGCAGCTTTCCTATTTGTACAAACTGTTAACAGTAGTATTGTTTCAGTTTTAACATTGCTGCATTCTTTATTTAACTTCACATTAAGCACCCCTGGATGGTATACCGCCAGTGAGGATAAATTGAATTGTAATCTCTTTTCATACCCACTTTCAAGTGGTGAATTCCCACTCTTCAGTGGATGCCTGCCGCAGCAGAAGAAGTATTTTAATTGTAATCTTTTCCCCCCACTATTTGGTGGTAGCGTGGAAAGTTCCTTTGGCTGGTTATCCGCCTTTGTTACATTCAATTTCAGCATTAGTACTCCACCATATGTTAGCACCTCGCCTGTCAAAGGATCTTGAGTGCACATTCTTGGTGTCGAGTTTAATCTGTCTCTTTCAGTGTAATCATTGTAATATTTGATTCAGTAGATCCTAGGGATCCTCTGACCATATGCCCGCCCCTCCTCCTTAAGTGGTTTTAGGGTGCATTCTTGGTTAGAGTTCTTTCATGCACGTTTTGAGTTATGCTAACCTTAACGGGTGCTTGGTTACATTGTAAATGTTCATTTAAAAACCAAAAAAATTGAGAGAGTATATTTCAGATGAAAGGGAAAGCTAAATGTCTCATAGAATTGTTGGTTGGAGTGCCTTTCCCAGGAATTCTAGATCCTTCACCCACATCCCTAAAGACTTCTTTGTTTTGGCTGCGAATGCTTCTTCAATGCAAGAGCTTTCTGATGTCTTGGATACTGTACAAGAGGCTGTGGACACTCCACATTCCCTTACAAAATGGTTCTTTTTTGAAAGCAACGGATTGAATTTAAAACTTTCCATTACTGAGAAAAGGATTGGTGGATAGATTCTGGTTGATAGGGAGGAAGACAGTAGGATCTTTCAGAGCTGGGATGATGTGCCCAAAGTGAACAAGTTGGACCAGGACCTTTCTAGGTTAAAATAGAGTAGTGTCGTCATGCTAGTGGAGTTAGAAAAATTGAAAGAAGACCATGACAAAAGATTGGTCATGGTTGAGAAGGAGATAACAGGTAAAGATAGTCTTAACAGGGCCATCCAGAATAGCCCCATGGGAATAAAGTTTCTCATTGACAAATTTAAAGAACTGGTAGAAGGACCTGAGATTTAGTGTGTGGAAGAAATGAACCATAGAGTTGATAAAAATGTAAAGGTGGGTCCTAGTGGTAGGACTAGGAGTAGTAAAAAGAAATCCTTGGAGGAGGAAAAAAATGAACTCTAAGACTTTGTTAAAATTCATGAGAGTTTCTACCAGTTGGAGTTGGAGATAGCCAAAATCCTGAAATAGTTATAGTTAGGGGTGGTTTGTTCCGTTGTTTTTGTCTTCTATGTTACTTGGTTCGGGTGGTCTGTTCATTTTTCCTAATGGTGTCTTGGTTCGTAGTTGGGGAACATTTTGTTGTTGTTATGTTGTGCCTTCGCAAATCTTTTGCTAG
Organism: Sequoiadendron giganteum; assembly: GCA_007115665.2. NCBI lineage: Eukaryota > Viridiplantae > Streptophyta > Pinopsida > Cupressales > Cupressaceae > Sequoiadendron > Sequoiadendron giganteum. The sequence goes on along the minus strand of CM021107.1, from coordinate 100,001,153 downwards.
ATGTAAAAGGTTTTCAGGATCCCTTCAAAACTTGTTTTACCTAATTAATCAAAAACGGGGTAAAACATTAAATTATACTATTAAACTTTAATCCTATACATGTCAACTAAGAATTATACCTCCTAGCACCAACAAACTAAACATGATAATCGCTAAAAGCCACAAGTATTCACATGTACTTATACTTAAGCTGAGCCTTAATTTGAATGTGACACATTTAAATAGGTGTGGGATTAGTTTTACATTATAAACTTCCTCTTTGATAGAGTCATACAATTTGCATCATCTTGCACATTTGCACCTGCAAGTCAAAGTAGTGTTCCTCTCGCACAATTTACCACATATAAATTAGTACTCGGTTAATCATAAGCATATTCATACTCATTGTTTAAAAACTCACACTTGGCAAAAACTCGACAAACCCAAATTCATCTCCAATGTGACTCAACAAAACTGTGAACATAAAAAACACATTTACAAAATAATCTTAAAAAACATTCATAAAATTGATTTTAGAGAACTGATAAGTAGTTTTTGATTCATTCATAGATCAAAATAAGTTCAATACACATTATTGATCTTAATTATTAGTGTCAACAATCATAAGATTGTAATATTTTAAAAAGAAATAGAACACAATATACTATTTGAAATATTAAGAAGGAAATAAAAATAAACCACTATAGTCATTGTAGTGTCTTTATTACAAGGCAAGCCTTATCTTCTAATACCCCCTCTTAAGGCTTACTGTTCTAAAAACAAAGCATACAAACGTAATTACTAACAAACTAAACACACATAACCATGAATTTAAGTTACCTTTTCTTTGAAAACAATATATAGACCAAGTAGAATTCTATTAGGCTACCTCATAACCCTCATAAAGGTGTAGCTCCCGAGTTGAATTTTCAAGTTCCTGGTTTACCATTTCACTGAACTCTTGAATCATGGATCTCCTGAATCATTGGACAACAATCCATGTTGAGCAACATCCACAATGCTCCATCAAGTTGTCTCATGACCCTCGTAAGGGTATGACTCCCAAGATCCACGAACTCCTAAGCTACTTGGGCAACCATCCATATCGAGCTTCAACTACACTAGATTCCTTCCTATCTTCAAAGTGCAGGCATTTTTAAAATGCAAGAAGAGAAACTCTTAACCATTATCAATATTTTAGGAATCTTCAACGACAACTACATTAGCATATCTATGGATAGGACATTTCTCTTTCCTATTGGCTTGGAAGCAATGCTTATCTTGTAGGTGGTGACAAAGTGTGTCTACAGTAAAATCCTTGTAGCAAAAGGGACAAGCAATATATTTTTGGACTTCTTCATCTTCTTCATTGCTTATGGCCTTGTGAGACCGAGAGTGACTTCTCTCATCAAGTGATGCATTATGGGATTCAAACCTTCCAACACTGAACACTCTGAGTAAAAAACCCAAATAATAAAAATCTGAAAATGAGGGAAAAACAAAACAAAAGTCTGAAAAATAAAAAATACAAGCAGGGACCTTGGAAATGCTGCTAAAAATGTCAAATCAGTCCAAGATCTTGCAATAGCTGTTGGAACCACTTGCAAATGGACTGAATGTTGTCATCGTGACAAAGAACTAGGAGATAGAAGAAGAAATTGTGAAAAATGAAGTGTTTTGTGAAGAGCACACCGGAAATACTGAGAGGGGGGGGGGGCGGGTTGGAGGGGTGTAAATTAGTATTTCAGACTTCTAAAAACCTTAAACCAGATTAATCATGTAAATCAGAAATCAGATCAGAAATCAGCAACAGAAAACACCATAAACAAGACGAACACCGGGATTATGTGGAAAACCCTTTTGGGTAAAAAACCACGGCAAAATATTGCTTTTATTTATCTTCAATGGGCACGAACCCTGATTACATTTAGTGAGCACCAATCCACTGAGAGCACCAACTCTTTGAAGCACCAACTTCAAAAACACCGAAGCGCCAACTCCAATGGCTGAAGCACCAACTCCAGACTTCACAACTATGAGTTTATAACAATGATTTGAAATGTTGCCTACACTCAAACAGTGAAGCGCAAACTTGTATGAACGCTGTCCAAAGCTCAGGAATATGCAGCAGTTGATTCAACAACTTTAACTTCTCAATACAAAACACCTTCAAACATATAAACTTTTGATATAAAGGCTGATCAATGCTTCAAATCAAAGACAGAAACCGTCTTCACGTCTTCCAGCCAACGTCATGCACAAGATAAACCTCAGATAATCTCCAATATCAAGGTAGCAGCTATGACTGTTCTAATAGAGATTCCAGTAGCTCACAATTACGCTCAAAACCACCAACTCCTTCAGATATTAAAATACTTTCAAAGAATGCTTCCTGTAGCTTTCATAACACAACCAGTAGCTAATATCAAGTAGGATAAAAATCTCAGATTAAACATATACGGGCCTCATGAAGATAGTGATCATGTGTATCAGAAACAACACTACTTCATTTCTGCCAGAAAAATAAACACCATATAGAAATCCTGCTCCACAAAATGCTGTCTCCAAAAACAGAGCCGTCACACTTATGATAACCGTCTCATACTCTTAAGCAGCCCAGCACCCATTACACAGCAACTTCACCCGAACTCGTTGTATATCGACTTCAACTCAAATTTGCACCACTCAAAACATATGCATCATGTAAGGAGAATAACAAAACACTACATGTTCAAAAATAATATTTTGAAAAACACCAGCAAACTGTCTTAACACCCGAAATAAGCATAGGCCGCTTCAAAAAAAATAATATCCATAGACTCAAAACTGACACCCATAGATTCTCCCGTTGAGTAGGAACATCTCAAAAAGGAATGTTTCAGCCAGAAAAGACATATCTTCACATTTCAAAAATCTTGGCCAAAACAAAGATTTTTTTTTATAACATCTCTACCATCCTAGAAATCTCACTATCTCCCACACATGCATAAATTCTGGCGATAGAATGCACACACACATTTTTGGTGAATCCCAATGTCATTCCAAAACCGACGCTGCCATAATCATTCACCACCCTGCCATAATCAACAACGTCAGGAAAAAAAACTAACACAAAAATTAAAGGATTTAAAATAGCCGCCTTCAAAGAAAGTCACGATATAGAATTTTTTGTCGCCCCACTCACTTAGCAACATTCGCACCATACTTAATTTAGGAATATTTCTGATGTAAATATCTGAAGCCGTCGACAATGGAATATGCGATAGAAATCTAAAGTAGCCGTCAGAAATAATATAGCCATTCATTTTAAAGTCGACAAAAATGGTAAAATAGGCAATAGGAGTTATGATTTTAGCAGTGTTACCCCAGGTTTTCGAGACGGGGACGGCAGGGGATGGCCGGACGAGTCCCCAAGTTTCCGATTTTTGAGGCCAAATTTGGGGACGGCGGGGGGATGGCTATATAAAATATAGGGAAATTTTAAATATTCATTTGAAAACATGGATAAAGCATGCATAATATACATTAAAGACCCTTAACATATAACATTTGTGTTCAACATTCTTTGTCAATACTCAATATGCATTCAAAATTTAGAATTAACATACATGATACAACCTCCAAGTTACAATTTATGATTTATAAACTTATATCAAAATGCCCAAAGGCTACATTGCTGCCATATAGTTTTAAAATGAGATCTACACTATAAATTGCATGGAAGAGATCTACAGTAATGATTGCTAATAGCACCAGCACCTGAAAACATGTGTCAATTTCATCACTGTCAAAGGCCTACATCATTTCCTCTCTCCAATTTGTCCAAATTCATTGACTCATGATCAATTCCTCTAACTGGGTATCTACTAGGTGTGACACACCCACTAGTCCATTAAAATTTAGAAGTTTGCAGCTTGTTCCAGAATTTTCAGAGGATTTGCAATTTGGATTCATATGTTAGTGTTGTTCTTATGAATTGGAAATCAGAAAAATCCAATTTATTTTGAAATACAGTTTTGTAAGTAGTCAATTCCAAACCCAAAATGGGCCTGGTGAGTAATTCCAAAACTAGGATTATAACCATATATTACCTATAGCTTCCAGCTATGAAATTGCACTCTAGATGCAAGAACCTACTGTTTCTATTTACCTATTTTAATGTCTTCTTTAAAGAACTTATATGATATCTTGACTCAATTGACTCGGATCTTCTAAATGGTACTACATCAAACCCAAAATTACTACTTCTGCTAAAATTTTGAGTGCTGGGAAACTTGTTTGATGAACATTATGTTTGGTTGTGAAGTCTAACTGTTTATCTTCACATTTCTTGTCTTTTTGTCTCCTCTTTTTTGCTCTGTCTCTTCATCTTCATTGACCGGTTCTTTATAAATCATTAGAGAAGAGACATTAAAGATGCATTACAAAAACTTTATGTATTGCTGCTGTTATCATATAGGAATAAAATGTGTTATCTTTAGGGATTATTAATTGTGAGGGCTTTTTTTTATTAAAATGTTTTTTTTTAATTGTAAAATCCAAGTAAAACAAATGCCTTTTTCCCTCCCCATTTCATTGTTATGGAATTTGTGAATTTCCCTAAGATAGAATATTTGTGTATCTTGGATCTTCATGTACCAGAGCATTACCAAAAGGCATCTAAGATACAAAAATAGTAAAATCACTGTCCATCAGCTATAAAAATTTAGTAGTTACCTTCTTAATGCTATAGGTGAAATAGTAGGTTATAACATCAAAATATGGAACAAGAAAGATAATTAGGCACTAGGCACCAAGCACAACTACCCTATAATATTCTGCAAGCATTTTCATGATAATGATTTTATATTTAATCAGGCATGAACCAATTTCTGTAAATAGTTTTCAAGCAATAAACTCAAAATTGATAATATAACCTTTGAAACGCAGGGGATGGCCAGCCGTCCTCGGGACAGTTGGGGGACTTCTAGGCGTCCCCTAGCCATCCCTGGGATGGTCAGCCGTCCCCTTTTTTCTCCCTCCCATCCCCCGTTTCCGAAATGTTTCTTGGCAGTTTTCAGAAAAAGGGAACGTTGGGGGACCGTCCCCCAGCCATTCCCCTATCCCCGAGATGTCCTGGGGACAGGGACGGCTCATTTCGGACAGGGGACGTGTCCCTAGGTTTCCCTGGATTTTAGCAACCACGAATTCCAAACAAACTCGTTCTCTCACACATGTCGACTCATTCTCAAATCTGCCGGAAAACACTCAAATTCAAAAGCCGTCCACAAATAAAGACAAGGATATGATATTACTTTTAAGCACCGCCTCTATAGAGATAAAACGTGCCAAGAAATTTATGAAAGCTTTCAAAATATCTCCAAAAGAATTAAAATGCCACGTAGCCATAGACTATTTAAACTTGGAAAGACTTTTCAACTTGCTGACAAAGCATGATGGGTTGGCACGAATGCTGACCAAGTAGACTAGCAAGAAGCTGAAGCAAACAAGCAGCCTGCTCAAACACACAACCAGCTAGCTCAACCACGCATCCAACTAGCTCAACCAAAAAGGAAAGCAGCTGAAGCTCACAAGCAAGAAGCTCAAGCAGCTCAAGCAACCAAGTAAGCACCTCAAGCACGTAGACAACCAGCTCAACCAAGCAGGCAAGGAGCTCAACCAACTTGACATCAATGACAAAACGTTCAACATTTTGATGCTTTTCGAGAGGCAGGCTGTTATTATATAGTGGTAGATGAGTTTTTGGATTTGACAAGTTGTGAGTGACTTGTTGAGAAATCACACAAAATTCATAGGTGAGTTTACTTGCGAGTTACTCACCTAGAGGTTTGCTTGCAAGTTTTTAAACTACGCTCATGCTAAATGATTCACAAAACTGACATTAAAGCCAAAATCATTATTAATCAAAACATTTAATTGTCTACACAAGCACATTCAATCCAAAATGATCAACACATTTATCAAGTTTTCATACTAGTCCAAATTACATTTATCAAGTTTTTAAGTTTCACAGGGATGTGATAAGAACCAGGAATAGGCTTCATAAACCTGGGTGTTAATTTTAAAAATCACTTCACAAACCCTATCTCCAACCTGCCACCCCACTCCAACATCTAATAGCCTATTTATAGGTAATTTTCCACTCTTAGCTATATTTTCTCTTGCATTTGTAATAGATAAGAATATTTAATTGAAATGTACACTGGATCAACATAAATAAAAATATTCCTAATGGACCCAGAAAATTCGTAGGGGACAAAGAGTACCAATAACAAGAATGGGTGTTGATTTTCTTCAGGCATCGTAACAAGTTTCCTCATAGCTGGGTGTAAATACATGCATTTCCTCCTAGCTGAATCACCTTTTGGCTTTCAGCAGTAGGCTTTCCTAGAATTGTTTGAATGACTGTAGTTGTGGCTTTATTCTTGTTCTATTTTGCTAACTTTGACTTATAAACTCTATTTAGAATAGCCACATCATCTTCAACATTGAGTGAGATGAGAGGATAAGAAGGTTTTCAAATTCATGGCAACTCCTTACTTTATTATTCCTGGTAAATTTTTCGTCAATGAGAACTGAAATCTAATTCTTTACAGGATTTGTTCTTAAGGGGACATATTATCATTATTCTTGTTATGCATTTCTTTCTAGCTCTAATGGGAGGACCTTATTCTATTTTCGCTAATAGAAAATACTAATGTAATTCTTAATTTAAAGAAACTTTTGTTTATAGAAGTTTATTTTAAGGGCCATACAGTTTGGCAAGTTATATATACTATACCAACATGCATGCAAATGAAATATATTTCAGTGTATTCCTTGAATACATTTGGAAACATATACAACCTGGAGGTACACAACCTTGGAGAAAACTTTCATGCCTGGTTGAATTATTATATCACAAATATTGAAACCATCAATTATTCATCACCCATTTCAAGTTCTCATGTTTTCACTGTACTCTCTGTTTCTGTTTCCGCAGATGAGCCATGTTCTCCAAGATGAATTACAAGAAATATATCAACAATTGATAGATACTGCAGTTGAGATCAGTGAAGATGATGATGATGCTGCTGCACTTGCAGCTGAAGGGAGAGATGGGGTTGTGCTAAAATGTTATTATAAAGCAATAGCATTGAGCCCAAACATGAAATCGCGCTATAGATCATCTCAAATGGTGAGCCCTGCTTCCTGCAATTGAGAATTTTTTAATGTATCTTGTGTCACTCTATTCAAGCATAATAGTACCCTTTTTGTAGTCTTTCCATCTCCTACAAATTGCTTTTAGTGCAGGCTGTCCTTCAAGAACTTAAAAAGTTCTTTTAGAAGTGAAGGTGATATGTTTTTATTTTGCCATTCTAGTTGTAATTCTTATTTTAGTTGTCACAATTCAATTAGAAATAGGTTTCAACTTTAGTTACATTTACATTTTATAGTTTTTATTCTTAGCAGACTCCTATTTTGCCACTTCGTCTACTTATTCCAGCAGATTATCCAAATAGCTCTCCTGTACTTCTGGACAAAGCTCCCACTGGATCATGGTGAGTAAACTGTGATTGAAACGACTTTTTTTGAGCTATTCATATTTCCTTAGTGCTTTGCTTATTTTTAGCTCAATGCTCTAATTCTATCTAATCACGTTGGCACTGTGACAGTAAGGAATATGTGGACCTGTCATCTAAAGCAAGAGCAAAGTTCCATGCAGCTGTGCAGACCCTCCCACAACCAATGTCAATAATGACAATGGCAAGAACCTGGGATGTGAGTGCTCGGAGCACCTTAATTGAATATGCTCATCAAAGTGGCGGAGGGAGTTTCAGCTCATGTTTTGGCAAATGGGAGAGTTGTCCAAATGCTTGACAGTTCTTCATTTAAGTGGGTGTAATTTATATTTTTATGTATCATATGTATAAGGGATTGTATTTGTTTACGTCTTTTAAAATTATCGTCTAGTTGATATCATAGCCTGGTTTAAAATGCATGGAAGGAAACAGCATGACAGTTAATTGTCTTCAGTGAAATGTGAAGAGATTACAGCCAAATTAATGTGATATGTACTGGTTAACTCAGTTTGCTTATTATACTGTTCGCAGCAACTGATTGTTATGGTTTTATGTAAAAATTCATCCCAGCCATAGTCTATAAGAGAATCTGATATCACATTACCAAGCAAAGGAGAGTACGACATTAAATCTAGCTTAATGCAGAGACACTATTTAATAAAATCAAGAATTGAAAGAGAAAATTTTGCATCCCAAAGGTATCCCATATGTACATTATGATCAGAATGAGTTGAATTTGACCACTATGGAACCAGGTATAATAAAAATTACGATTGAAGCTTTGCTGTTTACAAGTTCAATTGAGCAAACTTTGGTGCAGAGATATTGACCGTATGGAGTTCAGTTATTTGTATATATGGCTATTTAATTTTGCAACATGCCAACATGCTTTTCGGATGTACATTTTAATTTTTTTTTGCCATTTGTTCTTGAAATTTGATAGTGAATATTTTGAACTATATGGCTATGCTCATATTCACTTCCAACCTAACATCTATGTTGAGTCATCGTGTTAGAGATCATTAGTTATCATGTTACATTAATTGATAAGACAAGGGTAGCAACAGGTCCCTCACCCGTATAAGTGCAAGAAGGAATAGGAAATTATAGAATCCTGGTTTGAATGTGGCATTACCAGATAGGCTACATATACTTAATTTGAATTGCTGCATATATTCAACTATTATTCTATTACAATGTTTACAGGGTGAGTGAACCTTTACAAAAATGATCCCATAATTCAAAATTGCGATCAGTTCCCGCACCTCCTGGGAGATGAGTGCAATTCAAAACATAAAGGAAACATACATCGTCTGATAACCAAATCTACTTAGCTGTGAAATCAGATCCCAAATCATTACATTCACTACATACTCAGAAGATGCAGCTCGAACAACAGTATTCAAACAAAATTTCCCTACAAATCCAAACGTAAAACCAAAACAACCAGTACTGATTTGAATGAAGGCCACAATAGACAAAGAGAGTGGAGAATATGGTGCTCTGACATGAATGGTGGGTTTGGTATCAATTGTTGCACTTTGTTTGCTTTTGGAACCGCATTGAATGTAACCCCCAACTACTGCTTGGCATTCCTCTGAAGGTGTGGCCTTCATGGGTGAATTTAAGCTCATTCCCAAAATTCCGTTTTTATGCACCACTTTAAAAGCATCAATGTAGTTGCAAACATCTCCAGCAAATCCTTTTAATGACTAGATGTTGGTCATAGGCCAACTGGAGATCTCTTTGAAGGGCTACAATCTCCTTTGTATTTTGGCTGCATTTGGTTCCAACACGGTCATTGGTTCTTCCTCCACATTCACTTCTCTACTGGATCAACTCCATGGAAGGCACAATTCGGGATCCATGACCCTTTCAATATCCAACTGTGTACTTTGCTACATTTGACCATGGATGCCAATTTGATTTGGAAATCCAATTTAGTTCCTGCCTTGCACGGCACTAGAGGTTCCATTTGCTTTTCAACACTCGATTAGTCAATCTAGTATTTGTCCAACAACTTTCGATTCTAATTTTCAATTGAGTTTGCTATAATATTTACTGACCTGAAGATCTTCATTTATTAACAAAAGAATAGTTAAAAAACAATTTCTTTAGAATGTTATTGGCTTAAAACATTTGCAGTCATATTGCTTATGCTGCACGTCACTTCAATAAGAGGTTTTTGCTTGACAAGTAGGGGAGAGGGACCAGTAGTCGTGCGGGCTAACTTCGTCAACATGTAGCGATTGACTAGAATATCGGAGGACCTTTGTTTTTTTTTTGAAATGTGGAGTAGCCTCTTATCTATCTATAACTAAGGTTTGGAGGTGTGACTTATCATGCAACTTGCCATATAAGCACATCTATTGAGAAGTGTCCAAAATTTGACTTTTTAAAGATTCAACCAAAATTTAATCATGGTACCTCTAGTAGTCGAACAAAAAAATATCATTTGTTGCTTGTAGAATATTATATTTTTATTTAAAATAAAACTCATATGCAACCTAAATGGATCAAATACCTATTGGTAAACATAAATCTTTGTTATCTCTAGCTTTTATATTCAACACAAATGGACCAATAGTTGAACACATAAAAACTATTTGTTGTTATAAAAACAACACTCAATTATTTAAATTACAACTTATATCAAACAAAAATGGACCAATAGTTGAACACTAAAACTTTTTGAAAATCCTTCACATTTATTGAAAAAATACATGGTATTTATTGTGCTCACTTTTTATATTTGTGATAGGACAAACTATTAATATTAAATACTCCAATGCTTGTACATTGCTATTCCAATAGTTGTATGTATAAGAACAATATTTGTTCACTATGATAACAATACTTGTTTAAATGAGTGTTATTTTATCAAATGAGCATGTAATTTTATAAATGACACACTTATAGTGGATAGTTTAGATATTTTATTTGAGACAAAAAAATATTTATTTCACTTGTTCATGAATGCATTTATGTTTTTTTTAGTTGAACAACTATTGGTCTCATAATGTCACACATTTGGTAATATTTTGATTAATATGTGAAATGAATATATACAAGATATAATATTAATTCATTCTAGTATTAATATGAATAATCACAATTGACTGTGTGACTATTGGACCCCGCACGACTACTCACCCTTCTCCCCTACCTGACACTCATTGTTCAGTGAAGATGTCTAGTTTCGTCATCAATTACTATGCTCTGCCAAATAAATCAACACGTCACCCCTCAAGGTACGCAGGTGTTAAGTGTTGCATGCTGCAACCTCCTCTACATCAAACACCATATTAAACTGACATTGATAATAATCTCATTTAAAAAATACTTTCATGCTAATAAATACTAACACAATATTTCTTCAAAAAGATTACATCCCTATGTGCATTCCTATTATCTTCAGAAGGGGGTCTATTTTCATTATCCGAAGGTCTTGGGTTCCTTACATAGGATCCGAGGAAAAACAAAAGTGAGCAGTATGGTTGAGGGGAAAGAAGACGTTATAGGCCTGTAGTTGAATTATTTTCTTTCTTGCTGGGATCTACAACACATGGAGAAAATCCATAGTTCCACAGAGTTTTCTAACTAGGGGATGTGGGGACACGTTTCAGAGATGGGGGACCAAGGGTCTAAGTTTGGGGATGGTGAGGGGACGACGGGGGTGGTGGTAGGGTGGTGATAGGGTGCTGAAATACATATAGTACTTGAAAAAATAATTATAAAAAGATGTACAAGTATAATAATTTTACATCTTGGAGACAACTAGGAGTCCCCTAGACATTTTGTGAACACCCCAACATCTTCGAATTCATAGTGGCATCTTGGAGACGACAATGTTGGTGGTGGGATGGTGGCGATGGTGGTGGGTTGGTGGAGGGGCGTCCCCCCCATCCCCAAGTCTTTGAGAGAGGATGTCGTGGGGTTTGGGGGAAGGGGCGACGTGTCCCTATGGAACACTAAGTGAAAACCTAACTCTACATTTGACAACAAGCTATATGTTTCCATATAGGATCACCCGTTCTTCTAATGGAAATTCTTCTCAATCCAAAGACAAATAGAGAGAAAATGATGGAGATTGCATTTGAGGCTTTCGATGCTCCCACAACCTAGGTTGCCACACAAATGGTGCATTCTTGCTATGCTAGCAACTGAACCACTGGTATGGAATATCTATTCCCAATGCACATATAAATATATTTCTTGATAAACGTGATAATCCATGTAATAGGGCCAAATTTTAATGGGAGCAGTTTCTAGTCAAGGTTGTGGAATTTGCACAATTTTAACAATTGCCAATTAGTAAATTTTGGCAAATCACATTCATAAATTTTAGGCAAGAGGTGATCATAAATTTTTCTGTATTACATATGGCATTGATAGTTTCTTTTTTTTTCTATTGTCGAAATTCAAGATTATGGAAGTTAATTCTCAGGAAATTTTTGGGGATACTTTTGTTAATAGGTCCAAGACTAAAGGTGATCTAAGGAGTGTGGAGTCAAGAATTGCAGCTAAGGGGCTGATCCAAAATTTGAAGGATGAGGAGAATCAATTGATAGAGGACCTCAAAGATATTGGCATCATCATAATGGAACGATGTTTCTTTAAGATCTTTTAGTAGACCCCTCGGTGAAAGATGGAGATTCCCAATTATCTTGGCCTAGTAACATCGTATTGTTGGTTTCAATTGAGCACAATGAAGCCTAATGCGACCTTTGATGATGGATGATGATGGATGAAGTCAATGCAACCACCTTCTCCTTGGGTCCAAGAAAGCTCTAGGACTAGATAGATTCAAGTAGTGTTTTTTCAAAGGTTTTGATACATGTTTGGGAAATGTTTGGTAGGTAGCAAACGAGTGTAGGATAAGGTGAGCGATGCTCAAAGGTTTGAATTCCACCTTTTTGGCACTCATCTCAACTGTCAAAGGCCCCAAAGTATTTAGTTTAGGCTAATTGGCCTATGCAATACAATTTATAAAATTGTGACTAAGGTTATGGCTTAGCAATTGAAACTATGCATCAACAACATCACGTTAGTGAACAAAGTGGGTTCCTAAAGGATGGGTAGATTTTAGATGGTATCCTTGTGGCACATGAAGCTATATACTCTATCAAACAAAAGAAAATGGAGGGCATGCTGTTGAAGCTAGATATGAAAAGGGCATATGATAGGTCTCTTAGATATTTTTAGGTGCATTCTATGGTGGGCACCAATGGATTTGAAGTTGTATTTCTTTGGCATTCTTTTTAGTTTAATTAATGAAACCCCAATGGTATTCCTTTTAGTTTAATTAATGAAACCCCAATGGTATTCTTTTTAGCTTATCAAGGTATAAGGCAAGGTGTTGCACTTTTTTTTTTCTATTCCATGTTTTGGTAGGAGGGTTGAGATGCTCTTTGAAGTTAGAGCCTTGTATAAGGAACTTAATTGGACTAAATATTTTTAAGATTGGTGTAGAG
>CM021107.1:99880649-99984942 GCA_007115665.2 Sequoiadendron giganteum | reverse complement strand
GCTAGAAGGAGGGCATGAACTAACCAATCTGATGAATTTCTTGTTATCACGTCGTAAAATTTTATTTAGCGACAATTGATAAAGCGACACATATGATGTCACTATTTTCTGTAGACTGATACCATTGGTTTTTCAGTATAGCGACACTTGCTATATGACAACGCTATTGATGAAATTCAACGATGCCATTGATTTCAGCGTTGCGATTTACTGGTAAACATAAACTGAACCTGAATTTTGACATGTGCTTTAATTTTTCACTTTATTTGATCGTTAGCATGTCACCAACTTCTCATTTTTGCTTTTTAGACCAAGTGGTTTTGCAGGTTGGAGCAATAAAGTTTGAAGTGAAGAAGCATATTACCATTTGAATATAATTGCAATAAGTGTTTCAACACTTATGGGGCAATTATAACCCATTTATGATGCTTTATTTCATGTTTTAGGACCAAACTAGATTTCTTTTGGGCTTTAAAATGAACGTTCAAATTGGTTAAAACTGAACCCTCACATTATTTTGCTTGTGGGTTTAAAATTGAACACAATCTTCACACTTCAAATTGGTGTTTACAACAAACTCATTTTGCTATGATGGATTAAAATGAACATGTGTATGAATGGTTTGAGTATGCTTGTTGTGCGCATCCAATCCCCTTGCGCTTTGTGCGATCTTGGGTAAAGAGAAAGACACAAGTATACTTTTTATTCTTGAAAGCGCTAATCCTCTGTCTTTGCGCCTATTGGCAATCTTGGGTGACGAAAGGCATTTTATGCTTCAAACATATGTTATCTTTAGCGGGCCTGCCTCCCAACTTGTGAGAGGGAACGACCCAAGCGAGGCTTTCATTTCAATCTACAATATATATACTTGGCATGACAAAAGTCATTGACCAACTAGTGTAGTTACACTATACCGACGATCATTTCCTCTAGTATTTGTGTGATAGGTCAAAACCCTTAGATGTTTCTAAGGGTTGGGAGTCCTCTTCGTTGAGTGAATTCGCTGCATGTATAGCACTAGTTTATCCTGAATATGTCATTAAAATCCTTGTTTGTAGTGGCTAACCAAGTCCAATTTCCAAAATGTATTTTAAGGTAGTGCATTGGAGTAGCACTGCTCCAAGAAGTTACTTACCATTTCTGGTTTTTGATTGAGGCAATAAAGCAAATGGGGAAGGGACTCCTTTGCTTGGCGTGCCAAGACATTACATTTCCTTGACATAGCCTATTTGTCCACTTCATCTGCTCGGATTAATCATCTCTTCCGATGGTTGGTAAGCCTACTAAGAAATACGTACCCGCTCTATCTAGGATTGTAAATGCTTGAGAGTCAGTTTAACATTGCTTGGTTCCAAAACAATTGCAAACAAACATCAAGTTTTTTCAAAATTTCAAACCCTTTGGTCTAAGTATGGATACACTTTGACAAAGCCTTGATATTGATGCTTTTCCTAAGGATTTATTCTTAGAGACTTCTAAATATTTTGGTGTACATTTCAATCCATACTTCCCAAAGATGACCTAGGCAACTATGGCTTGAACTTCATCCTTTTCACAAAATGGATTTTGTTGTGAAATTGACGATGTTTTTGACATAGACATTTAGTTTGAATTGAAGCAAGACAAAGTGTTTGTGGTAAAAAAATCATTTAAGCAAGATAAATTGACAAATTAAACCCCACATTGACGTATGTTCAAAATTCGACTCCCCAAAACAAGCAAATTGAAAAAAAGGAAAACATTGCAAAACATTGAGTTCAAATTCTATTGTCCAAATAATTGAGTTCCATTATCCAAAATCATTTGAGTTCTATTTTACCAAAATCATTAGTCTTTTGGATTGAACACTTTAGAGGTCTAGCATCTTTCTCACTACCTTGGTCTTGGAAAACAAAAGGTTCACTCTAGAACAACATTGGGTCAAACATTTCATCCACCCCTTCATCAAAACTCCTCCTTCACTTCACCAAACTTTGCAAAAATTTAAACACACCAACACTTTTTGACTTAGACATCTATTAACCCACACCCTAACTTAGCTACTTTGTATGTGAAATGAATCATTTTCCATGCACTTGGTTAAGTTATCATCTTTGGACTGGTTTATCTTGAAGGTTACAAGTCTACTCTAAAGATTCTCAAGTTCATTAACATCCTTTATCCAAACATCAAAACATCAAACTTAAGTAAAAATGTGTTGTCTCAAAACGTTTGCAAATATCACTCTCCACATTATTTACCTTTTCATCTCCCATTATCACCATTGCTCCAAAAAGACTTAGAGCGTCCCTTTTACCTAGATTTGAGTCAACTAGAGAGTTTAAACATTACAAATTCCAACACAACTCTCCCATAGGTGACCCACAATTTATGGTAACAACAAGATCACAACACAAGAGAATCATGGAGAGCCAAAGTTACATCCACCACAAGTGATATCAATTCTCAAGAATTCAATCCATGAAGTCATTCTACCCCCTCACAACAATCCCAAGATCCAGTGGGACCTTATGAGATAGAAGATGTTACAAACAACCCACTTCAACTTACTAAAGATGAACTCTTTGAGTATGAACAAACACATCCAACTTTTCTCGCGTGAAATTTGACACTAGGGTTAACCTAATCTATGATTCAACCAACTCCATCCCTTGTGCCAAGTCAACCCTTAACATCTAGTGTTGCAACTAGGCTAGGAACCAACCTTGGTCTCACTTCATGTCTAGGAACAAACACAATTATGGGTATTCACAACATGACCATTCCATTACACCAACCTTCCCCAAAACATAAGTTGGACACCAACATTTGGAAAAACACTTACATCCCATGACACCACAACAATCTCAACATTTCAAGCACAAGCATCTTAATCCATCATCACAAATACCCCAAGTGTGCCTAACATTATGCAAGGTAATGCAAACCAAGTGTCTCAAATAGGATAACAAGGGCAAGTAAACACCCTCACGCAAAGTCAACCCTTGACAAGTGGTTCCAACAAACCCATTGACACATCGACACAAGTGGTTACCCAAACTACTTGAGTCAATTCACCATCCATATCAACCCCATCCATCATCAACCCAAATCTAAAAAACCTCCTGGTCACAAACCCCATCAACCAAGATAATGCCTTGGCCACATCCTAAACACAAGGAAATCCCCAAAACATCCATCAAGGGACCCCTTTCAATCAATGGACTCAAGGTACTAATGTTCCATTTCCATTGCAAATCTAATGACACTATCATCATCTTTCCCCTCGGTCCCTCTCATCATTCAAAATCAAATGGGACCTCAAACTTACATTCCTCCATCCCAATCAACTATTCTACACAGAATGTTAAACCAAGGTAACCCCCAACCTCTCATCAACCATCCACAACCCACACAAAACATCAATACCCAAAACCTATTGCAGATATCGCAACAACCAATCGATCCTACATTACCAACACATGCCTTAGCTTTACAACAAGCTCAATAGGCTTATCAACAAGCCGCCCAACAACAACAACAACAAGTAGCCTTAGTAGTACAACAACAACAACAAGCCCATGAAGTAACCTTAGCACAAAAATATCAAGTAGCCTTAGCAGCACAACATCAAGCAGCCTTAGCAACACAACAACAAAAGAAAGCACAACAAGTAGCCTTAGTAGCACAACAACAACAAAAAACCCATCAAACAACTTTAGTGACACAACAATAACAACAAGCCCAACATCAAGCTGAACATCAAGCCCTAGTGGCCCAAAAACAACAACAAACACATCAAGCAACCTTAGCAACACAACAAGCAGCCCTAGTGGCCCAAAAACAACAAAAATCCCAACAAGCTCAACAGTATGTCCAACAATAATTGCTCGCCCAACAAGTTAACAACAACAACAATAGGGTTTATACTATAACCCGCAAAAAAACATCGTTAACCCAAATGTGTTAGGAACATATGTGCCTCCACCATCATCACCATCACAATATCCCACACCACCATACTCACCATACAACACCCCATCATATCAGAATCTTGCGTACAATCCATCCACCATCCCACAATACACAACATATGTTCCTCCAACAAATCCAACAAACGATGTAGCATCACAACTTAATGCGTTAACACAAGAAATGTAGGATATTCTTTTTTAGTATCTTTTTATGACATGTTATGTGATGGATGCTATGATATGATATGCTTATGCTTATGTAGGATGATATGGATGGATGCATTTATTTTTGTGTACTTTTCCATGCAATTTATGATGTCATGATGTATGTATGCATATGGATGATTATGATATGGATGTTAATGAATGATAATGCAATGAATTAAGATGCTTAGAATAAAAAATCTATATTATTCAAAACAACTTAAATGATAATGATGATGTAGTGTATTATGTGTTCCTTTATTATGAAATGTTGTGATGATGCGAGATGTATGCATGCTAATGATTTTGTGAATGCAGGATGGATGCATGATGTTTTTGTTGACTATCATGACACCAGGTTAGCGTGGAATGAAGATATAAGAAATAAGATGATTGATTTGACCATTGATTTTGAGATTGATTCAAAAGTCCAACAAGTCTATGATCCACCAAGACTTTATTAGAGATGGTGACGAGAGATGATGATGATTTTCTTATAGCTCAGGATTGGGATATTCTGCCATTCCTTATTTTTGATATAAAACATAGACACGATGCATCATGGTATTGAGAACCAAGATGACGTTGTATCTGCAAACAGATAGGATACTTCTTGTTCACACCTTGACATATGAAAACCTTGTTGGAATGTAGTTTAGAAGTTTAGAATATCTCCGACCAAAACATATGCAATAGTCAACAATCTACTCCAAACAACCTCCCTACACAACTGAACAAGTATGCCCCAAAATTATTTTACAAGAATATCCACACGCACAACAAATGAAAGATAATGATCGATGCCCCATTCCTTTCTCTCTAAATCATTTTGATATACATTATTGAGAGGTCATCAGAATGGGTCAATAAGATAAATCATAAGAAAAAATCAAAGACAAACATTCAATGTTATCTATATCTCTTGCCAGTTTAATATAACTAAGGTGATTTTTGATGTTGATGTCCATCGTAGGAAGGTTGCATCCTAGGACATGTTGATCAGGTGTTTTGATTGGGATGAGGTGTGTGATAAACTATTGATACAAACTCCACTGACTCATTTACCTATGATCTATACTTTAGATTTTTACATTTAGCTTCTCACTTTACGACTTGTGATACTTGTTTTCTACTTGTTTTGCTAAAGGTTGAAGATGATTGATTTTATTATGGGTGAAGGTTTATTGCGGGTGAAAGTCAAATGGGATGGGTGGTATTGGAGTTTTTCGAATATTTCAAATGCTTTTGAGATTTTGAAAATGTTTTGAGGCTATTTTTGGTCTTTTTGAAAGTTTATGTGAATGTTTTGGTTTTTTTTATTATTTGAGGTTGTTTGGGGTTTTTCAAAGATATTTGATGTTGTTTAAGGTCTTTTGAATTTTTTGAATATTTAAGGATTTTTCTGAGATTTTGCAAATGTTTAAAGCTTTCTTTGTTTTTCGAATGTTTAGATTTTTTGCTAAGTTTTTGAATGTTTAGGGTTTTTTTGTGAGAGTTTTGCAAATGTTTAAGGCTTTCTGAGAGTTTCAACCAAGAACCTAACCTAAAAGACTATCTTAGGGGCCTCAGGGGCTGATCAAAGATTATCCTTGCCTATGTTACACATGCAAAGACCACGTAGTTTGACTGACTTGACTTATTGACAATGAGAAATGAACAGTTGATGGATTTCCAATTTATTATGACAGACTCCTAAAGGATTGACCTAGGGTGTCTTGGGGGCACATCAATGATGGCCTTGCCTACGTTCAAGCTCAGAGACTTGTAGTTCAACATGGTACTATTTTTGGATTTTCGTTGTTTGACCTTTTTAGGGATTTTGGATGTTTTGGATTTTTGGCTTTGCAATTTTCTAAATGTTTTTGGGTTTTAGCTGTTCAAAATTTATGGATGTTTTTCGATTTTGATGATTTTTCAAATGTTTTGGTATTTTGATAAGGTTTTATGAAGGTTTTTTGGGATCTATATCTCTTGCCAGTTTTAATATAGCTAAGGTGATTTCTAATACTAATGTCCATCGTAGGAAGGATTCATCCTAGGAAATGTTGATTAGATGTTTTGATTAGGACGAGGTGTGTGATAAGCCGTTGATATAAAATTCATTGACTCATTTATGTATGATCTAGACTTTGGATTTTGGCACTTAGGTTCTCACTTTATGACTTGCGACACTTTATTTCTATTTGTTTTGCCAAAGGTTGAAGGGGATGATTGATTTATTATGAATGAAGGTTTATTGTGGGTGAAAGTGAAATGGGATGGATGGTTTTGGGTTTTATGGAATATTTCAATGTTTTTGATAGTTGAAAAATATTTTGAGGTTGTTTAGGTCTTTTGGACACTGTGCTTATGTAAATGTTTATGTTTTTTGATATTTGAGGTTGTTAGGTTTTTTTCAAAGATGTTTGATGCTATTTAGATCTTTTTGAATGTTTTCTAATGTTTTGGGTTTTTTCAATATTTGAATGTTTTTGTGTTTTCTAAGTTTTTGAAATGTTTTGGGATTTTCTGAGATTTTCAAATGTTTTTGTGTTTTATAAATTTTGACTAAGACCTAAAAGGGACTGATCTAGGGCCTTAGGGGCTGATCGAAGATTAGTCTTGCCTACGCTATACATGCAGAGACTACGTAGTTCGACTGACTTGATTTATTGACAATGAGATATGAATAGTTGATGAAATGTCATATTATTATGACCGACTCCTAAAGGATTGACCTAGGGTGTCTCAGGGGCACATTAATGATGGCCTTTCCTACGTTCAAGCTTAGAGACTCATAGTTCAACAAGGTACTATTTTTGGATTTTTGATGTTTGACCTTTTTTGGGATTTTGATAAGGTTTTATAAATGTTTTTTAGGATTTTTAATGAGATTTTGAGGTAAATAATATCTAGATCATGATGTCGATGTCAGGTTGTGAGATGTAAGACATGGATCAAGAGTTATTCGAAAACAAGAGTGCAATAACCTACACCCAGTGCCTAGCAATGTTTCATAGATTAATGAACAAACCGAGATAGGTAATGTATATGCGAAGATTTCAACAGAGTTTTATCATGCTAGATATCGGCTATTGGACTTCATGAGATAAAACAGTAAAGAGCTTGTCAAAAAATTTCCATGAGTAAAGTTGAAGTATACACCGAATATTTGTCAAGATCAAGATAAACATGAATATCTAGATAAATTTGGATTGGATGGATGGAGGGAACATTGGATTTATCATGAAAAGGATGAGATTCTTTTATCTAAGAAGGATCATATAGATGATTGATTCTACTCATGATGCATGTTTTCCAGGTTTCCATCATAGTACTTTTCCAAAGCGCCACCGTAGTGGTTTTCACTAGAGGACGATTTTTATTTTCACTATTTTTTTGATTTTTGATTTTAATTTCATTTTTTGAAAGTTTATGCTCATGTTGAACCACCTGGTGGAATTGGTGTAGAGGCCACTATCATAATGTGCCAAAAATATCCTTCTTAAAGAAGCTGCTTTGCTAAGATATAAGCACTTGAATGCAACCTTGAAGAACTCTGATTTTCCTTGGTAGTACCATAATTAACCTTGTCTATGTGCACACATCATGATAAAGTGTCTTCAAAATCCTTATGATGAAGGGTAGTTGTCAATACACGATCAATGAGAGAATTGGATATCGTGAATGGAGTGGACGGTGTCATGCATGAAGGAATATGAGATGGATTGGAACTTTTGACTGTCCAAACTTGGGAAGATGAGAAATGATGGGTGGGAATGGAGGTTTTCGTGGAATTAGGACCAACCACTGGATATACTTTGTTCCTTGCTTGAGAAGCTTGCTTTTGTATTTGAGGACTCTTTTGATGGATACATTTCTCTTTTTATTTTGCCAAATAGTTTTTTTGACTAGTGGAGTTTTGGAGGGATGATTTTCTTTATTTTTCTTTGGTATCCATTTGTACTTGATGTGTCCTTTTTGTTTTACTGCTTCATTTTATTTGATGAATTCACCTTGTTTTGATAGTAATCTTTTTTTTTTATGTTGGTCCCAATTTCTGTATGAGACGATGGGTGAATGCCAATTCATGGTATGGCTAGTTGTAGCATTGACTATATTTTCATCATAAAGATTCTTTAGGCCCCATTTATTGATGTTTGTTGTAGACAAGATTACCCCGACATTGTGAAGGTATTATCAATACCTAATCCTTTGCCCTAATAATGTATCCTCTGATCCATAGCCACTGAATATGACTTGTCATGAACACATGATATTGCTATGGGTTCTTGTTGTTCATGAATATGAACTATTTGCTCTGATTCTATGACATCATTATCTATTAATACTACTTCAAAAGATGTTGATGTTGACTCAAAAGATGTTGATGATGCACAATCATTGTAAGAATCAAGAATTTTGATCGTTGCTTGCTCTTGTGTAGGAATATCAAGTGGGGGAATCTTATTTTGGATGAAGAACATCTATATGTCCATCAGAAAGAAACATCTCAGGGGTGATATCAGGGACATCTTTGGAGTTTAAAATGGTTTGGAGGATGTCCCTTAGCTATTGGTCAAAATTTGGGGATAGGGGTTCTTGATCCTGAATTGATTCAGAGTAACTTTCATTATTCTCAAGAGCCTCTTCTTCAAATGATCCTTGTGTGGATGATACATCATTGATAAAAGACTCTTCGAAACAATTTGTGGGTATGGGTGAAATAAGGGATATTTCTTGCTTTTTTGGAACTTCTTCAAAATTCCCAATCATTGAATCATATGTGGGAGAGATATCACAATCTAACATCCACTTGATGTCATTACAGTATAAAATATTGCTAAACACTGTTGATGGGTTTGGACTTTGCTTCAAAATAGTATCTTGATGTGTATCTAATTCCACATATTGTGATAATTAAATATGTCCCACCATGGTATCATGGATATGGTTTACATTTTTTGAGGTTGATGCCTTCCTCAAATATTTTTCTTTTGTATGATCAAGCATAGGGTTTGTGTAAATTTTCAGATATTCATTCCTATATTTTTGATTGAAATCAACGTCTCCTTGTTCAATAAGATCTTTTATTAGATGTTTGAGTCTAAATTTTTTTTGTGTGTTATGACCCTTGTATCAGTGAAATTCACAAAAAATGATCTCTATAGCTACGAGGTTTGAATTGTGGGTCTTGATAGTTTGAGAAATATGGGAGTGTGATAAGGTTAGACTATATCAACCTCCTCAACAAATCCTCCATAGGTTCCCCTAAGTGAGCAAAGTGTCGCTTAGGAGCACTATTTCTTCTTTGTTGTCCACGTTGAGTGTTTGTAACATTGATTGTTGTTTGATTGTTTGGCAATGGAATGTATGGTTGTTGTGTGTTCATGATTTGGGTGTTTGCTTGCCTAGAAGCGGTTAAGACCACCTTTGCATCAACAACAACATCACTAGTAATATTTTTGTTGGCCCAAAAGTGGGGTTTTCCGTTAGAACTAATGGATGGGCGGTTGTCTCTATACACTTGTGTATTTCCATATAAGATTAGAGCTCTCTCAATGTTGAGGGCCCTAGGTTAAAGCTCATCGTAAGTGATAATGCATTGCATTTTCAAGTGGAAGGATAGATCCGGATTGAAATTTGCTATGATAGTCCCAACTTGTTATTTTTCGGGAAAGGGCCACTTGCTTTTACTAGCTCTTTGCCTCCACCTTTGCATGAAATTAGCAAAGGATTCTCCTTTATTTTTCTTGAGAGTATACAACTCTTCTAGGCTCACGTCCATGTCAAGATTAAAGGAGAAGTGATCTATGAATTTATTAGTGATTTATTGGAAGGTTTTGATACTTGGAGGCAATTGAGAAAACCGATCGATGGCTAGGCCTGTAAGGCTTTGTGGAAAGATGCACATCAAATATGATTCATTGTAGGCGACCTCAATACACATGACATTAAAATTTGACGTGATCAACAAGATTTCCTCTCCCTTTGTACTTATCAAATTCAGGGACCTCAAAACTAGGAGGAAAAGGCATCATTGCGATGTTTTGATCAAATGGGTAGGGACATAGGTGTTGTTGTGTATGTGTCTTCTTCATTTTTCCCATCCAGATATTCTATACTTATTGTGTTAATGCCTTAAGTTGTGATGCTACATCATCTGATGGATTTGGTGGAGGAACATATGTTGTGTATTGTGGGATGGTGGATGGATTATACATGGGATTTTGATATGATGGTGTGTTGTATGGTGAGTATGGTGGTGTGGGATATTGTGATGGTGACGATGGTGGAGGGGCATATGTTCCTAACACATTTTGGTTGACAATGTTTTGTTAAGGGTTATAGTATAAACCTTATTGTTGTTGTTGTTGGACGAGAAATTGTTGTTGTTGGGCATACTGTTGATCTTGTTGTTGGGCTTTTTTTTATTGTTGGGCCACTAGGGCTGGTTGTTGTGTTGCTAAGGCTGCTTGGTGTGCTTATTTTTGTTTTTGGGCCACTAGGACTTGATGTTGGGCTTGTTGTTGTTGTTGTGTTGCTAAGGCTGCTTGATGGGCTTGTTGTTGTTGTTGTGCTACTAAGGATACTTTTTGTGCTTACTGTTGTTGTTGTCCTACTAAGGTTTGTTGTTGTTGTTGTTGTGCTGCTAAGGTTGCTTGATGTTGTTTCTATGCTACTAAGGCTGCTTGATGGGCTTGTTGTTGTTTTGTTGCTAGGGCTTCTTTCTGTGCTACTAAGGTTGCTTGTTGTTGTTGTTGGACGGCTTGGTGATAATCCTGTTGTGCTTGATATAAAGCTAAGGCATGTGCTCGTAATGTAGGATCAATTGGTTGTTGGGATATCTGTGATGGGTTTTGGGTGTTGATGTTTTGAGTGGGTTGTAGGTTGTTGATGAGAGATAAGGGGTTCCATTGGTTTAACATTGCTTGCAAGATGGTGGATTGGGATGGAGTAATGTAAGTTTGAGGTCCCATTTGATTTTGCATGATGAGAGGGACCGAGGGGAAAGATGATGATGACACCATTAGGTATTGCGATGGTAATGACACATTAGGACCTTGAGTCCATTGATTGAAAAGGTTCCCTTGACTAATGTCTTGTGGATTTCCTTGTGTTAGGGATGTGGTCAAGGTATTACGTTGGTTGATGGGGTTCGTGATCAAGGGATTGTTTTGATTTAGTTTGATGATGGATGGGATGGATGTGTTTTGTGAAACCAATGGTGTAGATGAACCAATGGGGTGGTTGGATAAAGATGTCCCTATTTTTGTTAAGTGTATTGACATGCCCTTGTTGATCTATTTGAGAAACTTGGTTCACATTACCTTGCGTAATGTTAGGCACACTTGGGGTATTTGTGATAATGGATAAAAATGGTTGTGTTCAAAATTCTAAGGTTGTTGTGGTATCATGGGATGCAAGTGTTTTTCCAAATCTTGGTGTCCAACTTGTGTTTTGGGGAAGGTTGGTGGTTAATGGAATGGTGTTGTGAATACCCAAAATTGTGTTTGTTCCTAGACATGAAGTGAGACCAAGGTTTGTTCCTAGCCTAGTTGCAAGACTAGATGTTAAGGATTGACTTGGAACAAGAGATGGATTTAATTGATTTATCGCAAGTTGTAAAGTGAGAGCTTAAGTGTCAAAAATCTAAAGTCTATATCATAGGTAAATGAGTCAGTGGAGTTTATATCAATGACTTATTACACCTCATCCTAATGAAAAAATCTGATCAACATGTCCTAGGATGAATCCTTCACATCAATATCAAAAATCACCTTAGCTATATTAAATTGGCAAGAGATATAGATAAAATTTACTGTTTGTCTTTGATCTTTTCTTATGATTTATCTTATTGACCCATTCTGAGGACCTCTCGATGATGTCTATCAAAATGATTTAGAGAGAAATAAATGGAGCATTGATCATTATCTTTCATTTTCTATTCTTGTGGATATTCTTGTAAAATAATCTTGGTGCATACTTGCTTAGTTGTGTAGGGAGGTTGTTTGGAGTATATTGTTAACTATTGTGTATGATTTGGTATGAGATATTCTGAACTAGTTACCTACATTCCAACGAGGTTTTTATATGTCAAGATGTGAACAAGAACTATCCTATCTATTTGCAAATTCAAAGTCCATTACATTGGATACAATGTCGTCTTGGTTTTCAATATCAGGTTGCATTGTGTCTATGTGTTATATCAAAAATAAGGAATGATGGAAAATATCAATCCCAAGATATGAGAAAATCATCATCATCATCATCTCTCATCACCATCTCTAATAAAGTCTTGAAGAGTCATAGGCTTGTTGGACTTATGAATCAATCTCAAAATAATGGTTAATCCATCCATCTTATTCTTCTTATTCTTCTATCTTTACTAACATTTCTATCCAAGTATCGAATATGTGTGATATATCAAAATATACATAAGGCTACCCATGACCGATGACTATCTATACATCATCAAATTTGTCTACATCGACATTTGAGCTTTTTGGGAACTATTTTTCATCCTCTTCATAAAAAATCTCTCTTCCACTGGGGCACAATGGGACATCTATATCATCTTCACCTCAATAATCTAAAAAATTTGCAGCTCTTTGATTCAAAAGCAACCGTAAATCTCAAACATCTCAAGCATAAGTATGATTTTCATCTATTGTGAGCCCGATTAGAACACTTTATTCGTCAATCGATCTATCAAAGGGGAAACCAACCATCTTTCGATCATATCAATATCAAATCATCTAAGGAACTTTGTTCCTAACCTTACTAGAAAATCTCAATCAATTTATCAAATCAACCATTATTGGGATATATCTTTCCCTACCAATACTCATGTCATTTAACACAATCCTTGCATTATTGTGAATCCTCAACAATGTTATCAATCAATCAATCAAATCAAACAAATTTAGCTTGGCTATCAACATCTCAGAGAGATAATCAATATCCATTTCTGCATCGTCATCAACATCAAAATCAACAACGAAATCAATATCAATCTTTGAACCAATGCAACGAGTACATTGCTTCAAATAGGGGCAAAATGTAGACACTTAAAAATTTCTTAAATGATATCACACGCTCGAATATGATATACTAACATCGTTTCATCTTGAAAGCCATCCTCTTTTTACTTGTTTGATTAAATTATCCTATTTGTTTAATTAATCACATCATTTAATCTGATTAATCTAACTAGGTTAATTCCTCCCCCTTTCATACTAACCTTTCATCCTGTTAAATTGGATAAATAAAAGTGTTCAATTTTAACACCCTAAGTCCTCTCATTTAATTAAAATATTCTTAATTTCAATTAAATGTCATTTTGATCTCTTTTCATTAAATAAGTTAATTATTTAATGAATACCCTAAATTCCCCTAATTTGCATAATTGAAACTTGGTTTGGATTATCAAATTATTAATTAAATCTAATTCTCCCACTTGCAAGGGAATATTCCAATAGAATATTCCTTCTCCTTTTGCACATTAATTTTTTTTTAATTTGCTAAATATCTAATTTTCCTCACCCATGAAAATATTCCAAAAAATATTCTCTCTTCACTCATTTGAAAAAAAGGAATATTCTCCGTCATAACAAACTTACAAGACTTCTTGTGCAAGTTTTGAATGTGTGTTTGTTTGGAAGAACATGAACCCTTGATTCTTTCTTTGATCCATGTGATCATTGATTCTCATCCATTGATGAGAATCCATGATCCATGTTTCATCTCTCCTCCATTTTTGACCATTGATTAACCTTTTTAATCTTAACCCTTCATTTCTCATTTTCTCTCCCATAAATAGGTCACTATTTGGAGACAAATGGATCCACCTTTTTCAGAGCAAAATTATGTTGTTGAAACTCATACATCCATATTTTTAAAATAAAACTTATGCTGTTGAAACTCATCCATCCACTTTTTAAGAGAAAATTAAAATCACTTTCACTTGCATCCATATTTAGTATTTTTAGTTTAAATATTGATCATAATAGCTTAGCTTCCATTAATGGCTTCCATGATAACTTAGGGTTTGAATATTTTTAGATTGAGCTCCATTTAGATTAGCTTTACATACACCCATATCGATCATATTAGTATAGATCATGTTAAAATAGCTTGCATCAGGTTAATTTAGATTTAAATAATGTTTTCACACACATCTATCATCAATTGCGTCTAATATCTTGAATAGAATCAATTAGAACAAGCTCATTTATTCACGAGATAGGAAAAAGGTTGCCATTCCACATCAATGCAACACCACTCCCCCAATAGGATAAGTTTCTATAGACACCTGAATTTTACCACTTCCATAAGGTCAAATTCACCCTTATATTCCTCTATCCCACATCCTTAAGTCATATTAATTGAATAGCTTATTATTTGATTAATATTTCACTTTATCTTAATGTCCACTAAGGTATTTAATTAATCAATCAAATACCTTACCTTTTTCATCTTTAAATTAAATAAATAGACCCATTTATTTAATTTAATCATTAGCCCATGTGAACTAAATTAATTTTTAATTCATCTTTTTCTCTCTCCTTATGTCACATCCTCCATGATCCTCTTTAATGCAGATTAATCTAATTAATTTGTGATTAGGATGTGCACACCCTTATTCATCATTAGGGTCACATCCTCCATAACCTCCCACTTGCGTCTAACCCTTCATTAGCCCGCTTAATCCCACATTTGCACAACCTTAATTATATAATCAAGCTAACCTAATCTTCATGCCATTTATGACATGTTTCCTTAGTCAACCTACATTAAATGCTTTCTCCTTTTGGAGAAGGCATGCCCTTCCCTATGTGAATTTTAAATTCACATTTATTCCTACAATGCATTTTGAGAAATTTTAAATTCCTTCTCCCATCCCCATGAGGATTTGTGAGTAATTTTCAATTGCTCACATGTCCTCTCAAGGAACGAGAGATCTAGTCCATTCCTAAGGTACATCATGGCACCTCCACATCATCTCCACCTCACCCCTTTCCTTCCATATCATTCACCACATGTCATCTTGTGAGGGCTTGTGAGTTCTCAACTCACCCTAGCCCTTGATCTCCTCCACCATGGATCAATCTTGGCCCTCCATTTGTTTAGAGGAACTTCCCCTAAAAATGGTGGAATTTCCCTCATTTTTCTAACTCTCAAACACTCAATCTAGCACACAACACTTTCAAGAATTCAAGCATGCGAGCCATCACTTAGCCATTCAAGCACCCACCATTTTTGCAGCCATTAGAGCCTCCATATTGCATCCCATCCAATGCCAATATCGACCATTATAATCATCTTCGTAGCATAATTTTGAGCACCATTTAGAGATATTTTTACAACAAAGGAGAACACAATCGAGCATCAATAAAGGCCAACCAAACCATGAATTTGAACAAGGTAAAAAGTTCCATTTTCTTGTGTTTTATTTGAATTTAACTAGGGCAAATCTTGATTGTTTGTTTTGTGTTTTTCCTTGTTGAATTTCATTTAGTTTTGCATATTAGAGTAGGAAAAATCACCTGCACATATTTCTAGCATACTTGGTGGGACCCGCATCACGGGTCTATTTTACGTTTGCTTGTTATTTCACATTTTGTAGGTTCAGGTTTCACACATAGGGGTGAATCCACCCCTGAGGGGCGAACTTGCTCAACGTAGGGGTGAACCTGCACTGAAGAAAGGCGAACACGCTCTCGCCCTTTCATAGAAAGGGAAACCTTACATCCACCAATTCTGATTGACACATTCAGAGGTGAATACATGTAGGATAACTTGGATGGGAAAACTTGCTTGACACAAAGGCAAACCTGCTCAAGTTATAGAGGTGAAAGAACATCCGCCTCTTCATCCAACAGGAAAAATGATCTTGCCTCTTCAGAAGACAAGCGATCCTGCATCAAAGACAAAGGTAATTTCTCTCTACGCAAGGGCGAACTTGAGGTATTCCAGAACGTTGGAATTTTCAATTTGTACTTCAATTTGATTTTGGTTTGGGATACTAATCAGCTAACTTGTTCGTCTATTATTGTGGTATTTAACTAATGATTTGTGCAGCTTGTCTCTCATATTTGATGAATATCGATGGTGAAAATTGATGACGTATTTTTTACAGGATGATCAATCAAAGACCCCTAGTCTAGCTCTTTCTGTGTGTCTTTTTTCTAAACTAATTTAGGTTCTATACTAATTTAGGCACACATAGATTAATTAAAGGGTCAATTAATTTTTTTGTATTGTTTGGGAGTGGGTTGTTGATGTATCCACTCCCCTTGCACCTTTCGGTGATCCTGGGTGACGAGAAATCACAACTTGTTTCAGTCCAGTCTAGTCTACCTAGGAAGTGCTAGTGTGTGTAAGCTCTCCCCTTGCGCTACGTGTGATCTTGGGGACCAATCGAAACATCTAATATTTCTTTCCCTTTAGTAGGACCTACCTAGGATTTCATCACTTGGGGGACGATTCCAACCATGCGTTACCAGCAAGGTATATAAAGGGGGGAGAACGAAAATTTTACCCCAATCCAGTCACATCGTGTTTAGTGAAGCATCAAAGCTAGGGTGATACCTAGATAAGACATGCAGGGTTGGTTCGAGTTTCTAGTACCTCACTAGGGATCTCGATCCACACTTGTGATGGGATGGTGTTCACAGTTGTGTCTCATGCACCCCCCTAGTGTATCGAGGATGCACGAGATAGACTTGTTCAGCCTAGATAGAGACCTATGTTTTAGTCACAACTTGGTGCAGTGCAAGGGATACACATTGTACCTTGAAGTTACTCACCACATACTCCCTTGGGTTGAGATAGAGATCCTCGTGGTGGACTATGATAGTCCTCAAGTGAGGGAGTAAAGGTGATCCCGTGGTGTCTATTGATGACCTTGTGCGACTGAATCTCTAGCTATCCACCTTCGTGAGAAAAGGTGATCCAGAGAACCACCCTGGTATCACAGAGTATTAACCTTGGGGTGTCCCCTCAAGGTGGTGGGCCTACATTAATTTTGTAAACCCATAATAATAATTTTAGGCTTGTGCTATTTGGAGTGTTTTCTTGTGCTATACCAGTACTTGTCATCAGTCTGAGTTAGTCCAATCCTTTGCTTGCTGCTTGTTGTGTTTTTGGTCCATTGCCATAGTCTTCCATTGCCCTCAGTGGTAAATTTTCTTCTCACAGGGGATAACTTGCATTGTGGGCAGGTGATCCTACCTTGAATAGGGGCGATTTTGCATCTTGAGTCTAGTCGAGTCATCCTTTTGGGCGAACTTGTCCTTGTCAGGGGAGAATTTTCTTCTGGGTCTCTTAGTTAGGCGACCTCACAT
Source organism: Sequoiadendron giganteum (assembly GCA_007115665.2). NCBI lineage: Eukaryota > Viridiplantae > Streptophyta > Pinopsida > Cupressales > Cupressaceae > Sequoiadendron > Sequoiadendron giganteum. Next base: position 99,967,457 of record CM021107.1, on the reverse strand, counting down.
CTGCCTATTCATTGAATAGGTGATCCTATCCAACCCATAGGTGATTTTGAGTCCAGTATGTGTCATTCCCATCTACCTATTCCCTAAATAGGTGATCTTGCTACCTACAAGGGCGATGTCATGTCTCATCTAAGTCTCCCTTGTCCGTAAATCCCTTAACATAGGTTATCCTGTTGTTTGTAGGGGTGGTCTTGCATCCATATGTACCATCCTTGTTTGTACAATCCAAGACTTAGTTGGTTTTTCTCAACTGATAGGCAATCTTGTAATATGCATTTTTTCCTCTATCCATACATTCGAGGAAATAGGCGAAATCCTTAAGTCATCATCTAGAACATCATCTAAGTGCATCTTAAGGCACAATGTCATCTTAGTCACCTAGCCATTTTGCATTTTCATGCCCATTACTTGATCGCAAGCAAAGAAACTCATGGAACAACAAAAGCCTCAAGGTGCTCAACGTCAACCTCCTCAAGATCAACCCATCAATGATGCCTCGTCGTAATCCAATATCGAAGTCCTCATAAAATCCACCCCTAAAGAAAGAATAAAAACCAACTTGATCTCATAGTTGATGAATACCTTAGTAATCCTACTAATCTGTAAATGATAGATTATCTTCTAGATGAGCGCGGGGACAAGATTCTCGCCACTTTACTCATGAAAGGTATCAAGCCACTGCCAGATTTTGAGTTTTCAATGTATGTCAATATTACACCCCCTGCTCTACTACAAGATTTGAAGTCCATTTCATGAATTCCACAGGTCCCCCTAGTCATGCCACATGACACATGGTACCAACTAAAATTTTGCAATGATGTGCTTTATCAGCCTCTACCCACCCATGTCCTAATTTTAGTAATGGGTGTTACACCCCATCCTAACAATCCCCAAGGTCTTGATCCTAACAATCCTTTTGGTCTTGGCATGCCACAAGGTCCTTCCAATCCACAAGGCATGAAAATTCCACAAGGTCCAATCCCTATACATCCACACCACCTCTCCCACCAAATCAATCAAGTTAGCTACCTAGGAATACTGGGGGCAATGCTTGTAACCCTTTTGTTGTGCCACCTCCACCTCCTAGTACCACACACACATAAAACTTACCTCTACCTCCATTTACATCCCAACATCTGTCTCAAGGAAATATACCATCACAACAAACCTTATCACAACCTCCACCTCACACTCATATCCTATCACAACCTCAACAACCACCCTTGCATCAAGCCCAGGGTAATCCATCACAACCCCCACATTAGCCACAAGGTGATCTGCAACACACTCAAATCCCGAAACAACATCAACAACACCTCCACACCAACCTTAGGGAAATCCCTCCCATTCTCCCCATTAATCACAAGTCCTCCCTCAATAATACCAAATCCCATATCAACCTCCTCACCATCAACCACCACTTTACCAACAACCACCTCAACATTCACAAATATCAACGCAATCACAATAATCCTCCCAAAAAATCCCAAGCAACCTTACTGCCCAGTATTTATATCATCCCCAAAGCACCTATCATACACAAGCCACTACATCCAATCCAAATCCCAATTACTATTACTATATTCCATATCAATATCAACAACAACCATCCTACTATAATCCACAACAATCCCAACAACGGCTACGTCACACTGATCTCCAATAATCGCAACACACTTACTACCAACAATCCAATCCACAATAACCTCCATATGCTTCCCAATAACAAACTGCCTACAATTACCAATCCAATCCACAAAAACCCCCATACAACTCTCAACATCATTTTGGCTACAACTACCATTCCAACCCATATTACTTCCAACAATCACCATCATATCAGTAGGGTACCTCTTCATCATATTACCAAGCCCCACCATTGTATCAACAAGCTTATGCCAATCCTCAATCCACATATGTTGGCCAATACCAACAAGTCCCTTCATATCTACCTCCTCCCTCATATGATCAATCCATTTTGATTCCATATCCATCACATCAACAAAATGTCCCTTATGATCAGTCCAATCAAGCGGGCCCTTCCTCATTGGTATCAATCAATAAGGAGGGGGAAGAGATGAAAGCCACCCTTAGAGACTTGCAAGCGGGAACCTCGAAGAAGTCCTTTAAGTTTGAGGAGATATGCCCCTATCTATTTGACCCATCCATCTCACTTATCCCCAAACCTAAGCATTTTGAAATGCCAAAATTTGATAAATATAAGGGAAGGGGTGATCCAAGGAATCACTCGTAGGTATTCTGCACTCATTGTGAGGAAATCTTGCATAATGAAAACTATCTCCGACAATTGTTTCCTAGAAGTCTGATGGGGCAAGCTCTAGACTAGTTCATGGGTCTTTCAAAATGGTCAATTTCTTCCTTTGCGAACGTATTAGAAACGTCTATTGCACACTTCTCCTTCAATATGGAAAAGGAATTAGATACTCTATATCTCTTGAAAGATAAGTAATGTGAAGGAGAAACTTTTGCAAGCTACCTACAATGGTGGCGATACTTAGCTAGCCAGGTAAAATCCAATCTCCATGAGAAGGACTTGGTAACCATTTTCATTGCAAATGGCCATCTTGAATTGGCCCATAACCTATGCCTCCATTGTGTCATGAAATTTGTGGAGGTCATTAAGAAGGGTACTACCACTGAGAGGGCCCTTATTGCTAAAGGAAAAATCAAAATCTTTAATCAAGATAAGGATAAGTCATCTTGGGATGAGTCCCACTACTAGAACAAGAACAAAAATGTTGTCAATGATGGTGTCACAGACACTAAACATGTTCAGGTAGCTAGCACCTCGCAAAGATCACACTATGTCCCCAATCTGCAACCCGTTTCTAATGTCATATTTGTACCACATGGTGCACCTCGTCCTCCCCCACATCCCAATCAATACAATCAAGGGAATAATAAGCGTACCTTAACCCCTTTGGGAGAATATTTAGATGTCTTCAAGAGGCTGCTGCAAGCAAATTATTTGATCACTTATCTTGTGATGAAGCCTTTTGATGAGTCCAAACACAAACCCGCTTGGTATAGGGAAAATGAGTATTGTGATTACCACAGGATCAAAGGTCACTCCACTAATAAATGTCAAGGACTTAAAAATTATATCCAAGATCTTATAGATCGAGGTGATATTGTAGTGGATGCAAATTAGGCTTCATCGTCCAATGCTCAATTATAGATATATAAAAATGCCTTCCCAAAGCACAATTAGGGTCCCAATACCTCAAATGAAAACCCTAGGTCTAGCAATAATAGCCAAAATAACATCACTAATAATATTTGTTATAAAGCTACGCCTTATAACTATGATGAATTTTTATGTGCATTAGTCAAGAAAATCCATGCTTATCTATGATCTATGTCAAAGGGAAAGACTCTCAATGTGTTGTTACTAAACGTCACACCCACATATTCATTCTCACACCTTCCACTTCATCCTAGAAAGCTCTTGTGAGCTCACAGTACAATATCCTTGACCATCTTGGCAAGACTCCAACCCAAATATCCATTCTGGATTTGCTGAACTCTTCCCCAACCCACCAAGAAATCCTCATGAAAGCTCTTCAGGATACCCATGTACCCAACAATATAGATCCTACCCAGTTTCAAGCCTTAGATGACATCTGTCATCCACATACTAGTTGGGATTCAACCAAAATGATATGCCACTGATTGACTCATCCCATAACCATGTCTTGCACATTGAGGTCATTGTAGCCCGCCATAAAGTGAAAAGGGTCCTGGTAGATAATGGCTCTGCCCTCAACCTATGTAACTTAAAGTTTATAAAATAGGTGGGATATACTCATGTTGACTTGGATAATCAGACCATCACCATCAAAGCCCATGGCAACACAGAGAGGGACTCAGACGGTATCATTTGTCTTCCTATTCAGGTTGGCCCAGCTGTACAATACACTACATGCCACATCTTGGATTTGGATCTACCATACAACCTTCTCCTTGGATGCCCATGGATTCATGTCATGCAGGCCATTCCTTCCACCTACCATCAATGCCTAAAATTTGCATACAACAAGGTCAAAGTGACCATTCATGTAGATCCTCAGCCTTTTGAGTATTGTCGTGCTATAGAGGATTCTTTCCCCCACTCCCGATATTTTACAAGAGTAGAAGTGAGGGAGCCTTTGGATTCACCTTCCAATCCATACTCCAATCCATCGTCCAACACATCATCCACTCCATCCACCACATCTGAATCCACCATTACCAAGGTCTAGATCATTGATAAAGGTTGTGGAGAATACAAGATGCGCACAACCCTTAATGTGGAAAAAATTCCACCATCTCCTTGCACATATGGGAAAACTTCTCAGTCAACACCAAATGAAGAAGTGAAGACTAAAAAAATTAGTTCTAAGAATACGAGTTCGATGATCTTCCAATCCCCAAGAACGCTACAAGATCAGATGGAGGATGATATTAGTCAATTGGTTTACAGAGAAGAACCTGAGCCATCACCTCCCCTCATATAATATTTCCAAGAGGTTTATCCCCATGCATGAAATTTGGTAGAAAATAAAACTATAAAGGGGGAGGTCTTGGTGTAGGAGAGCATGTGAGACTACAACCCATTGAGACACCTATGTGACCAAAAAAATTGGGCTTAGGCTATGACAAAAAGAAAAAAGGTGTAGCACCATCCATGAGCACATTTAATAATGTTAATTCAGATAATGATTTAATCAATGAAATACTTGAAGAAGAATCCATCATACTCTTGTATGATGACATAAATCTCCCTTCCCTCTTTGATTCCACATGAATCTTTACCATCAAATTTTCCCTTTGTCACCTTGACCTAATTGATTGGGACCTACGAGGGAGTGCACCTACAAATATCTATTTTTTAGAGGACGCTTATGTACATCTCATGGGATTGCGGAAACATGAACACCCTAATTGTAAAAGTAAAAAGAAGCAAAACAAAAAAGAGTCACTTGGTGGAAACCTCTCCAAGGCACTTTCTGACTCATCAAAAGTAAAAAACAAAGGGTGTATCTTCTAGTGAAAACCTTGATGAGATGCTGAAAGATGGGGATGTTGATCTTCCCCTTGTTGGAGCTCATCTATCCAAACAGTCTTTAATTCTGATCAAGGAAACATAGGAAGTGAATATGGGAATGAAAAAAGAGCCTAAAATCACTTATGTGGCAAGTCATTGTCAGAGGAATAATATCCCATCATCGCCAACTTTCTCAAGGAAGGGATCATTAAATTTGCATGGTCCTATTCTGAGATGCCAGGATTGGATCTAACTTTGGTTGTACACCACCTTGATGTTCACCTGTACACCAAGCCAGTTAAACAAAAAGCTCAAAAAAATGCATCCTCAAGTGCCCTACTTGTCAAGAAAGAGATGAAAAAACTATTAGAGGATGGATTCATCAGACCAATTGACTACTTCGATTGGATATCCAACATAGTGCATGTGGCTAAGCCAAATGGAAACATTAGAATTTGTACAGATTTTTGGGATCTTAACAAAGCTTGCTCGAAGGATTATTTCTCGCTCCCCAACATCGACATGTTGGTAGATATTATAGCAGGACATGTTATGCTATCCCTCATGGATGGCTTTTCTATATACAATCAAATTAGAATTACACCTGAAGATCAGCATAAGATTGATTTTATCACCCCCCTAGGCATCTTCTACTATAATGTCATTCTCTTTGGTCTTAAAAATGTGGGGGAAACTTACCAAAATGAAATGACTGTCATCTTCCATGACCTCATTCATATCATAATGGAAGATTATGTTGATGATCTACTAGGGAAATCCAAGACAAGAGAAAAGCATCATGTGATCCTGAGGAAAATATTTGATTGGTTAGAGCAGTACAAGCTACAACTGAATCTAAAGAAGTGAGTGTTTGGTGTCACATCTGGTAAAATTTTAGGCTTCATAGTATCCAGAAGGGGCATTGAAGTGTATCCAACAAAATTCAAGGCAATAATGGACATGCCCCCGCATCGCAACTTGAAAAAATTGAAAAGTCTACAAGGAAAGCTATAATCTATCATGCATTTCATAGCCCAGATTGCTGATAAATGCCAATCACTCACACACCTTTTGCACAAAGACGTAACCTTCAAATGGGATCTAGGGTGTCAGCAAGGTTTTGACAAGATCAAGGAGTACCTAGCCAATCTGCCCATCCTAATGCCTCCTATTCTAGGTAAGCCACTCTTACTATATATCTCAGCTACATCAATTACATTGGGGGCATTGCTAGCACAACATGATGAGTTTTCAAAAGAGCATGCTATCTACTATATCAACCAAACACTTGTGGGTTATGAGCTAAATTAATCGCACATGGAAAAATCATGTTTAGCATTTGTTTTTAGTTCATAGAAGCTGCGCCACTATATGCTTAGTCATCTTGTCAAGCTAATATGAAAATTTGACCCGCTCAAGTACCTGTTATCCAAAATGTCATTACCTATTGCATGGCCAAGTGGGTTATGCTACTGAGAAAATTTTCTATAGAATATGTGATCCGAAAAGGAATCAAGGGACAAGTGCTAGTAGATCAGTTGGTCGATGCTCCTTTGGTGGACGCATATCCATTAGTAGCTAAGTTTCCTGATGAAGGGGTCCTTACAATTTTGGAATCAAATAAATGGATGCTCTATTTTGATGGGTCTTATACTCAGAATGGAGCTGGTGCAGGTGTTCTCTTCATCACCCCTCAAGGTGATTACATTATGAATTCATTCAGACTAGCATTCCCATGCATAAACAATATTTCTAAATATGAAGCCTTAATCACTGGCCTAAGAATCATTGTCTAATGAAACACCACTTGTCTTCGTATCTTGGTGGACGCATATCCATTAGTAGCTAAGTTTCCTGATGAAGGGGTCCTTACAATTTTGGAATCAAATAAATGGATGCTCTATTTTGATGGGTCTTATACTCAGAATGGAGTTGGTGCAGGTGTCCTCTTCATCACCCCTCAAAGTGATTACATTATGAATTCATTTAGACTAGCATTCCCATGCATAAACAATATTTCTAAATATGAAGCCTTAATCACTGGCCTAAGAATCATTGTCTAATGAAACACCACTTGTCTTCGTATCTTGGTGGACGCATATCCATTAGTAGCTAAGTTTCCTGATGAAGGGGTCCTTACAATTTTGGAATCAAATAAATGGATGCTCTATTTTGATGGGTCTTATACTCAGAATGGAGTTGGTGCAGGTGTCCTCTTCATCACCCCTCAAGGTGATTACATTATGAATTCATTCAGACTAGCATTCCCATGCATAAACAATATTTCTAAATATGAAGCCTTAATCACTGGCCTAAGAATCATTGTCTAATGAAACACCACTTGTCTTCGTATCTTGGTGGACGCATATCCATTAGTAGCTAAGTTTCCTGATGAAGGGGTCCTTACAATTTTGGAATCAAATAAATGGATGCTCTATTTTGATGGGTCTTATACTCAGAATGGAGTTGGTGCAGGTGTCCTCTTCATCACCCCTCAAGGTGATTACATTATGAATTCATTTAGACTAGCATTCCCATGCATAAACAATATTTCTAAATATGAAGCCTTAATCACTGGCCTAAGAATCATTGTCTAATGAAACACCACTTGTCTTCGTATCTTGGTGGACGCATATCCATTAGTAGCTAAGTTTCCTGATGAAGGGGTCCTTACAATTTTGGAATCAAATAAATGGATGCTCTATTTTGATGGGTCTTATACTCAGAATGGAGCTGGTGCAGGTGTCCTCTTCATCACCCCTCAAGGTGATTACATTATGAATTCATTCAGACTAGCATTCCCATGCATAAACAATATTTCTAAATATGAAGCCTTAATCACTGGCCTAAGAATCATTGTCTAATGAAACACCACTTGTCTTCGTATCTTTGACAATTCTCAACTCATAATCAAATAAGTCAATGAAGAGTTTCAAACAAAAGGTGATAATATTTTACCTTACAAATGCATGGTGGATGACTTCAAGAAATATTTCACCTACATCTAGTTTGAACATATCCCTAGAGTCCAAAATAAGGCAGTGTATGCTATGGCTACAATTGGCTCCCTCATCGACATGCCCAAAGATCAAACAAATTGTGACTTCCTCATCGAGCAACTGCTAATCCCAACATACGTTATTCCTGATAATGAGATGGTGTGTGATATTGTAGGTCCCAAATCACCCTAGTACCATGAAATTTATGTCTATCTCCACGAAAATATCCTTCCACTTGACCTTACCTGTAACCAACGTAAATAATTTATCCAACACACTTCTCGATACATGATTGTGGGAGATACACTTTATCACCAAGGGTATGATGGCACTCTCCTTTGATGTCTCAACGAATCAAAATATCATATTGCATTAAATGACATGCATAGTGGTGTCTGTGGGTTTCATTCTAATGGGATGGCCTTAGCAAAGAGGATTCTCAGAGAAGGATATTGCTAGCCTACCATTGAATATGACGCTTATGATTTAATGAAGAAATGTATACCATGTGGATATGATCCATGCTCTAGCACAAGATTTATAGCCTATCATTGCATCGTGACCCTTTTCACAATGGGGTTTCAACCTAATTGACAAGATATAACCTCCCTCATCTGATGGTCATACATTCATCATCACAACCACTAAATACTTTACCAAATGGGTGGAATCGATTCCACACTCCCAAATCACTAGTATTCAGATTTTCAAATTCATCCTTTTCCATATTCTCTGTAGATATGGTATCCATCCACTATCATTACTAACAATGGTGAGCCCTTCAAAAAATAGTATATGAAACACCTTTGTGATACATATCATATCCAACATCGTTGGTCAACTCCTTACTACCCCCAAGGTAATGACCAAGCAGAAGCAACCGATAAAACTCTCATCAAAATCGTCAAAAAGGTTGTCAACAACACTGATCGAGATTGGTGCCTCCACCTTAATCCTTCCCTTTGGGCATACCGCACATCCATCTGCACCCCCACTAGTGCTACTCCATACTCTCTTGTTTATGGAATTGAAGCCATCTTGCTGATTGAGGTCGAGTTCCCATCACTTTGAATCTCTCTAAAGAATCTAATTAGTGATGAAGACACTCAAGCCGCATGGTTAAGTCAGTTGGAAATTATGGATGAGAAACAAATCAAGGCCTACAATCATCTCCAAGCATACCAAAATTGGCTCAAAATAAACTACAACAAAAGGGTTCATCCCCGCCAATTCAATGTTGGCGAACTGGTCTTGAAATAAAATCAATGTACCCAACAGGATAGAGAAAAGAAGGGAAATTTTGAGGCAAATTGGTTGGGTCCATATGTTGTCACAACAAAATATGGTTTTGGGGCATATCATCTTGCAACACCTAAGGGGGAACCCTTGGAGGATCCTATCAACATCATGCATCTGAAGAGGTTTTACATCTAGGTTAGTTGGGTTGTCCTACCTTGAAAAATGCAAAAAAAGTAAAAAATCATCAAAAAATACAAAAAAATTGAAAAAGTGAAAAAAAATCCAAAAATAGTAAAGAGAAACAATTCATCCTATGGTGAAAACCACTCTTGGTGGTGCCTTGGATAAGTACATTTGGTGAAAACCTGGAACATGCACCATTTGTAGAGGGCTTAATCATTATCTACTTTGTGTCTTATTTTACTTTATGCTTCCATCTATCCTATCCACATATCCTATCCTCATATCCTATCGTATCCTATCCTCACCTCAACATCCTGTCATTCGTCGCTTGGTATGTTTTGATTGAACATTGGATGATTTAGATCGAATATCCTAGATCCTAAGCTTCTATGTTGAATCTGAGCTTTTGTCATCTGTATATCCATGTCGTTTGGTCGGTCTCACATCCTCAGTTAGGATCCTTCATTGTGTTGGTCATTATTAGGTCTCATGTCATCTTTGGTCCATTTTTTAAAACTACGTTGCCCCTGCACTTTCATGTAGGCAAGGCTAATCATTTCATCAGGCCCCAGGGCATTTCTCCATCTAGTTTTGTCATCCATTGAGTTCTCCATTGTCCTCTTCCCGATTTTATCCATGGTCATTCACCAGTATTTTATCAAAATACAAGGTATCTACGCTTTCACGTAGGAAAGGCCATCAATTGATGAGCCCCCAAGACCCCAAGTGTTTCCTTAGGGTGTGTCTTGGTGTCGTGTCATGTCATCAAGTATGTCCCTATTCAACTGGTGCTTAAGAACAAAGGTCACTAGCATCATGAGGTTCAATCGATTTCGAGTATCCTGAGTCATGTTAATCACCTTATCTATCCTTCATCTTTGGTCTTAATAGGATGTATCCTTCCTAAATCTGACCGCATCAATCCTATCCACCTATTGATCCTATGGCAAAGGATGTTTGAAATTTATTGTGATCTTTTGATGCTTTTGGAATTTTGTTTATCATTTGAGCTTCCTATTATACCTTGTTAGGGTCACCACGATCCATCATATCCTAGTGTGCTTTAACAGGTGGACACAGGGGCACATCTTGATCTTCTATGTGATCTTGTCTTCCTGGTTGTCCCATGTAGTGCCCACCAAGATCCCTGTGGTCTTGTGTTATGTTGGGGCATCCTCTATGTTTGTGGTTATCCCAACATCAGGCTCAACCAAAGCCCCTGTAGTTTTGGGGTTTTGGTATAGCCTTATTGTTTGTTATGTTTGTCTTTTGCATTGGACACTAATCAGCCTTGGTTCTTAATACCTGAGCATATTGTGTCCTATGTTATAGCAAAAATCAGTGCTCCTGATATGACAAAATGGCATTAGGTCTGCATTTAATCTATCATCCTATTGCATTGCATTCCCCATCCAATTCCTTTCCCTAGCCTATGGTTAGTGAATTTGGTTGTGCAAATATTATTCCCCCACCTATTCTTCCTATCAAGATTTCTATGGTTTTGAAAGGTGCACTATGACACCCATCATCATTCATCTCACTGGAATTACATTGTCACACCTATCATTATCCACTTAGGTTCATTATTCATTTCCGTTATCATCTTAAGTTGTTTAAAGTAATATAGACCTATTAGTCTAATCATCTTAAGTTCATTCCATCTCATTATCATTTTTTTGTATTATCATTTTAATTATCATCTTTAGTTGTTTAGATTAATATAGATCTATTAGTCTTTAAAGCATCTTAAGTTCATTCCATCTCATTATCATTTCGTTGTATTATCATTTTCATTATCATCTTAAGTTGTTTAGATTAATATAGATCTATTAGTCTAAGCATCTTAAGTTCATTCCATCTCATTATCATTTCATTGTATTATTTTCATTATCATCTTAAGTTGTTTAGATTAATATAGAATTCTTAGTCTAAGCATCTTAAGTTCATTCCATCTCATTACCATTTCATTGCATTATCATTTTCATTATCATCTTAAGTTGTTTAGATTAATATAGATTTTTTAGTCTAAGAATCTTAAGTTCATTCCATCTCATTATAATTCTCATTATCATGTTAAGTTGTTTAGATTAATATTGATTTGTTATTCTAAGAATCTTAAGTTCATTTTGTTTCATATCATTTCATTGCATTATCATTTTCATTATCATCTTAGGTTGTTTAGATTAATATAGATCTGTTAGTCTAAGAATCTTAAGTTCATTTCATTTCATTTTCATTTTCATTTCCATTATCATCTTAAGTTGTTTAGATTAATATTGATTTGTTATTCTAATCATCTTAAGTTCATTTCATATCATTTCATTATCCATTGCATTATCATTTTAAGTTGTTTAGATTAATATTGATTTATTATTCTAAGCATCTTAAGTTCATTGCATATCATTCCATTACTATTTGCATTATCATTTTCCATTGTTTAGAGTTATTATTATAAACACATTCATTCATTTCATTACAAACATTGCATCAAATCACATTCATTACATATCTCCATGTCATGATCACATATGCATACATCATACATTTTCATCCATTATATTTTATTGCCTTTTCATGTCATCCATATATACATAATTAATCATTACAATGCATCATCTAGACATTATTCATTATCCATACATAATCAATCCTCATATCATATTTCATATGCATACATCACAAATCACAATAGCGTCATCACCTGTATCGCACACCATTAGTATCACATCCATAGCATATACATCAAATCATAAATCATGTTGCATCACATCCTACATCAAAAGACGTTAGACATAATGCATGCAATCTATAGCATACATAGATGTAGAAATAGATCATCATCATCACATGCATACATCATAATCATAACCACACACATGAGCATAATAATATCCATAACATCACATAATAATCACATAGTATTGCATCAAAGTCCATCACATAGCATAATATATATATATATATATATATATATATATATATATATATATCAAAAATATAGTGTCCATCACATCCATCATAGTCCATAATAAAATATAGTAAAAAGTCCATCACAGAGTACATAAGTGTCTATCAAACCCATAAAATTAATAAAGGTACAAGTGTAGAGATCTAATCCAATAAAGATGATTACATCTGACACATCATGGTGTCCTAAATCAATAAACAATAAAGAATGAATAAGTGAATGAATCTGTCTAATATATACAAAAGAATTTGTAGCCTTTTCCCTGTACACCTGTCCATTTTGCACCTGTAAGAATCTAAATCATGTGCCCCCTCCCCCTATATCCATTGCTACCTACATCTGATCTCTATGGGGACTCTCCACCTAATCCTCGGCCATGCAAAGGCATATCTCTATACTGGTTGTACCCTACATTTGACCGCTATGGGGACTCTCCACTTGACCCTCGACCATGCGGAGGGATCTCTTTTTATTGGCTATATCATCTGGTATGAGTTTGAGTCAATCGGGAGGGTGTTGGATCCTATGCCACTACCATCACATATGGTGGCACCATCTATGCAGGATATGTGACGGCCTGATAATAAGAAAGCATATAGTATGATTCCTTTGTCTTGGAATCAACATCTCATGCTATGTGTGATCTACCCACATCCCTCTCTATACAATTTCTATCCCTTTGCTAGGTGATGCTTCGCCTCTCCTACTCCCAGGCCTCTTGTGCGAGCCTCATCTACTCAACCTATGCTATCAGCTAGGATGTCCTCTGTGCAACCTCCTCTCTCCCCCTCTACAAGCTCTATACCTACCCCTCTACTGCCTCAACTCTCTCCATCAATCCTCTAGCCTCCCCAAGAGTAGCCTCCACACAATCTGCCCTCTCTTGAGCCTCAACCCTCTCTCTCTACATATCCTCTATCCCCCCTCGAAGCTCCCCTACTAGTATATAAAGATCATCCCTCTCTGTCTCCACCTCCTGTAACCTCCTACTCGCGTCATCTACCAACTGCTCGAAGGCTCTATCTCCATCCCCTTGTGCACTCTACAGCCGCTGCATCTCAACCTGTAGCCTTCCCACCTTTGTTTGTAGTCTATCTTTTTCTACCTCTAACTCTTACATTCTATGCTTTGCTATCCATAGTCTAGCTAGGGCTCCTATCAGTAACACTACTGGGTCCTCTAGTGGTGGTGGTGCAAATGGTACCATGGTGAGGGGCTCCACTACTATCACATCCACATCCATCGTCTGCTCCTCACCTCCTTCCTCCCCCATCTCTACATCCCCATCTCTCCTCTACCTGACACCTCTCCTCCTCATCTGTGGCCCTGCCAACTCCCTCTCATCCTCTGATATAAATCCCAAGGGCCCTATGATCAGCTCTACTATCATAATCCTCCTTAGCCTATGTTGGGCCCACCATGCAACATATCACATTGTAGTGCCTACATATGCCTCTCCCCCCTCCATGGCTACACTGTGATTGGGGTGATTTCCTACATCTAGAGGGCATACTCCATTATAATCTTCTCCCCCCAAATGGCCCTCAACTCCCAACTGATCTGTCTGAAATGTTGTGGCCCTATCAAGATGTATTGCTCAATCTCGTACTGCCCTATCACCCTATTAGGCCTATGCAACTCAATGATGTATGGGTCTCAACCTATCAAATAGCACCCAAATAGCACCATGAAAACAAGTAACCTCTCCATCTCCTATCATCGTCCCTCCACCTTGAAAAACCACTGCCCCATGTACGACCTCCATGTGATGTCCCTAGGCATCAACCCATCTAGTCTCCACCACCACTCATCCAAACTCCTTACATCCTGATAATGCAATCTCCAGTCGTACTCTTTCCCCCGATAATATTAAATTGGTAGTGTCTTATCCTGAGCTCCGACAAGCAAAATGTCTAGTCTTGCCACCCTGATTTGCTTCCAGGCCCATACCTAGAGTAGAGTCACATGTGTAATGTTGAGTGCTCATCTATAGTAGACAATGTGCATGTCTCTATACAATTGGGCCAATAAACATTCCCCCATACAAACTCTCCCTCTTGTCTCTCCACAATTTTCCTAACAACCTCAATCATCTTGAGGCTTAAGAAGTATCCACTCCTATCAGGCAGGAGAATCCCATTGATAAGGTTGCAGAGGTATAGAGGTAGTGCTTCCATCTCAATCCCCAAGCATGCATCAATGTCTAACTCCTTCCCTCAGATGGAAAGGTCCATGGGTCCAAACACTACTTGCACACTCTTATCCACTGATTTCCTAGGTGCAGAACTAATCTCGTGTCCTCTGATCGAAAGTATCAAAATCCTCCAGATGTCCTCTAGGGTCACTGCTATTTCCTTGTTGGGAGATGGAAAGTTGAGGTCTCAGAGCTCTACCACTCCATCAATGTTGTAAGTAGAGGTCTATGTTCCCTGATGTTGGGATATCCCAACATGTGTAGTAATCTGACCTAGGCTAGTGTCACATGGTCCTCCTAGGTCATCGCCCTCAAGGTCACCTCCAACATAGCTGAGTGCCTCTCTTTCATCCTCAAAGTCTCAAAACTATGCATCCATGCCCACCATTCTATCAAAATTTCTTCCATTTATTTTTTCTTTTCTTTCCTTTTCATCCCTGCACCAATTTGGTGAGTTTGCATCTATGTGAGGCAGGCTCACCCATTCCCTTTCCTAGCGCATTCTCCTATCCAACTCATGTGTTCACCCCTGTGTTTTCCTTTAGTGCAGGTTCACCTATTTTTCAAGCACACCCACCCCTTTCTTGTCTGGGTGCACAATCACCTATTTTATCCCTAGAGGTGAATTCATGTTTGCCCTTTTCCCGCATGGGAAATTTCACAATAACCCTTGTGTCTTTTCTCCCCAAGGGGTGGATTTTCATATGCCTATTCCCCATTTGGGTGGATTCACATCCGCCTATTTCCATTTTAGGTGAATTCATGTTTCCCCTTTTCCCATTTTGGTGATTTCGTAATCGCCTATCCTGTTTCCCTCTCGTCCCTGCGTTGTGCAGGTTCACCTTTTTCGGTGAGAGGCGATTTCACAATCACCCCTCCTAATGTGCCCACCCTTTTGGTGCATGAGTCCACCCCTTTCCTCATCGATCCACCCAACGGGTGACAATGCTTGGTCGGAAGGGTGAATCCACCCTTCTATGGCGAGTTTTCCTAGCCTAGCTACTCCACTCGAAACCAAAAAAATCTAAAATTCAAATGAAATCACAAAGCTAGGATTCAGGACCTACCTGGTGGGGTGCAATTTGCTCATGGTATAATTCTCAAACCTCCTAACCTTGGTGGATCAACTCATCATCACCCATCGCCTCATCCTTGCTCATCCTATCAGCCATCCTCGTTACTCTCTCTCTCTCGATGGCACGTGCGCAAATGAGAATTAGGTGAATAGAGAATTTTTAAATTTACTATTTATAATTTTCATTTTTGACCCTAATTAGCCTTTTAATTTTTGGGTAATTTTTACCCTTTAATTAACCCTTTATTAATTCATTTTCCCCTTTTCATCCGAGAGCTTCCATTCGCACCCCATGTGTCCATTTTTCTCCGTTCAAAATCCATTCTTCATGGTTTTTTTTCACTCTATCGTGTGGTGCCCTTTCTTTCTTCATATCAAGAAGTTTCCTAGGGCCCCTTTTTCTTCCCCATCCGCCCTCTCGAGGGGGCATACCCTATCATATTCTTGCATCCTTCCTTCCTATCCATTTTTTCGTGATACCAGGGTATCATATAACATTCTTTTCTTCTATTGAGTCATCTATGTTTTATTTTTCTTTGAAACATTGTTATTCTAACAATATTTTGAATAGGGGCAAAACTTAGACACCTAAATTTGACCACTTCCATATAGTAAAATTCACCCTTATTTTCACCTATCGTGAGCTTGATAGGAACACTTTATTCTCTGATCGATCTATCAAGGGGGCAACCAACCATCTTTCAATCATATCGATATTAAATCAGCTAACAAATTTTTTTCTAAGCCTTACTAGAAAATCTTGATCAACTTATCAAATCAACCATCATTGGGATATATCTTTCTCTACCAATCCTCATGTTATTTAACACAATCCTTGCATTGTTGTGAATCCTCAACAATGTTATCAATCAATCAATCAAATCAATCAACTTTATCTTGGCTATCAACATCTTAGAGAGATCATCAATATCCATTTCTACATCGTCATCAACATCAAAACCAATAATGAAATTAATATCAATCTTTGAACCAATGCAATGAGTACATTGCTTCAAAGAGGGGAAAAATGTAGACACTTAAAAATAACTTGAATGGTATCACACACTTGAATCTGATATACTAATATCATTTCATCTTGAAACCCATTCTCTTTTCACTTGTTTGATTAAATCAACCTAGCTATTTAATTAATCACATCATTTAATCTGATTAATCTAATTAGGTTAATTCCTCCCCTTTTCATACTAACCTTTCATCTTATTAAATTGGATAAATCAAAGTATTCAAAATTATCACCCTAAGTCCTCTCATTTAATTATTTAATTAAATGACATTTTGATCTCTTTTCATTAAATAGGTTAATTATTTAATGAATATCCTAAATTCTCCTAATTTGCATAATTGAAACTTGGATTTAATTATCAAATTATTAGTTAAATATAATCCTCCCACTTGCAAGGGAATATTCCAAGAGAATATTCCTCCTTTGCACATTCCTCCAAAAAGGAAATATTCCCATGGAATATTCCTTCTCCTTTTGCACATTTTTTTTTTAATTCAAGCTAAATATCTAATTTTCCTCACCCATGAGAATATTCCAAAGAATATTCTCTCTCTTCACTCATTTGAAAAAAGGAATATTCTCTGGCATAACAAACTTACAAGACTTCTTGTGCAAGTTTTGAATGTGTGTTTGTTTGGAAGAACATGAACCCTTGATTCTTTCCTTGATCCATGCGATCATTGAGTCTCATCCATTGATGAGAATCAATGATCCATGTTTCATCTCTCCTCCATTTTGACCATTGATTAACCTTTTTAATCTAAACGCTTCATTTCCCGTTTGCTCTCCTATAAACAAGTCACTATTTGGAGACAAATGGATCCACCTTTTTTAGAGTAAACTTATGCTATTGAAACTCATCCATTCATATTTTTAATAGAAAACTTATGTTGTTGAAACTCATCCATCCACATTTTTAAGAGAAAACTTATGTTGTTAAAATCACTTTCACTTGCATCCATATTTAACATATATTTAGTATTTTTAGTTTAAATCATGATCATAGTAGCTTAGCTCCCATTAATGGCTTCCATGGTAACTTAGGGTTTGAATATTTTTAGCTTAAGCTCCATTTATATTAGTTGTGCATACACCCATATCGATCATCTTAGCATAGATCATGTTAATTTAGCTTTAAATAATGTTTTCACACACATCTATCATCAGTTTCGTCGATTCTCTTCAATAGAATCGATCAAAATGAGCTCATTTATCCACGGGATTGGGAAATGGTTTCCATTCCATATAAATGCAACACCACTCCCCCAATAGGATAAGTTAATGTAGACACCTAAATTTGACCACTTCCATATGGTCAAATTCACCCTTATATTCCTCTATCCCACATCCTTAAGTCATATTAATTGAATAACTTATTATTTGATTAATATTTCACTTTATCTTAATGTCCACTAAGGTTTAATTAATCAATCAAATACCTTACCTTGTTCATCTCTAAATTAAATAAATAGAACCATTTATTTAATTTAATCATTAGCCCATGTGAATTAAATTAATTTTTAATTCAAATTTTTCTCTCTCCTCATGTCACATCCTCCACAATCCTCTTTAATCCAAATTACTCTAATTAATCTATGATTAAGATGTGCACACCCCTAATCATCATTAGAATAACATCCTCCATAATCTCTCACTTGCCTCTAACCCTTCATTAGCCTGCTTAATCCCACATTTGCACAACCTTAATTACCTAATCAAGCTAGCCTAATCTGCATTCCATTCATGGCATGTGTCCTTAGTCAACCTACATTAAATTATTTCTCCTTTTGGAGAAGGCATGCCCTTCCCTATGTGAATTTTTAATTCACATTTATTCCTCCAATGCATTTTAATTAATTTTAAATTTCCTCTCCCATCCCCAATGAGGATTTGTGAGTAATTTTTAATTCCTCACATGTTCTCTTAAGGAACATTTGGACAAGGACATACTTTATGAGGATATCTTGTCCATTCCTAGGGTACATCATGGTACCTCCACATCATCTCCACCTCACTCCTTCCCTTCCATATCATTCGCCACATGTCATCTTGTGAGGGTTTGTGAATTCTCAACTCACGCTAGCCCTTGATCTCCTCCACCATGGATCAATCCTAGCTCTCCATTCATTTAGAGACACTTCCCCTAAAAATGGTGGAATTTCCCTCATTTTGCTAACTCTCAAACACTCAATCACTCAATCTAGCACACAACACTTTCAAGCATTCAAGCATTCCAACCATCACTTAGCCATTCAAGCACCCACCATTGTTGCAGCCATTAGAGCCTCCATATTTCATCCCATCCAATGCCCATATCAACCATTGTAATCCTCATCTTCATAACATCATTTTGAGCACTATTTGGAGCTATTTTCCCAACAAAGGAGCACACAATCGAGCATCAATAAGGGCCAACCAAACCATCAATTTGAACAAGGTAAAAGTTCTATTTTCTTGTGCTTTGTTTGAATTTAATTAGGCCTAAACTTTAGTGTTTGTTTTGTGTTTTTCCTTGTTGTATTTCGTTTAGTTTTGCATCTTAGAGTGGGAAAAATCACCTACACATAGTTTCAATGGATTAGATTAGAGGTTTATCAAGCTTTCATATATTTAATATGCTAGTTTCAATGACTTCTTATATTTGTTTAAATTGAATGATCTCTATTAGGACCAATGTTTAGTGGCTTGAATATACTTCGAATCCTCATGGATCAAGTGTAGTCAGCCCATACTAGGTTCTTGGTCACAAAAACAAATGCTCCTCTTGGAAGCAAAGATGGTTGTCTTCGGTTTGTTTTGTTGATCAAATCTTCTATTGCAAAAATTCCTATTAATGTTGTTTTATTATAAAATCCTTTGGAAGGTTGTCAAGGAAATCTTTGACAAAGGAATTTTGTTTAGAGTGACTTAAATGAAAGCAAAAAAATTAACTTGAACAAATGGGATCTAATTTAGAAGAGTAAAAATGAAGTTAGACTTGGTTTTAGAGACTCTAGAAGGATGGATAAGGTTCTTGGTATGAAATTAATTTGGGGAATACCATAAAAAAGGAAAGATTACTAATTAGGGTGTCACATACTAAATACATTGAGAATAGTGAATATGGCATGGTTTTCCTTCATACATTAGCTCATGTAGGTTTATGTCTATAGAATTTACTAAGAGAATATAGGGTTCTAGTAGCCAAGGGCCTCAAATGAAAAATTAGGTTAGGGGATTGCATTCCATTTTGGGATGTGACTTGGATCATAGGCAAGCCTTTGCGAGAGGTGGAAAAATTCACTCTATTGGACAATTTTTTGAGAAAGTAGGGAAGTAGGTAAGTGACCACATCTAAGTGACCAATGCCAATAGATACCAGATTTATCTCTCCTTGGTACCCAATGCCTTGAACTTAGCACTAGAAAGGTTTGTTGGGCTATTTATGTTACAATTAGGAGACATTCAACTTGCAAGCCTTGACAAGTTATAATAGTTTTATTTAATGTTACTAATAAATAATTGTTATGTCTCCAAGGAACATGGAGAGGGTGGACTTGGATGCTCTCTATTTTAGGAAAATTATTTATTAATTATTTATTCTCTCATGTGTAATTGTAGTGGTATTTAAGTTTGGAGTTACTTTTTAGGAGATTTGGAAATCAGATAAAGATCGAAATGCTAAGGTGTAAGTGCATTTTCTATTGTTAGATTTTATGACAGATTTGGTCAATCTTCTAATAGAGGTCTTATGATTTGGATCTTGGTCAATTTTATGATTCTGATAAAATATATGATGTTTATGATGTGAGAAGTGGATATAATATGTGTAAGAGGAATTACATACTATTGAAGGTATTTTGTCATTTTGGTTGAGGTGTGAGATATCCCATGAGGATTTTGGTGCCTAATTTGGATGTGTGGTATTGACAACTTGTTTTGGAATACCATTCATGGTATCTTGTATTCATCTCTCTTATATATTAGCACCTTGAGATGGTAGTAGGATCAAGTTATTTTTTAGGTCATTTGAACACCATTTTGTTGCCAAAGTTCATGTTATGGTTTGTACCTAGTTTATGGTTGATTTGTATTTCTATTTATAGAAATTAGAAAGTAGAATTTGGTTGCATTAAGATCAACATATCTCATTTATTGTGATAGAGATCATGGATAGTTCATCTTTGTTGGAAATGAAAATGGTACATGCTTTGGGCTTATATGGAGAATCTCTTGAAAGAAAAGGATCATCAGATTGCTATGAAAAGCGAAATCAAATAATAAAAGATGTGAGATGAAGAATGGTTAAAAGTTGATAGAAAAACTTGTGGCACCATTTGGTTGTATTTATCTATTTTTGTTTTATTGAATGTTTCTAATGAAGCTACTACATATAAATAGTGGAATAGAATATGAGAGATATATCAAACAAGGATATATATATATAAGATGAAGGATGTGGACTTAGTTGTAGAACACTTGCATGCTTTTAATTTAATCTTGAGTCTGTTCTAGTTAGTTGATGTGAAGATAGATGAGGAAGATAAATGCATTTTATTGTTATGTTCATTTCCTAAATCTTGAGATAATCTAATCCTTATGATCCAAAATTGAATCCCATCATTACCACTCTACTTTTAAAGGAAATAAAGACTTTGGAGGGATCTAAGGATGCATTGCATATGTAAGGTAGATCTAAGGATAGAGGTAAAGATAATAATGGTGATAAGGAAAATTATAAGGACCATTCTAAGTCCAAGGGAAGGTATAAAACACATGGTAAGAGTATATTTCAATGTTGGAGTTGTGGTAAATGAGGGCATCTAAAAAAAGAATGTAAGAAAAAAAACAATTATAATTCCTCTATATATAAATCCTTTGATGATGAAGCTATTGATACTTTTATAGTTATTTCTTCTAACATTGATTTTGATATTCTTGGTTGATAGATTTAGGTGCATACTACCACATTAATTCTCATTGAGAGTGGTTACAATATATAGCTTATAATAGTAGGGAATTTTTTCTCAGAGACA
Organism: Sequoiadendron giganteum; assembly: GCA_007115665.2. Lineage (NCBI taxonomy): Eukaryota > Viridiplantae > Streptophyta > Pinopsida > Cupressales > Cupressaceae > Sequoiadendron > Sequoiadendron giganteum. The sequence continues at coordinate 99,945,713 of CM021107.1, read as the reverse complement.
ACTCATAAAAGATTGTGTGACAAGGGGAGGTAAAATAGTTTTTAGTGATGAAAGGGTTAAAAACCTCACAAATGTATTGCATATTGTCTAGATAGAAAGTTATTTTTTTATAAAAAATGAATGATTTAAGGGTGCATGTTACTTTTGAGAAGAGTGGTTACAATTTAAATAAAAGGAATTTGGTATTGGCTAGGGGCACTTGATGTGGCACCTTGTTTAGGTTGGAAGCATCTAATTTCTATACTCTATAAATGTAATTGATGAATTTGTATCTTGTAAATTGTGACACCACATAATGGAGTCACATTGGTGAGAAGGTTCTAAAAACCCCCATTATTAAAAAAAAATGGTTGATGGTTTATTTGGTTATTTTTCCAATTTTAATTTTTTCGATGTACAAAATTGTTTTATTTTCTACTTTTAAAAAGTTTAAGGCACTTGTTGAGAATTAGACATAAGAAAGTAAATTTTTTGAGAATGGATAATGATGGTGAGATTTTCTCTAGAAATTTTGATGATTTCTGTAGGCATGCATGAATTGTTAATTAAAAAAAATTCCACATGCTTTGCAACAAAATGGAGTGGCAAAAAGGATGAACACGACTTCAATGAATAGAGATAGAAGTGTGTTAATCAATGCAAATGTTGAATAGTGTTTCTAGCCTGAGGTTGTATACTTTGTTTGATACTTTATTAACGTATCTCCCACTTCTATTCTACTCGACAAAATACCCTACGAGGTAAGGGACCATTGGTTTCAAATTTTAGAGTTTTTTCCAATGAAACATACGTTCACGTTTCTACGAAAAAATGGTCTCAACTTGATTTCAAGGCTAACAAATGTGTTTTCGTGGGTTATGGTGAAAACATTAAGGGTTATAAGCTTTGGGATTTTGTACCAATAAAATAACTATATTTTAAAGAAGTTATTTTAAGAGAGTTTAGTTAATTTTAAAATGATGAACAACCTCATGAGAAGCCTAACAAAACAATACATTTTGATATTAAGACATAAGTATGAAGATGCATGGACAAAACAACAAGAAGATGGGAAAAATGAAGAAAAATAAGGTTAAGGTTCTAGTTCCAATGAGGATAAACATGAGCCTCTTGTTACACCTCTTATAAGGTTCATGAGGAAACATATAGTCATTTTGATTATTGTTGTGTATTTGCTTTATTTTTTTACTAACAAGGAACCTGGATTTATGGAGGAGGCTTTGTCTTCAGATGAGCATGATTCCTAGATAGAGGCTTTGAAGGGTGAAATAAAGACTTTGGACAAATGTGACACATGGGATCTAGTTGAGTTTCTTGAGGAGAGGAAAGCCATTGGAATTAAATAGGTATTTAAAAAGAAATTTAGAGTAGATGCTAATTTTGAGTGGTACAAGGCTCGATTAGTGAAAAAATGCTACTTGCAGGTTGAGGGAGTGGATTTCAATGAATTTTCTCTTGTGGCTAAACTAGCCTCTATTAGGCTCCTTTTATAAATTTCTATTGGTTTCAATTTAGAGGTAGAGCAAATGGAAGTAAAAAAAAATTTTCTACATGGGGATCTTGATGAGGAAATATTTATAAAATAGCCTAACAATTTTGTGGTGAACTTGGATATAAACACTTAGTTTGTAGGTTAAATTTATCTCTATATGGTTTGAAGAAACCATTGAGGATGTGGTATTAAATTTTTGATGCTTTTGAATTGGCTAGTGACTTTATTAGAAGTGAAGTTGATCATTGTATTTATTTCAAATAAATTGATAATTAATTACTAATGATTGTCCTATATGTTGATGATAAGTTATTTTTCCATAATGATAAGGCAATGATCAAGGAAATTAAGTGTTATCTATCTAGTTCTTTTGATATGAATAATGTTAACCCAATCACTATAGTTAAGATATAATCATGGTTAAATCAAAAGAATTATATTGATACTATTTTACAATGTTTTTCCATGCAAGATTACAAACCAATTATTATTCCTTTTTTGATTGACACTAGTTATGTTTGGAGAAATGTATGCTAGTGTTGTTGGAAGCCTTATGTATGCCTTATGGATTGGGAAGCTAATCACATAATCAACTTGTGGGAGAAGCAAAGAGAAAAGATCAAGAGATGGATTGGCCCATTCTTGGACAAGGCCATGACATTTCTAATCAATGATCTTGAACCACGATCCTTGTTCACTTGATAATGGGTCTCAATAGTTGATTTTAATAATATCATAACTATACCATTGGTGGTAGGTGTTGGTAGAAGCAACTGGAAAAGTATCATTATGATTACATTTTCTAAAGGATTTTCTTACATTTTGAGCATTATGTTTGGGTGTGTAAGAAAATGAAGTAATTATTTTTAGTTCAGTAGGGTGTTATTTCCTCTCTTCTGATAGGAAGTTCTCATTTTATGCATTGTGGACCAACTTTGTTGCTTGACAATGGCATTGGGATCTAAGCCAATTGGTAGGAAGGATGGTGGACAAGGGAAGAAGTAGCTTTGAGTAGAGGTAGAAGCAACTTTGAGCAGAGGTGGAAGCTAATGTAAGAAAACTCCTTAGAGTGGGAAGGTTAAGTGCAGGTAAAGTGTCTAAGAGATTTGTTGAATACATCGCTATGGAGCTCACAAAACTTGAGCTAAGAAATAAAATGCTCTGCCTCAAGAGTTTGGCTAAAGAATTGAGGTAGAGGATTGCATGAACATTATGGAACCCATTCTTAAGATGATTTTGGACAAGACAATATATTAGTAGAAGATTTTTTTTGACATTTCCTAGTCTCTCTAGTGTAATGATGCTATCAATGGAAACTTGTACCTTTTTACTACATGAGGATGCATATAGGATCAAAGAACAAGCACATGTGCATTTTTAGTGTTTGGTGGAGCATCTCCACATGACCATGGAGAATTAGAGAAATTGATACAAATTCCTAAAAATTGTTTATCAATTTATAGGTGAGATTAAGGTGAAGAAGGTTAAATGATGCAAGGAGGACAACTTGGGTAAGGCTAAGCAATAGGGAGATGGCAATAAAGGTTCTATTTTAGATTATGTAACGATGTGTCCTATCATATGTCTATTTGAGTATACATTGTAAAGCAGTGGATTTATGTTTGATTAGGGGTGGTTTTGATAGTATTTTTGGTATGAAGAGCAATGGTGGTTTGTAGTTTTTGATATATTCTCTTTGTGTCAGGTCTCTTCATTGGTAATTATGTAAATAAATACTTATTATATTAGATAATATATAGGTGTAGTTTTTCTCTGAGTGGATTTGTGAACTACACATTCAAAATCCAAACTTAATTGCTCTTGTTTATGGCTATTGGATGCCTCACCCAATTTTATTTAGCAAAATATAAATCAATATAATACTATAATATTATTAAGAATATTAAAAATATTATTTATATAATAAATATTAAAAAATATCAAAAAGTTAAAAGATATTGTTGAAATAAAATATACATGTTATTCAAAAAGATGATTATATATACTTCAAATAAATTAATATTAAAAATTATTAAATAATATAAATAAAAATATATGAAACAAAATAATAATAGAAAAATACTCATAAATTTAATAATAATATCATATTAGTAATAATATAATACAACAAAATAGGCAATATCTATGGCGAAAATCAGCGAGGTGGCGAAAATCAACGAGGTAGCGCAGATCAAAGACAGTGAGGCAAAGAAGGGTGAGGAGAAGAAAAATGAAGAACATAAGCTATGGCAAGAGAAGAAGTAGAGACATGACACCCCTAAGGTGGGCAATGGCCAACATTGGAAACCAGCACCAGAAGCGGAGACAAGAAGTAAGGAAAAATGGAGTGAAGAATTGGAGCAAACAATTCCCTTTGAGGAATTCAGGGAGAAAATTAACAAGGGTTGGATGACATATGGAAGATCGGATTGGAACTCGAAACCAGAATTGCATAGGCCTCAATGGGTGATGGAGAATGGTATCTGGGTGGATAAATGCCACCCTTACTACCAACCTCAGAACTAGGTAGAAGCCGAGCACAGGTCAAGGAGAAATCGAGCTTGGCAGGGACAAGGGCTACCATGGGTGAGACCTAACCACTTTACGAATGGAAGATGGGAAGGAAATTAGGGATTCAATAGCAGAGGGAGGCCAAATTTTAAAAAATCAAATGGGTGGTTCGGGGAAAAGGCTGGAGTGGAAAGAGACTTGACCAAAAAATGGTGCCAAATGAATCAGAATAAGGCCCCAATATCCAAGTCAGACAAGGACACCAGATCAGCAAACCTAGGTGAAGAAAATAAGGGTAAGTCAACTCCTATACCCTATTTGTGTGTTAATAATGAAGCTCTCAAGAATATTCATGAATCACTGCAAAAGATAGGAATGTTCGTCAAATGGGGGGGAGAAGGCCATAAAAATAGGAGAACCATGGAAGAGTGGTGTAAGGTAACCTGGGGGGAGGAGTTAACAATAAAAGCCTTGGAAAACAACTGGTTCTTGATTAAATTCCTAGATCAAGAGAGGAGGAATAAGGCTTTGAGAATAGGGCCTTATTACCAAGATGGTGCCCAAGTACATTCCATAGAATGGAGATCAAATTTTGATCCACAAAAAACATGGACTGAGGAGAGTGCGGTTTGGTTGAGGCTATACAATTTACCCTCAGAGTATTGGATAGATGAAACCCTAAAGGAGATAGGTAGGCAATTAGGAAATCTACAAAGTATAGATAACATCCAGGAGGATATAGAAAAAGGATCCTACTTTCAAATTTGTGTATCAAAAGCTCAGGGTTTAGAGTTGCCGAAGGTGGTAGATCTCATCTCCAAGGAGGGATCATGGAGACAAGAAGTGAATAGGGAAGATAGCCTACAAATCTTCCCTAAATGCAAATCACTGGAGCATGATAAGAAGGAATGCACATAAAAGGGGGGAGGCTAGCAACACCATCACAACTAAGTAGTATGTGGAGTTGGAAAAACTGAAGAAATTCATATTGGAGATGAGGCCATCAATCGAGTTTTGGGAAAAATAACTGGTGGAGTCAATAAAACCAAGTATGGAGGAGATGTATTTGGGAGGGAGGAACTCATCGGATGCACATGAGGAAGGGAATCAAACAACCTGTTGGCCAGTTTAATATGAACAACTAATCTGCCCAGGAATTGATCCACAACTCGAAGAAGGCTTTCCTCATCTCACAGACATTAGGATTGAGAACCAGTTGGTGGAAATAATGGAAAGGGGTGAGATTAGTTAGAGGATGGAAACCTTAGAGGCACTAGACATGAAGGAATTCACTAGTTACAAGGATTCAGAAGAAGGATTGGAGGAAGGATAGGATCGGGACAGTATGGAATCAGAGTCAGATTGTGATGAAAGCTTTGAAGAGTACACTAACTCATTTGATTGCAAAAATCTGATGAAAACTTTCGATGATAGCTATATAATCAGATGCATCATCGAGCACTTGTGGGAATTTTCATTTTTTTAAAATTTTAGCCGTGATGTTCGTCAGAATTTTGACAAACCTTATTTTTTGTCTACGTTTTGACAAAGATCTCTCGCCAAAATTTCAACGGACTTGCAAAGTTAAATTGTGGTGGACATAAATAAAAATGAGCTTGACTATTTATTGCGATAGTGTTTTGCTCGACGAGTTTCTTGGGTCGAAAATCAGAAAAAACTCAAGAAGATATCGCTAGGTTGAGGGTAGTCATTGTCTTTTTCTAGAATTCATTTGTGAAGTTAGATTTTTACTTCCAGGTTTGAAAATCATATTTTAAAGCAACATCTCATCATATTTCATTTTTAGTCTTGTGCATTTTCAGAATTTCATTTCCAGGTTTTAGACCTGACTTCACAAATTCTTTAAAAGGGAATTGTTTATAACTGATGGAAAATTCTTGATCGATTTGGACAAAGATTATATTTACAAGGTTTCAATTTTAACCCTAATGATCAATTTTCAATAGATTTGGGAGCCATAACTAGATAATATCAAAGATGTTGGTTGTTTTTTACTGTAACCAAGTTTATCTTCTAGACACATAGCATATATAATCTCAGATAATACTGCCTTACAATACCATCAATCTATATTCTAACCCAATAATACTTATCAAATCCTTATATGAACATATTCACCTATAAGTTATAACCTCACTCAAGAATTTTAATTAATTCCTTGAGTTAAAGCCAAAATAAGAATTACACACACCATAACAGTGAGATGAAAAGAATAACCCTTGATCATTTTATTTAAGATAATAATATATTCATACAATGGAGAGACATGAGCTTGAAATGAGAAATTTTCATTCAGATGCTAGTATTGTCTTGAAAATTAAGTACCCATGAAACTAAACCCTACAACAGAATAACACCAAACCTAAGAATAGTATCTTCACTATAATATCAAGATCTTTACAAATTCACTCTGCAACTTCACTTAGAATCAACATAAATATATCTAACTCACTAACCCATATTTTTGGTCCTGAAATCCTTCTTATAGGGAAAATGAAGGAGCAACAAGCATCGAACTAGAAATACACCTGTCACTGGTCACTTGGACCGCCTTATGACATTTCAAAAATTGGTTACAACAGCTGAGTCTCTGGAGAATCTTCTTGTTCATCCTATCCACTGGAGAATAACTGTTACATTTGCCAAACTTCGAAAACTTGCACCAAAATTGCCACCAAGACATAGCCAAAATTTGTTATAACCATAACCGCTGAGCTGTTAACTGCCGGTTGTGGACTCTATCCTATTCTTCTTCAGTTAAGTACTTGTCTACCCATCCTTGATATTCCTCATCCATTGACCAATTAAAATTTACCACCTCATTTACCTTGGCACCGTAAGGTGTATACTTTACTGCTACCTGATTCACCTCCCTTTCAAAAGATTCCAAAAATGTGCTAGTGTTAATGAGATATTTAGAGCAACAAACTAAAAAATGCAAAAATTAAGGTTAAGGCCTTGTTGGTTGTTTTTACTATAACCAGGTTTATCTTCTATTCTACCTATAAAATTGTCAATTATAATCGAGGGCAGCTCGAAGGACCTGGACCAACTGATGAGGATTTTAACAATAAACCTCCTACACTTCGGGCTCTGCAAAACCTAGGAGGGTGGTCTGGTATAATGTGTTTATAATATTTGCACCGAAATTATAAACAATCATTAACAATTAATAAATAATCCCATTTAATAGCTCAACAAAATAGGATAATACTGAATTGAATTGGATTTTCATCAGTAATACCAACTACTTGGAGCATGAGATAATTACAACAATATTTCACAACTTAAGATAGTCATTTAATTTTGCAATTTGGTAGCAAGCTCTAAGCAAATAGAAACAGACATAGAACCTCACACATGCATACGATTTAAACCAGTTCCATATACCATTGGGGAGTCAAGTTCACAAACATTTAAAATCCCATGACAGGTTCAAACACATAGCATATAAAATCTCTAACAACAATTGCCTTACAACATCATCAATTTATATCCTAACCCAATACTTCTTACCAAATCTCTTTATAAACACATCCATCTATAACTCCAATCAAGCATTTTAATTAATTTTTTGAATTAAAGCCAAAATGGAAGTCATACACACCACAACAATGAGATGAACGCAATAACCCTTGATTATATTATTCAAAATTATGATATGCTTATACAAAGGAGAGACATGAGCTTGAAATGAATCATGATAACTCAAATGCTATTACTGTTATGAAACATCAAACCTTCATAAACCCAGAACCCGACTAGAAAATGACACAAAACCTAAATTTTATTTACATTGGAACAATCAGGCATTACAACTTGCTCTGCAACTATACTTAGACTCGACCTCAAAATATCTAACTTGCCAACCCTTATTTCTAGCCTTGAAATCCTTCTTATAGAGAATGAAGGAGCAAACAAGCATCGGGCCAAAAAATACACATGTCATTGGTCAATTGGACCGCCTTGTGACCTTTCAAAAATATGATTACAATCGCCAAGTCTCAGAGAATCTTCTTGTTAATTCCACTCATTAGGGAATAGTTGTTGCATTTGCCAAACCTCAAAACCTGCGCCAAAAAGCCGCCATGGAGACAAAACCATAATCAATTACAACTATAACTATTGAGTTGTTAGTCGCCGATAGTAGACACCGTTTTACTCCTCTTCGGTTAAATACTTGTCCACCCATTTCTGATACTCTTCATCCGTTGGCCAATCAAAATTCACCACCTCATTCACCTTAGTATTGTAAGGTGTAAATTTCACTGCAACCTGATTGGCTTCTCTTTCAAAATATTCTAAGAATGTTCTGCTATTAATTATTTTATCCATGCTACTTACCAACAAATCATAATCAGAATCATCACAAATCAATTTGATTTGTGCATTAATAAATTCTTCTGCCCTTTCCTACCACTGCTGCAATGTTTTAACATTTCCTTGTGCATCAGTGATGTCTGGAAAAAATGTATCATTCCAGTCATCAAAGCTCTTTACTATCTCCCTAATTCTTCTACTCAAATCATTAGGTAGGGCCTGGAATCCATTCAATGATTTCACAAAGATTTGAGTAGGCTTCAATGACTGGGGCCTATTGTCTGCATCAACCCTAGAAGCCTTATACATAACATCTAGATCATTGGCCCTAGGGATCCACTTCTCAGCCAATGGAAAAACTATTTCCCGATCCCTATTGATATTTTTTATTCCATCCAAAAATAAAGAATACAAAGAATGTACAGATGGTAATCTACCATCCACCCTCTCATTTAAATGCCTCAAAACTGTGTCCACCACCTCATTTTGTTTGGCAGTTGCATCATCCTCACTTGCCTTTAAGGTAGCCTGTAATTCTGTGATCTTATTTAACATTTGCTTCTTGGTGGGATCCATTGAATACTCCACTTCTTCTTCAACTGGCCCCAGTGTAGGACTGAGAGTAGGTGTCTGGATGGGGTATCCTGGAGTAGAAACAATTGGAATAGTAAGGGGAACTGATCCTGAAGTAGGAGGTAATGCTCTCATACCAGGAGCACTGGAGGATTCTCCCACCTGCTCATATTTCATCCTATCTACTTCAGATTTCAGCTCAACATTCCTTTGCTGCATCCTACTATATTCTCAATTATTATGTTGTACTTCTCCATCAAACTCTTCTTTTCAGCCTCTTCTCTCTCAGCTATCTCTTGGGCCAATTTGGCCACATTAACTGTCAGACTTGTAGCTTTTGTTGTTGAAGTTTCAAAATCTCTCTTGATAATTAGCCCTCCCCTTAGATTTGGACTAATATCTGTTACATTTGGTTTTCTTCCTTGGGGTGCAAACGGCCATATGGCCAGAGTTTCATACTCCTCACTGAAGGAAAAATCTTGCAAAGATTCATTAACCTCTTCTTCACTGTTTTGCATAGGATGCTTGGACTATATGGTAACATTGAATGCTACGGCATCGACTATGTCCTACTCAAGAAAAATTAGGACACCATCCTGGGTCACAAGTCTCCTTCCTTCCTCAAGAGTGATGTTTTTGAATTCCTCCATCAATTTGGCCTTGACCTCATCATCATTCTCTTGCTTAGACCTATCAGGTCTTGATTCTCTCCTTCTCTTACATTTATCCTGGTATTCCTCCAGTTTCATCCTCCAAATTAGTTGCAAGAATACATGAGTCTTCACAAAGGCATCATCATCTAAGAATGCCTTATAGGCCTCCATCTTGGCATCTTGTACACATTGCCCCTTTATATCCATATCATACAACACCCATTGTGTTGATCTAGGAGGGGAAGGGATACCAACCTGCATGTCTTGATCAGTAACAATTATCTCATCCATCAGAACCTCTTGTGTTTCCTCAATATTTTTCCTCTTAGGGCTTGGCTCTAATGGTAGCACTTCTGGATCACTTCTTGGTGGTGAATCTAAATCCATAATCATTATCCCTCCATGTGCTCTGAGCCTTGGGGCTGGTTATGATGATGCTTTCACTATTTGTTTTCCCTTCCTATCCCCCTCATCCTCCTCACTGCTATCATTCTTCTTTCTCTTGTATAGAGGTTTGTCAACTGGGGGCTGATATGTTGGCCTTGTTTCCTCAGGCCTCTCCTCTGGTCTTTGAATTCCAAAGTCCATTTCCAAATTGACCTTCTCGGTCATCAAGGTGCCCATGATCCCTTTAAAATTATCCAACAAGAAAGAAATTCTCTTGTGGAATGGAGTAAACTCCATTAATGGATCATATTTTGGATCCATTCTATGCACCATGGCCAACAACTTCTCATAGGCAATCCATTTTTCTTTATTCAATTCTTGCCCTATTCAAATCAAACTCATTTCTGATTAGGTCCTCAAGAAAATTGAATTCATGTACAAATCTGCCACCTTTAATTCGTTTCCTGAACAAAGCAAAGAATCCCTCAGGTTCAAGCTGCCTCCTAGATCCACTCTTCAAATGATAGTCATAAAAAAACCTTCCAAAGTGGACCCATCCTCCCTTGGAAAAGACAAAATCTTAAACAACAATATAATCAAGGAACAAATTCCCTTTTCCTCTCCCTATCAGGTTGTCTTCATGAATACAACCTAGCTACCACATGACCTCGACAAATCCCATCCTTGATGGTACATTATATGGGAGACTGTGAGGGGCTCCCTAGAAACCAAACACCCTTAGGACAGTGCTCACGGGGTTCAAAATGATGTCACCCAAATTGTGGTAGACCTTTAAATTAGGCTTCCTCACCTTTGGTCAAAGGAAGTCATGCAAATATTCAAAAACTCTTGGCACATTTACCACCAACCTAGCTCTGAGTCTCAAGGCAAAGTAGTTATCAAACTGCACAAAGCTGGCACCTCCCCTATTGTAAGATAAATCTGCACTCCAGAGCTATATTGGTAACCTTTCTCCATTCACCTCTTGCCTCAACTCCATCTTCTCTGAGAAGAAGTTAGAATTCCTATACAAGAACATATGCATTAACAAGGGAGTACCAAAAGAAAGGAGTGTTGACATCACCCACAAGCAACTTCAACAAACCATCATGTATATTTTCTGCAAGAAAAGATGCATAGTCATACACCATGGAGAAATTGGGATGCTAAATTTGAGCGCCCATAAACATATATGCAATGGGCATTACTGTTTGGGCTGAATCCCAAAATCTGGCACAATGAATAAAATGTTGCCAAAAAGTGATTAGAAAAACAACTTAGCTTGAAAGGCTCCTGGTCATTTGGGTTAATGTGAATCGTTGAACTGCTTGCCCTAGCCAGGTGAGGAGGAAGTAACTTTAATCTGAAAAGAGGCTTTGACCTCGCATATTCCTACCTCATTTCCTTAAAATCAATTTGGACCAAGAATAAGCTTGACTCACTCAAATCAAAAACCTGCTGAATTTCAACTGCACTTATGCTCAGCAGAATCCCACCATCATTATCCCTAATTACCCTTGTAACTGGGTCATAACGTGTAACCACTGCTCTAATAGGTCCACGTCAGGAAACACATTCAACACTACTAGTTTCCTCATGTCATATCTCTAGCCATTTGAAAAAGGGTGGGGTAGGTTTCTCTGTCCATACCATAGCCTGAACATTTCCAGACCTGTCATTGGAACCCTAGCATCTGCAATATTATAGTTTTTGCACACTAGTCCCTCACCCAAGGTTCTTCCATTCATTAAAACCAAACCCCTTCTTCTGTCATTTGTCGATAGTGGGAGTTGATATAGAAAATCATCATATAAATTCCTTTGTAAATAATCAACATGGCCAGAGTGTTGCTTTGGTGGTGCCATATCAAACAACTAAGGCTTTCTTAAAATTAAAATTCTTGAACAAACTAGGGCTACCTAGAAAACGAAATTACAACACAACTATGCAATTTCCAACAATTCAAATGAACCAATAACCCTATAACAATAATCAACAACCCCCAGAATAGCACACTACAACTTTTCACAAGAATCCTAGTAAAAAAAAACCAGTGATACAAAAAGTAACTCACGGGATTTTGTACCTTGTAGAGAACCAAACCTTTGTTGTGATTGCTTTAAAAACTTTATCTTTGGCTTTGAACCGCTTCGAAAACACTTGAATACTTTTGTGGTGAAGATAGAATGAAATCAAATACTTTATGTCGATTGAATTTAGCCAATAGATGTCTCATCTGCCATTAAAGCCCATTTGTAAGTCGTGCCAATGGATCCAATCACATTTGATGCAAATTTAAACTTCAGTCGTCGATATTTTGTTTTTGTCAGATCATCGAACGACCACCTTCAAAAAGGTTGATGTAATCTCCATGTCAGCATCGAGGGCCCACCACAATGTGTAGCTCCAAAGGGATACACGTGGCACTCACCCATTATATCATAATCACTAAACACCCCGCATCTTTGGATCACGTGATGGCGGGCGATCGTTGATTCCCACCACCAATGATCGTGTTCACTCACAGTAGTCAACACCACCAAATATAACCGTAGAGAAAATTTTCATCAAGATTAAAGCATGGCCATCAATCTCGAGCATGTGCATCTCACAACTCTTTTATTAACCCACCTTTTAACGTATTAAAGTCTGATAAAAATATTAAACAATTTATTAATCCTTCTTTGACATTGGCAACTGAAACATGTGGCGCCCACCCGTGATAGCGCAATCAATTGAAACCCAGTGGTCATGTCATCGAGAGATCGTGGGGAACGGTCAAGGTCAACTAGAGGATGATCGACGGTCATTAAAATACACTCCCTACAAAATAAGATAATTATTAGAAGGAAAGGGGACATCACCTAGGCCGACGATAAACGATGGCATAAAGTTGTTCTTAAAGCACGGGACATGGGCCGACCTAGACTTAGGAAATAATAAAGTTGAGGTGAAATATTAACACAATGTATTAAAGGGGCCTGACCTAGACGAGTCAATGGGGAATAAGTCATTTTAAAACCTCCCCTAAAAGGTAACGATGAAATAGATCCAACCTAGGGTTTAAGATAGAACATTAGGATTTCATGAAGGTAAAAATAAAACCCCAACCCTAGGCTCCTCCAGAATAGCATGATAGACCAACAATGTGGTAGAAAATTAATGGAACTCAAAGAATGAAATTTGAGGCTCCATCAAGCCTCTCTATTTTTCTCAGTTCATTTAAAATTTTTACATGCTGCCAAACAATCTAGCAAGCTATAACTATCATGCAGATTATATGATTTCTATTTGTTTTGTACTTTGGAACAGTTTAGAAGATGAAATTGTCTCCTCATGTAGAAGTATAAGCTTCCATATTCCTTCAGAAGTTGGTACAGGAATCAAAAGATGAAATTATCAAATTGGAAACCAAACTTTTTGTGGTAAGAAGAATTGATTTTGACATGAATGGCATGTTGTAACAACTATATCAAGTAATACAATTTATTTAGTTATTTGAAAATTTGGTGATTTGTGTGTAGATATGCCACCATATGAAACTGAGTGGAAAAGAGCACTCCTTACCTTATCAAGTAATATCCAGGTAAAATGTTATAAAACATAACTTGTGCTTTTAGTGAAGTTGGTCAACCTACTCATGCTTTTGCATGCTTAATTTTTTCCTTTTGGATTGAGCTACTTATGATAAATTTTTAACTTTCCTTGCAACCTGTGTATTACCCTGTCAAGTTTTTAACTGGTTAAAAACAATCTCTTATAAAGGATATAACATTCCTTAGTACTTTAGATTGTCCTTTATGTTACAGGAGGCATCTGACTATTGTTTATATAATTCAACTTTATTTGAGAGTAAGCATATTTAATCTCTATGTGGTAGATTTAGACACTAAAATGATATCATCCTTATTCAACCATACACTATTTTTTGTCAGATGGATGTAATTATTAAGGAAGACACTTTCATTATTCCCTTAATGGATTGAACTTGCAAGGAGGCCATCTAATAGTGTTGCCTATTGATATCCAAAGCAGGAATGTGAATAAGACTGATGACTATATAGGCTATATTGTAGATAAAATTCATAGATCTTTTAACTTTATCAAGGCATATAATAGGGTGGTCCACTTCAAATGAAACTCTTTATTATTCCATACTATTTTATTTCCAAAATTCATTTGTGAAGTCAAATTTGTACTTCCAGGTTTGAAAATCATAGTTTAAAACAACATCTCATCAGATTTCATTTTTAGACTTGTGCATTTTGAGAATTTCATTTCCAAATTTTGTTGTGCAAGTTCAATATTCTGATTTTAGGAGTCTAACAGTTGGAAATCATAGTAAAATCAGAATTTAATAATTTCCAGAATTAGCATTTTAAAGTGTTTTTTGGGGTCATTAACTTCAGACTATCTTCTCTTTTGTAGGGGTGGTTGCATGCCGAATTTTTTTGGTGTAAAATATCATAATTATTAGATTTTGTTATCTGTCTATGATTAAAAATTATTGGAGTGTGAGTTTGATATTTTTTGAAGATCTAAGTATTCAAACTTGGTAAAGAAAAATCATGTCAAATAATATTAGTCCAAAACAAAATGAAGAGTCACTTGATAGATTGTGGGCTAGATTGAAAAGAAAGGGTGATGGGAAATGTTATTGTCCTTGCAATAATTACAAGGGCTTAAAGACGAGAAGACTTTTAATCACAACAACTAAGAAATATCGTAGGCAGCATGGTCATGTTGAAGGGGGGGCATGGTTTTTGTCCATTGGTAAGTTGTTCATTATATTTGTTTATATTGATTGAATTTGTAAATGTTTATATTGTTTTAACATTTGATATATATATATATAAAATCACTTGATCATGATCATGGTTTATTTGTGTCTGTCATTATTATAAAGGTGGGGCGCCCTAGGGCACATGATATGGATTATCACGGCCCAGAGAATGTGGTTTTGCAAGCGAAGAAACATGAAGTTGTGAATATCGAAGATGAAGTTAATGATCCTATGGAAGAAGATCATGTGCCAGAAAACACAGTTGAAGATGATGGTACAAATACATTGATCCATGACACATGTAGTGGCACAACTGATCATGTTGATTGAAATGACTTTGATGATGTTCATGATTTACCTGTACTTGAGAAGGCATACGAGCCCCTTTATGAAGGCTCCCAAGAAACTCTTCTCTTTGTTGTATTGTTGTTGGTGAACTTGAAGGTTATGAATGGTTTATCCAACATAGCAATCTCATGGATGTTAAGGTATGTCATATATGTCATCTTTTTTCATCTATTTTAATTGTTGTTAGTTCATCGCTAGTAAATAAAGGATGAAGTATGTACCATTAATATTTTTTATATTAACAAAATATTTTTTGTTGTAGATTGATTGGTGAATTTTTTTTACCACCATCAAATATTTTACCTCACTCATACTGAGATTTATTTGGCTTTATGAAAGATATTGTCTGAATGGAGTATCAAGCAATAGATGCATGTCCCAATGATCATATTATATATCATAAACAACATGAATTTGCAACATAATGCCCAGAATGTCATATCAATGGATATCAAACATATCAACTAAAAAACAAGGTGTCTCGCAAGGTTCTTCATTATATTCCCATTATTCCACGTATGCAACAATTATTTAGGTGCGAAAGCTTAGCGCAATTTATGGATTACCATGCACGAAATAGAAGTGGAGATGACATTCTTCGAATGCCTGCGGATGGTTCTGCGTTTAGGGACATGGAAGAAAAATGGCCACACTTTAAAGAAGAACCTCGTAATCTCAGGCTTTCATTGGCATATTTAATCCAATTATATATGATTTGCAGGTCTTCAAACAAAGGGAAAATTTGCATTTCCAATTTGTGGTCCAAAGATGAAATATTGTCGTTCAACAAGTTTAGGAAAGCAGGTGTTTGATGAGTATAGGAACTTCCTCTACATAAATCATAAGTATCGAACTACTGAAAAACATTTTTTCAATGGGAAAGAAGATACTACATCAAAACCACAAAGAATGACACCTCGCCTATGGAAGTTGGAATATAATAGAATTAATCGTCAAGGTTATACATCAAATCAAATTGTTTATCTATCATTTATGATATGTTTTGAATTTATATTTTTATATTGTGTTGTGTTTACTCATGTTGTAATTGACAATGATTGTCGTTGTTAATTTTTTTAACTTATATGCTTCATGAAGGTCATCAAGGCATTAATGGTCGGCTTCCACAAGGATTGAAAAGTTATCCCAGACAATTAAGTAGGTTTCCCTACTATGAGCAGCTAAAAATTGTGCATTTGTTTGATACAATGCATATCGAAAAGAATATGAAAAAAATATTATGAAAAATATTGGATGGAAGGCATGACAAAGATTTTTTTTTCAAAATTTGTAGTGACATTCAGGAAGCTAATCATGCAATGAAAAATGTCATTCAATTAAATAGCGATGGAGACCAAATTAATATAAGTGCCTTTGCTTGGTTATTAACAAAGCAGCAAAGCAATGCTATAAAACAAGTCATACAAAAAATTCAATTTCCCACATGATTTTCTGTGAACATAAACAATATCATAACAAAGAAAGGTGAATTTCGGTCAGGGATGAAAACGCATGATTGGCATACCTTCATTAAGGTAATTATTTTGGTATATTATATATATTTGTATACTGCATGTACTTTTCAGTGTATTATGTTTACTACTTTTGGAAAAATATTAATGAAAAGATCATTTTATAATTGTTGCAGTACGTTCTACCTCTATCTCTCCCAGACAACTTCAACAACAATGTCAAGAAAGTTATATATGATCTTGGAAAATACATGAGGTAAGTAGCGATATTTGTTCAATTCGTTGTATATTTTTGTTAAATCTCATTAATATATTTGTGCCTTGAATCACTTGTAGGTGGTTGTCATCTAAAGCAATCCATAAAGAAGATATAAATTATTGGAAGAGAAAAATTCCTCGTCTAATGTGTGAAATTAAAAAGTGTCTACCTTCGACATTTTTCAATGCACAAGAACACTACCTCATACACCAAGTTGAGGAGATTGAATTGTGTGGATTGTACACACAAGGTCAATGTGGATGGTTGAGAGGCACTTGAAATTTTTGAAGGCTTTGGTTAGACAAAGAGCACATCCTGAGGGTTCTATGGTGGAGGGATATATGGTATACCAGACCATGGTGTACATTACTGAATATCTTCCTAAGTTTGCAGCAAAGATCCATGTAGATCGCATTTGGGATCCCAACTCCATTAACAAATTCAAAGGGGAGTACCTGATGGGGAAAGGTAGATTGAGGAAAGTGTCAGGTAATTATAAGATGATCATGGAGATTAATTATAATACATTTTACATTTGGTTTTTATGTATATTGTACTTATTTAATTATTAATCTTCAATATTCATCAATTATAAATTAAGGTCGTATACCGTGGTAATTAACTAATTATATGTCGTTTGTGAATTTCAATTTTTTTTGATACAGTTGGTCGAGAGTGGGATGCACTACATTTGTATGTTGCAAACAATCTTGATTGGATGACAGTATGGATTGAACGATGTCAACAATCTGGTCGCGCATTAACATGGGAAGGTGTGGCTTCATTGGTTAAAGAAGCTCATCGTAATGGAGATTCCAATGTTACACCAAGGGAAATTGATTTAGCATATGGTTTAAGAGATAAACAGGTATGTATAAATATATTAATCACCCATATTATTTAATTATTTTCAATTATATTGATGTATATATATGTTGAGATTTTTTTCTTTGCATACATTCGGCCAAGAATAAATATGTTTATCAATTGACGATATTGCAATAAGTTTTACATGTTTGAAATATTGTAGGTGAAACACCACAAGGCTATGTGGTGCAATGGTCGTAAATTTTGAATCAAAAATTTGGATGACACGAAGAAAAATTGTGATTCTAGGATAACTGTAGTCTTCCAGGTGACTAATGTTTCATCTAGAAGCGAACATCCAGAAGTCTCAGAAAATCAATACTATGGGATTTTGGATGATATACTTGAGTGTGAATTTAGGTCCTTCAAATTAGTTATGTTCGTCGTCCTATGGTACAAGCTACGATTGAATGAAAATGATCCTGAGAGAACTGTTATTGAACATGATAATGGATTTACCATGATTAGTACAAGGTATTTTGAGCGAGCTGGAAATGAGCCCTATGTTCTTCCAAGCCAATGTGAGCAGGTATTTTACTCAGAGGTTCCGGGTAAAGCAGATTGGTCATATGTTGTTAGACATGATCCAAGAGGAAGGCCGACAAAGTATAATATGGTGGAAGAAGAAGTACTGAAGAAATAGAAGATGATGTAGATGATGATCAGGATCAACAGTTAGTTGATGATGTGGCTGACAAAGATGTCGAAGAGGAGGAACTAGATCATGATGATGTAGGAGTTAATGTTCATGAAGATGATATCCGTGTGGATGATGACATTATCAAAATTGATATCAATGACGATGATGATGATATGACCAATCCTTACAATGTTGAATCTAGATCGGATGATATAGACAAAGAGTTGGATGAAGAAGAAGATCAATGACATTGAAATGTATGAGTTATGTGATTGTATTATCTATTTGATATTAATTTCTTGATAGAATTATATTTGAATTATGTGGTTACATAATTAATTTATGATGTTTTTAATTTTAATTATATTTGAATTATATTAGAATATGTTCAATTAACAAATGTAAAAAATAAAAGATGAAAGTGTGAGACTAGTGCCTTGTTGGGTGTATGGAGTCTAATGAAGATATATAAAAGTGTAATCTATGATGAAAATAATTCAAACTATTTGGCACACAGATGTAGTTTATAACTTGTATAAATGTGCAAGTAAATGACTGACAAACTCTACTTGAGATAGAATGAAAATCCTAGTTATGTGATTCTTCTTATTGATCCAATTAATACTCTTCAGTTATTGTGATTGACTAGAAGGGTTTAATATTTACCTGAAAGAACCAAATAATCACATCACATAAATACAACAAATGTGTATCAGTAAACTGAATATATATATATATATATATGCTTGATATATCAATTTAAACAACAAAAAAACATCAAAATGGAGACAACCAAATAACTGTATAATTCCACAAACAACTGATACCAAGATTAAGCCACAAGTTCAGACATCTTCATTAACTTCATCAAAATTCATACATGCATCTGAGTCTTTTAAAGGAAAGTTTGATTGCAAACTATCTACTATATCTTTCTCTTATCCACCTATATCTATTTTACATTATGAAACATATATAAATATATCAAAATTGTTAAAGGGCACGTCCTTTCATAAATGTATTTTGCTTAGCAACAATAACAAACTAGAAATTATGCTCTATTAAGCCATAAATAGATGTTTGACAGATAGTCTCGGTAAGTTGGCCGCTTGTGTGTATCAACATCCTTCAGTGCATTCCTTATGGCTATCTCCATTTCGAACATCTTCTTATTCTATTCACATGCCCTATCCATTGTTAAATCATTTCCTGTGGTTGTCTCCAGAATTGTTTGCATCATCGTCTCGCATTCCTTCATCCATCTGTCTTTTCCCTTTAGTTCCCCTCCATCTTCTAACAACATTGGTACTCCCATTATTGTGACATTGATCATCCCCTGCTCATCATCTTGCAATTCATCATGGAAGTCTTTATGTTTTTTCATAAAATGGTTTCTAGTATCAATAACTGTGTTATCAGGATCATCCCTTTGGTTTATTTCCTGGAACTTCTCTCAGATCCTACCATCTATCCTCTTGTGTTCTTGTAGTGCAGTAAAATTGTTTGAATGTGTTCCCCAGAGCTTACTCAACCAAGTCATTAAGTTGGTTTGCCTCTTCCTTATTATTGCAATGAGTGTATCACATTTGCCTCGTGAGTACACTTTTGATTCTTCCCACTGGTCTCTTGCTTGGGATCTTTCACCATGAGTCAATTACTTTGTGGATCCTAGCGTGATTCCCATCATGTCCTTCAAGTGATAAATTTGTCTGAGTAGTCTCTCATTATTAATCTTATACATTTCTTTTTCCTTGATTAGCTTTTGGATTTGGTCTTTATTTAATTTGGCCACATTAATGCCAATTTTTGTTGTAGCTATTGGACCAACTTCACCAACTTTTAACGTCATTACATGTCCAAAATCCTTTTCAGTATCGATTACAACAGATTTCTTGTGTGGAGGATACATGGCCCATATCATTAGTGATCCCTCATCTGGGTTATACTTAGATCCTGCATAGATCTTTGTTACCCCCTTAGGAGTGAGTTTATGTGTGGCATTACTATTCTTCAGAAAACTATCAAAAACCAAAGCAGAGTTTAAATCCAACCCAGGAAAGATCATGACATGCGCATCTTCTAATAATTTCCTTCCTTTTTCAGGGGTCATCCTCTTCATTTCTTCTTCCACACTTGATTTTAAGTTATTCAGCAATTATTCCTCATTACTTGGTGTAATATTCTCCACTGATTCCCTTATTGATTTTCCTTTTATTTTGCATAAAAAGGTTTTAAATTCTAAGGTTTCAATGAATTCATCATCAACCACAAATGATTTATATGCTATCTGCCTTGTGTCAGTAGCTGCACTCCCTTCAACATCTGGTTCCCTGGCAACATACTTGTAGTCTTGAGTTCTCAATCTGGAAATTTTATCAATTGTACTGCTAGGCCTACCATCACCAGATGCCTCTTTATCAGAAGATAATAGTTATATATCTTGCAATACCCTATTATACTCATCAAGAACTTTTTTGGCTTCCTTTGCTTCCAAATTCCTGATCAAGTCATCATACAGATAGGGTATGTGATTGTATCCTCCCAAATTCATTTTATTTTTGGAAAAATCAATATACCCTTCTGGATCAAATCCTTTTCACAATGGACCCTTCTTCATGTTGTATTTCAACAATTTGTTGAGAACCATGTCATATCCATCCCTTGCTAATACAGTGAAATCATTGAAGCATAATGTACTAGGCATAAATGCCTTCTTTCTGAAAGAAATCAGATTCATAACATCTAAAGAGTCCAATTGCCTAGCAATCTCCAAATATGCAATCCTATCAGGCACCGTCTTGGGCAGAATGAAGGGTCCATCTTCAAATCCATATACTCTTATCATGGTCGCATCTTCTAGACAGTACCAGTCTCCCCAATTGTGGTTGATAGGTCCATTCAAATCCTTAGGCATTCAAAACCTTTTTATTTCATCGGTCAATGAGTATTCACAATGATGATTATAAAATTTGTATAGTGGTTTCACAAAAAAACTCTTCAAAATGTAGATAACAAGAATTAGCAAATCTGCAATCCCAGGTGGCAGTCCAGAGTTGTACTGGTAATAAGCTTCCTTCCTCATCAAATTGTACAAGCCTTAGTTTTTCAGACCACATCTGCAATTCTTGTCCATAATAAAGTATCATATGCATTAGGATTGAATAAGCATCCAAGTGCAAGATAGGAGCTCCACTTTTTAATGCCATCAGTCCTGAATCAAGTACTTTAAAGATGTGTGAAGCATCATAAAAAAACCTTGAATTATGACATTGGATGTCTGTTGCAATTACCATGGGTACAATTGACATGTGCTCAGGGGCCTCCATTCCCAACACTTGACACATTGAAAAATATGTGTACCTCATGTAGGGTTCAAACAAATCAACATGGAATGGGGGACCATCACTTTCATTCAGTGGAACTGAAACACCATCTTTCTTAGACCTATGTAGTGGCAACCTCCAACCCTTCTACAAAGTATCCATCCTCTAGAATTCCTTTTCCAGCTCTTCAGGTACAATTTTTTCACCACACACTCCCTCTATGTTAAAAACCTCACAGATGGCAGCTTCAGATACATGTATAAACAGTTTACCTGATGGATCACAAATAGCTTTACATTTTGGATTATAATTGGCAGCTAGCATTTTCACCAATTCTACATTTACAAATACATTGGGGTAGACTAGTTTCCCTAGGTTTAACTTCCAAGGATTGCACACTGGTTCGTATCGGTTCCTTCATTGGTAACGAAAAATAAATAGCTCATATCCCCTAATTGGGGTCCATATGTCTCATATATGCTTGCATTTATCCTCTAACTTTTCCACTTTTGCCCTAAGTTGTGCAGATCGCCTGACCTTAGGTCCTGAGCCAGACAATTGATCAATTAAGTCCTAGTTTAGCTTCCTCTCAGCTACCCACGGTTCCTTCAATGCTTCAATTTTTTGCTTTTTTCCTCTAGGGTTTTTACACTCACTCAGTTTCCTACCTTTTGCTTTTCCTGAGCTAGTGCTTTCCATTTTTATGAATCACAAAACTAGAAATTTAATTGCAGGGAACTTACAAGTTTATTTAGAATTCTTTGACCGCAAGATCCCTTGGTCCTTCATTCGTTCCTCTGCTGCTAACTTTGCAAAATTTTCCTTCAATTTATTTTCTCAATTCAGGAAATCATCGACACATTTGGTAGTAATACTGCCATTAATGTCCTAGCTTTGAAGACGAGCGTAGTTGATATTCGAGTTTACCCACTGTCACATCAAATGTTCTATCAGCAAGACAATTGAAACTTTGGGCAATCCTTTTATTCAGGCTTGACTAACATTCATTAAACATTCTTTTTTTCAGGGAGACATTACGTCGATATCACAAGATGAGTGTTTCGGCGATGATATTTCATCGGCGAGACAAATGCACTCGGGTTGACTCATGGATCTTACTCCAATGGCGTTGGTCTGGCCGATACAACTCCTTGTGCTTTGATCGGTGAGACAAGACAAGTTTCTTGCCAATGGAACTTCATCGGTGAGACCTATATGCTTGGTATGACCTTTTCATTTCACCCCGATGGAACTTGTCTTGCCGATGATATGGGTTATTTGAATACTCGATTTTGGAGGTTTTCATGATATCAAATGGTCAAGAATGATGTGATCATATCATGTGACTATTGATGGAACTTCAAATTTTTGCTCTTTGAATTCCATTTTATCTTGCCTTATGTCTCTAGTCTTCCATATTGTTTGAAAAAACCTAAGGTTGGGGTTTTTGTTTATGCTGAAAGTGTTTTTGGATTAGATGTTAATTTAATATAATATATTATAAAAATATTCAATAATATAATATATTAAATTATTTTAAAAGATAATATATTACATAATTTAAAATTAAAATATAAAATTATAATTTTATTATTTAATATATTATATTATATATTAGATGTTATATATGTTACATATTATATTGTATATACATTATAATTATAATATGATGTTAAAATTATATATTATACATTATATTTGTTACATATAGTATATATGTTAGACTATTATAATATTTTGTTAAATTAATAATATAATATATTGAAAATAAATTATTTATTTGAATTTGTTATTAGATTATTTTATATATTTCAATTTATTATTTAAATTATATTTACGTCGAAGGCGTGTCTTATTTGAGAATTCCAAAGCCAATTATGAAATCAATGATCAAGAGTTCACTACAAGGAATGGATTACAGTTGATTTGAAATTGAAACCCTTTCATAAATTCTCCTGAGGAAAAATTGGTTGCCCAGTTAAAATTTTCTTGTAGATGGTTTTCTTCAGAAGTTTTCCCCAATTTGATTTATTGTTGAAATTCAATAAATATATATACAATATATAAATATGAATATATATATATATATAACCTCACACATATATATAATATATATATTTAATTATTCATAAAATTATGTTATTTAATTCTTTTTAAACGTCGTACGACGACTGCACGGGGGTTTGTTGTTTTTTGTTTGAAGAAATTTCGTTCGTTAAACATAACGAAATTGTTTTATTTGCTTGTGTGTAGGGGGAGGCGGGTCAAATACCACCGCCGCACCCCCTAAGGGAGGTGGACGGTGGTATTTCCATCGCCACCCCATACATGGGGAGCACTGGACTTACCACAGTTCACCCCCATTACTTTGGGGTGCAACTGTGGTAAGCCAGCCGACCCCTCCTTTATTAATCAATGTTATAGAAATTTATTAAGTATACGAATATTTTTCTCTAAATGTAATTTGAAAGAAAAGATTGCATGCATATTTATTCGAATAGAGAAAATACGTATACATTAGTTATAAATATTTTTCTAGAACTGAAGATTAGATAATTAATTGGTTACATCGGTTAAATAGATGCATGTTTGAGTTCAAGTTGAAGTTAATTCCAAAATGAAGAATTCTTGTAATGAAGATATTGTTTTCGTTTAAATAGTCATTGGATTAGATGCATATAAATGCATGTGTTAGGTGAAATTAAAATAATATGTTTTTTTGAAAAGAGGAAATTATAATTTATTTAAATAATGTAAACCATTTGAGGAAATAGATATTTTATTAAGTTTAAAATTGAGGGAATTGGAATAAAAATGGAATGATTTTCTCATAGTTGTTTAAGTTAAAATTGAGATATTTGAAGAGTCGATTAGTTAATTGGTTGAATTTTCTCCTTCGTCTTTATAAGGGTTCTTATTAAATTAGAGAAAATTGTGCAACTTGTCTTAGTATTCCTGCTTATCATTGAATGTGAAAGGATTTAGTAAATCCAAATCTTAGATTTAATTGTCATGTTGATTGCCTTTGTGGTTCGTCTAATTGCAATTAGAGGAAATGAATATTTAATTAAGTGTATTGTGGGAATAGGTATTTAAAAAAATATATACAATGTGTTAATAGGAACAAAGATTTTAATATTTTAAATTGAGGAAATAAGGGAAATAGTTAGTGTGATGTTTATCTATGTTTGGAAGAGCCTTTTTAATTAATTAGTTAAATGGGGATAATTGTGTGGTGTGAATGGTTATAAGTCATCTCGTTGACTGTATGCAAGGTTGTGATAAATTAGAATATTGTAAACATTAAACTATTGTGCCTTTATGATATGTTTGAGTTCTCTTTGTGAATTTTTGGAGTAAATTGAATAGAGGTATTAGACGAGGTTAGAAGTCTTCCTAGTGGGGTATGTTAATTTGAGAGTTATTTCATGGTCTTGTCTTTTGTAGTTCTATATGGTGGTAAGGTTTGTCATTTTCAGTGAGTCACCCGGTTTCCACGAATGGGGAATGGTTTGTTCTTTTTTGAATGGATTGTTGGATATTTTGTACCTCCTTAGTTTGGAGTGGTGATGAGTCACATGATAACCGTAGGAGAGTGAAGCTCAATGAGGGCCGAGATTTGAAATGATCTGACGGGTAACTCATGTATCTTGAGTGGCTTTCTCCTAGGTTGGTAGTATGTTTAGGTTACTGGTGAGTCATACTGTTAAACTCTGATACCATGTGTAATGCCCCGCCACGGGACCCTAAAGGAAGTTGCAACACAATGCGGAAGCGTACAATTTTTTAATACAACTTTTCAACTTTAAAAACAATGAAATAAACCATATTTTGAATATATAGATTTTTCAAATAAAAATTACTATTATGTTATTTTTCAATATTAGATTTAACATGCTATAATATTAAATTTAATATTAGTTATATGAATAAGATTCGAAATTTTGAAATGATTTTATTTTTTAAATTCATCTAAAATTAATTCTTAATAAAATTTTATAAATTATTAAAACCTTATTAATAAATTATAAGTTATTTTCCAAATAAATTCATTTAAAAAAATTACTTTTAACGTTTAAAGATATGATATTTCCAAGTTTAGATTAAAAATCTATGTTTCACATCACACAATTGCACAACCAATAAAAAAGATATGAAAAAACAAGATACATAGGAGAGTATTAAGAGAAAGATTAGACAAAAAATAGTAAACATAAAGTCTATAAACATAATACAACAAAAGAGTAATAAAAGAAAATAAGTAAATAAATAAATAAATATAATGTGGGAGGTGATTTAAGGGAAAAATAGTAAGAAAAAAATAATAACAAAAATTAGAATAATATTAAAATAAGAATTCAAGATTAAAAGGTGAATGCTATAAAATATTATAACAATTATAAAAAATGAGTTACAATCAAGTATAATTAGGAGTAGGGAAAAAACTAAAAAGTAAAGAGAAAAATACAAGATAATATAAAGAAGCTTGGATAAAAATGGATGAAATAAATCCATAAAATGTCATAAAATAAAAGAAAATAATATCTCATATCTAGAAACTAAATACTTACCTTCATAGAAACCATAACCAATGCATAGTACATGTTGTAAGCACTTTATTAAAGAAAACATTGACCATTTTATAAAAATCTCATGTGCTACCAATATACATAATTAGATGTGGAAATGAATACAAATAATTACAACACAAATTTAACTAATATTGAAATTTAATCTTGTTAAATAATTATTTTTTTATTTTTGATTTTCTTGAATATTTATTAAGATTAGGGTTATACTTAATAATTTTAGGGAAATAATTAAAATAATTAATTTTAGGGTTATAGTCTTTATTTTATAATATTATGATATTATTCTTTTATTATAATTAAAAAATTATTAGAATTAAGATTAGGTTTAGGGTTTAGGTGAATGTTAAAATTGAGATTTGAATTAAGGTAAGAAGTAGAATGAGAATTATACACATAGATAAAAAAATTTATAATAAAGAAAAAATGTAATTAAAAATCAAGGAAGAAAAAAAATGAACCCAAATTTAGATAAAAAGAGATTTAATCAAAATATACTATAACTTTAATCCTATTAAATAATTATTTTGAAATATTTTAATTTCATGATTATATATCAAAGTTACTATTATAATTATTAATTTTAGAAATATAATTGAAATAATTAATTAGAACCTTAATTTAATAATAATAATTATTAATATTATAATTTTAAACCTACTTATTAGTATTATAATTAAAAAAATATTATGGTTGCTATTAAATCTACCAAAAAACTTATGGTTATTATTAAGATTAGGGTTAGGGTTCAATTAGGGGTTAAACTTATGGTGTCAGTATCATCAAAATTTTATCCATAAGCATCTTCAATCTTCATATTATTATTATTTGTCTTCTCATTTTGCATGCTAAATGAAAAAACTTGGTTTTACACCTTATTTAAGTCATTTAATCCTTGATTTTTGTCTCCAATAGATTTATTCAAAACTGTATACACCATCCAATTGAACTATGAGATTCCTCTCTTCTTCTATTAGGATGTAAGAAAAATCATTTGAGAGGTCTTTTTGGATCTTAGCCATTCTACTTTCAAGGAGATTCTTTCTCTGAAAATGTTCTAAAGATTTGGATATTCCACTCTTTCAGTCTAAGTTTTATGAATTTTAACTTTATGTTGAGCATGCACATCTTAGTGCAATGATCAACTGTTTGGGTGAGCTAGGAGTCAGTGATAACCATTTCGAAGTTTGGATTTTCCAACTACACTTTTTCAAACTTGAAAGACACTCTTCTAGGGAACTTGTCCTTATCTATGAGCTAGTAATTCGAACCGACTTTAAATAGGGTTATGATTAGGGTTCATATAGTTTTATGGTTAGGGCTAAGCTTCAATTGATTAAAAATAGGTGCCTTGAGAAGGATATATCTCGGTGTACTTTACATATATTTCTAAAATATAGGCATGCTAGTTGATTTGTTACAAAAGAGTTTGCATATATTTTATTTTTCAATTGTTTTTAGAAGACATATTTTTTTTATTAAGAAGATTAAATTATTAATTATTAATTCTAAATAAATAAGATTCATCAATAAATATGTATTAATTTTGTGATATCTTTTTTTATAAAATTAGTGTATAGTAAAATTTCTCATATTTATAGTGTTTTTTAATTTTTAATTTTACTTTTAAATAATTATTTAGGATGCCTCGCCCAATATTAAATTTTGAAAATGAAGAACAACAAAGAGAATATGCTCAAAATTACATGAGACAAAGACATGAATAAATAATAATTTACAGAAAGAAGAATACATCGTGTACGAGAATCTAAAGATGAGCAATACATATTAAGAAGATAACAAACAAATGAGCAGTTAGACCAATTTAATGAGATAGAAAAACAACAAATACAATTATGCAATCGTGAATTAGTTGAAAGGATCTATGAATCTCATGAGAATATAGAGGGTAAATTTGAAGGAATGAATTCAATTACAATAGATCGTGTGTTACAAACACCAGATAATAGAGTTCAAGATGCAATAAATGTTGAAACTGCAAATCATGAAGAAAATAATAGTCCACAATAGGAGTTAACCTCTCAATTGAGAAGACAAAGACGACTGCAAAGAAGACAAAATGAAA
The DNA here is from genome assembly GCA_007115665.2 of Sequoiadendron giganteum. NCBI lineage: Eukaryota > Viridiplantae > Streptophyta > Pinopsida > Cupressales > Cupressaceae > Sequoiadendron > Sequoiadendron giganteum. The sequence continues at coordinate 99,917,389 of CM021107.1, read as the reverse complement.
GACATCTAGGTACATGCAATAACAATAGAAATGTGAAAATTGATTTGAAAGATTTACAAATTATATTTCGACATGGTCTGGATAAACTTGCAGCACCAAGCATGTGTTACATTTGTCAAGAAAGTTACCCTACAATGAAGGTTGTATGAGTTCCTGAAGGCCCAATTTGCAATAGATGTCGACAAGAGAAACATGAACATCAATTTTTGACATTAAATAATATGAATCTTGGTCCCACAACCATTAGAACTTGCAAACTTAACACAAATTGAGGAAATTTTGATAGGGCATGTAAATCCAGTACTTCAAGTCACACATGCAACTAGAGGTCAGTACAAATATAAAGGACATACCATAATTTTTCCACAAGAAGTAAGAGAAATAGCTAAAATTTTACCACATCGAATAAAATATTTACCAATTATTATTGTTCAAAGGAAGGACCAACACGGAACAAATTACAATTTTACAGTCAATAGAGAGAGGGTGTACAAGGCATTGAAATATAAGATAGAACATGATAAGTTTTATAGAGATGTGTAAATTGATTAAAATGCTCTTAGTGAATTCACATGCAATTCAAATGAAAACATTTTTGACAAATTAAACTCTATTCATATGGAGTTTGATTCAGAGATTTAACTAAATACATGCACTACAATTCAAGTTTTATAGAGATTTAACTAAATACAAAAAGGCTGGGAAAGTGCACAGGCACTACAATTCAGAGGCGGGATTGACTAAAACATCTACACCTTACAATTCATTAATATTATGCACAAGCTTAGAAAAGACCATGGCATGGTGGGCTGAGTCAGGTTTCCATTCCTCCCTCAGATTCTTTGTCCTCAGAGACTTCCGATTCCACCTGATTCTTGTATGCAATGTAATCTGCAATCATCGGGTAGTCTGCTCTATAGTTCTGGTGAGTCACCCCCTTTGCTTTCTCCTCTAGGTCCCTGGAATCGAGTGGTATCCATTCTTCCCCGGAGCCTAAGTCCCAATCGACGTCGTCTCCTGATGCTAACTCCTCTACCAGCCCTTTGTCTTGCACATATCACATTACCCAACCACGAGGTTTGTTGGTGGTTAGCTTGGCTGCTCTGAGCAGGAAGGTGATGCTCCGGTCCCTTTCATCCCATCATTTTTCAAACCCTTCTAGGTCAATTGTCCTGACCAGAGGGAATTTCATGACCTCTTTTCCTTGTATGCTCAACACATAGTAGTTCTGGTGCATTGGGATGAGATTATTATTCATCCACATTATCCAAGGTTGCATCAATGTCTCCTAGCCATGCGTGAATGAAAACCATCTAGGTTAGTTTCTGTGCGATTTCCTTCGGCACACCCATGTGGAGGAGCACCACCAGAAACATTGTTGGTATTTCTGCATTGGATCGGAACCTGTGATATGCTTTCAGGAACTCTGGTCCTACAACCTTCTTGGTTGCTTAAAGTATCAGTAGGTGGGACAAGGCTAGTAGCCCATTCGGCCTTTGGTTTGTCACTTCTCCTCAGAATGCTTGCATTTTCTTGTCGATGTCTAGGAACAGAGGAGTCTCCATCCCTTTATCGCCTACTTCTATCACCAAGTAAAAATCCTGAGCTTCTGCATGCACACACTATTCCTACAAAGACACTATGTTTTAAATGACCCAGGATGGCCTTTTTTAACTACTGTGGCTAGCAGTCTTCATGATTAATTTTCTATGATCCTGGCAATTGGAGCATGTAAACTTGCAAGCACTCTGCTGGAGGTATCGGGCGTGATTAATGCAAAGTATTTTGAGATCCACTCAATCTTGCCTTTGCCTTGAAAATTGTTTGATTTATTTGCATCTTGCCCTCTACTGTTGAGCCCTGTCACATCCAATTAGACCCCAAGTTTTTCTTTTCTTGTTAATATAGTAAGTTTATTTTTTACCTTTTTATTTAATTATTTATTAAAAAATAATTACTTTTAATAATATTTAGATTTTGATATATTTTGACTTTACATTTAGTTTATTATATTTTAATTTTTAATTTAGATTTAAGTTTTAAATTTTTTTAAGTTTTAATAATTACAAATAATTATTAAAATAAATTTAATTTACTAATATTTTGTCTTATTAAACTTTTAATTATTGTCCCTTTAATAATTTTTTATTTTTTGCAGGGAACGATTTTTTAATGACCATCGATCATCCATCAGTTGATCCTGACCGTTCCCCTCAATCCCGTGATGACCTCACCACTAAGTTTCGGCTGATTGCGATATCATGGGCGAGCGCCACGTGTCTCAGTCGGCAGTGCCGAAGGAATAATCAAAGTGCTTTAATATTTATGTCGAGTTTTAATACATTATATGACAGGTTACTAAAGCGGTTGCGAGATGCACGTGCTCAAAATCAACGGTGATGTTATAATCTTGATGAAAAGTTGCTTGATGGTTATGTTCAATGCTGGTGACTGCTATGAATGAACACGATTTCCGATGGTGGAGATCAATGGTTTCCCGCCATCACGTGATACAAAGATGCAAGGTGTTTATTGATTGCGATATCACAGGCGAGCGCCACGTGTCTCAGCTGGCGGTGCCGAAGGAATAATCAAAGTGCTTTAATATTTATGTCGAGTTTTAATACATTATATGACAAGTTACTAAAGTGGTTGTGAGATGCACGTGCTCAAAATCGACGGTGATGTTATAATCTTGATGAAAATTTGCTTGATGGTTATGTTCAGTGTTGGTGACTGCTATGAATGAACACGATTGTCGATGGTGGAGATCAACGGTTTCCGCCATCGCGTGATACAAAGATGCAAGGTGTTTATTGATTGTGATATCATGGGCGAGCGCCATGTGTCTTTCCTTGGTGATGCATAATGTGGTGGGCCCTTGGTGCTGAGATGGAGATTACATCAGCCTTTTGAAGGCAGTCGTTTGATGATCTGACGAAAGGAAAGGATCGGCGGTTAGAATTTAAATTCGCATCAAGCTGGATGAGACAAATGCACTCGGGCTGACTTAGGGATCTTACTCTGATGGCGTTGGTCTGGCCGATACAACTCCTTGTGCTTTGATCAGTGAGACAAGACAGGTTTCTTGCCGATGGAACTTCATCGGTGAGACCTATATGCTCGGTATGACCTTTTCATTTCACCCCGATGGAACTTGTCTTGCCGATGATATGGGTTATTTGAATACTAGATTTTGGAGGTTTTTCATGATATCAAATGGTCAAGAATGATGTGATCATATGTGACTATGATGGATTATACTCAAGATAAGGTTTTCTTTAGGGAATCAATGAGTCCAAAATCACTGTAAAGGCTAGTTGGTTTGTGATGAATGTTCTACTGTGGGCCTCTAGCCTATCCTAGGTCTTTGTAGTAGTTTTTTTATTCTTTTTTATCAGTTTTTCAATGTTCTATACAACAACCAAGTTTCTATTTGCAATTTGCTTTAAGTTGGTCATTAAAAAGAGATATATGGTTTGTTTCCTTATAGAAATAATGCATTTATAACATTCATGTTTTTTCATTTAAAATAATGGCATTTGGTAATAATAAGAAGTGTGAAATTTGAAAAGTCATATTTTCAAATTTATTTTTTTGTATTTTTTGAAACAATTAAATAAGTTTGATGCATAAGAGGATTCAATAAGTTGTTTAGAACAGTAAAATGGTGTCAATGTTTGTGATGAGGAAAAATGAATTGGAGAGTGGTTCAAAATTGGTTACAAGGTTTGAAAGGGATGTTTAAGTTGTACTTTTTAGAGTGATAAGGTTGACATTAAACTTTTCAAATATTTTTAGTTCATATTTTTAAGATAAAGATTCTTTTAAACAAAAAAAAATGTTTTAAATTTCATACTTGGAAAACAAAAATGCAAATGCAATAAATGAATAATAGAGAACCATGCATGGGAAAAAAACACCACCTACAAATGAAAATAAGTTATTGGAATGACATAAAAAAGATGATAAAATCAAATCTATTATCGGTCTTTCCCTTTTTGACATTAAATTTTATTATATAGATTTAGATAAATCATCATAGGAAATTTGGGATAATTTCAATATTTTTATTTGGAGCAAAAATAGTCAATTTCAACTATTTAGATTCAAAATGAGAGATATAATCACTATTTGTAATCACATAAGAAATTTGAGATCTCTCATTAAACAATTGGTAGAAGTCAAGGCTCTATTAGATGATGAAGATGCTAAGGATATTTTGTTAAATAGTTTGAAAATACAACAATGTTATTTCTATGCTTAGTCCAAAAACTTCTCAAACACAAGAAGATGTGATTTTGGCCCTATTAGGAGAAGAAAAAAGAACAATGGAAAAGATTTAAAAGTTGATTCTCAACATGAGAATGTATTATACTCATGAGGTAATAATAATTAAAAAATAAAAATGAATGTTATTATTGTAAGAAAAAGGATCACATAGTGTGGACTTGTATAACTCGAGCCAATGATGTTCTTGAGGGAGAACTTAAAGAAAAATCAAATGATGTTAGCTTAGCCTATATATATTTGTTTGTTTCAATCAACATGTTTTGTTGTGAGGAATGTAAAACTTAAGGGAGGGTGTTGGAATATTAAGATTAACATTAATAAATTCACCTTACTAACTTGTTTATTTTTGTTATTAAATAATTAGTTATATTCTTATAAGATAGTAGTTCAAATGGGAAGGTATATTTGAAAGGCTTTGTAAAAGCCATATTGTAATATATTCCCAAATGAACTATATGATATAATTATTATCTTGAGTGTGTTTGTGTGCAGATATAAGTTCTCTTGACTTTTCCAATATATTTTGTATGCTCTATTAGCCATGATTTCATGATTAATTTTCCACTTTCGACACTACTTCTTACTAACTTTGCCATCCAAATTTGGCTCTTAGTCTAAATATTTCATAAAGGTGCATTTTAATTTTCTTACTATCACCTTTGGCTGAATTTTTAAATTGGTTCAACCATGCAAAAAGTATGGTTACAATTTTCTAATTATTTCCACTTAAATGTTGGTTACAATTTTCTAATTTTCTTTCCATTTAGCTAGTCACAATTTCATACTAGCATTAAACCTTGAAAATGGCAGTTTACTTCTACTTAAAACTTGTGGTAATTTCATTAATCTCTTGCTACCTCTGGTGTTAAATTGGACTAGTTATGTCATCTAGGATTTGTTCCTCAATTTTTTTTTACTTTTTTCAAAAAAAGGTCATGATGGTTATACTTGTATTACCATGAATGGATATCAATTTGAGGATTTTGGGTGTTTTCATTCAATTTTTCTTGTTTGCCCCTTAGCTCCTACTTTATGTGTGTTTTATATGGAATCCTTTGCATATCTTTTGGCTAATAGTATTTCATGGAACCTTATTAAAGGTGCTACTTTTCGTAACTCTATAGCCCAACTATTCAGTGGTCATTTTTCTAATGACTCCTTTCTCACTCTCTTGGAGGACAAACATGACATTATTTAGGATATTCAATGCCTAGATATTTTTTGGAAAGCTTTAAGGTCAAATATATAGTGGCATAAAACTCAATGTTATAGGAAATCCTTCTTAGCCAAGCCCAATTGGTTCAATTCCTATGGATAGAAGGGGGTTGATCATAAGGAAGTGTTGAGATTCCTAAGCATCTCTTTTACCTTTTAGGTTTCTCCTTCCTCTTTAAGGAAACATATCATTTCTAGAGCTGAGAAAAATTATCATATTAAATTATGAAGCCCCTTTCTTTGGCAAGGAGATTCCATGTGTGTTCAAAAATTCTTGTTGCACACATTTCCATTACTCATGTTGCTAAGAACCTTGCAAATCCTCATATTTGAAGATTGAAAAAATCCAAAGGTATATTTTATGGCCTCCCTTTAACCAAGGAAAATGGTTTCACAAAGTATCCTAGGAGTTTTATTATTTCCCTCATGACTATAATAGGCTTGGCTTGCTTTATATTCACTACTCTAAATGGCGTCATATTTTTAAATTTAATTAACATACTCTAAAACCTAACGAAACCAGGTTGTAGCTCATCAAATTGGAGAAGTGAAGGGTCAATACCAGCACTGAGGAAGATTTTGGAGCTAAAACAAGGTCAATACCAGCGCCGAGGATGAGGTTGAGGGCACTTAGGGAAAATCGACGAGCAAGGGACAATGAGTACTATAAGTTTGGCACCCTGATGGGGATTCCTCTCCCTCAAGAGCACTCTTGCTCTTCCCAAGACCTATTATTTGGTCTTCCTAGGTTATTCCTCTCTACCCTACTCAGGGATCATTCCTAAACCCCTCTCACCATGTAGGAATCTCCACCAATTTCAAATTCTTCACCATCTCTCCCATTCCACCACTAGGCTTCCTTGGGCTCAACTTTGCTACAAAGTATCCTAACCTTTCTTGGGGTTTGGAATAGGTCCTCCAGCTATTCCTTGAGTTATCTCACTCCTCTTTTATCCTTCTTGTAGGATTCTTTCACCTTTTACCCATCGCTTTCTTGAAAAACCCAATTTTAGGCCTTGTAGCCTTCTTGGCCAATTATGCCTCCTAAAACCAGTTTTCTTGGCTTTTCTCACAAATGGTATCAACAAAACCAAAATATTTTTGTAGATTCCTTCTAGTTACCTCCTAGGCTTCAATATTTTCTAGGTATTAGGTCCCACAAGTGTTTGTACATAGGACTGTCTTTAAACCCCCTATTTTCAAGGGTTTCTAGGGTTTTGGGCTCCTTTTCCTTCTTTGAGGGCTTCAATGGCCTCCTAAACTCTCCTCCTTGCAAAAACATGTCTAAGATACATTTTCCCACACTTCCATACTCTTTATTGGCACAAACGAATCCATCTAGCAACTTTCTTTGTTGTTGTCCTCTCCAAGCCACTAGCCAAAATGCACTTGCACTCGCCTAGTGCTTGATGTTTTCATGAACTCCCCTGCAAACCAAGACCCCAAAATATATATATTTACACTATAAAAATATTCCCCTACTTTATTCCAAGTGGACATGGTAGCTTTTCCATGGGAATTCAAGTGGGGATCATTGTTTCCAAAAACTGGCCTGAACCGGTAGTGAGACCAAGAATACCAGAAACTTGCAAAAAGACAACCAGTTGTATTAAATGACTAATATAATGCTTCAAAAATTAAGTAAGTGACACAAATGAAAGACTCAAAGCATCATACAAGTCATTTCAATCCATTCTTGACTGGATGAAGGCTCAAACACAAAAATTCAATGAAATTTTCACTCTTCCAAGTCACAAAATCTCCTTCTCAAATCTCAATTCATACAATCAATCCTCTAACATGGGTATTAGGGTTATTTTGACCTTATATACCTTTCTCCCACATTCTAGGACCCTTGGGTCGGGCTTAGAGCATCATTTAAGCCATTTTCCAACTTCTAGGCCAAATTTCCAAGACAACATTGTCTAGTTTTGCCTAATCTACTCATTGAGACTTTTCCAGACTTCAAGGATATAAAATAACCTATTTTTCCACTACACAATCATCAATTCACCTCTTGGGACTTTATCAATTAGTCCTTATTATCTTGGTGGTTGGCTAGAACCACCTACAAGCCAAAATTGCCAAGATCTCACCAAAAGACCTTGAGGTGCTCCTGCACCATTCTCCCCCTGCAACAAAGAAGTTAAGGAACCTGTGGTGTCAAGAGCTCCTCACTAATTCCATGCTTCTTAAAGTCACCTTCTTCTATCCAAGTAGCTTCAGACTCTTGTCGATGTCTCCACTTCACTAGGTGCTCCTTGTATGTCATGTGCCTAGTCTTCTTCACCCTTGAGTCTAAAATCCTGTCCACATGGTTTGATCTAATCATGTACATTGAGTCCTTCCACATCCTTACTGACCTTAGCATTGTACTATTCTTCTTCCATGTCTGTTCCTCTATACTTCACCAAGTCCTTCACATTGAATATAGGAGAAATAGACATCTCCTTGGGTAACTCCACCTTGTATGCATTTGAACCATACTTAGCCAACACTTTGCATGGCCCTATCCTTTTCATTTGTAGCTTACTTGGTATGCCTTTCTATAGTCTTGCCTTGTTCAAGTATACCATCACCATATCACCTATCTCAAATTGTAATTCTCTTCTCCCTTCATCTCTTTTAGCCTTCAACTTTTGATTAGCCTCTATCAATGTCTTCTTCACCTGCTCATGAACCTCTCTCATTGACTGAGAAAAATCATCAGCATGACCACTGATTCCTTCATAACCTTTCAGATCTCTAAGCTCAAGTACACCCCTTGGATGTAAGCCATACACTATCTCAAATGGACTCTTACCCGTAGTCCTGTTTGTGCTATCATTGTAAGCAAATTCTGCTTGTGGAATCACTTGTTCCCATCCTTGTCCATACTCCTTAGTTAAACATCTCAACAAGTTACCATGTACCCTATTGATCACCTCTGTCTATCCATCTGTTTGAGGATGATATGCTGAGCTATGAGACAAGTTGGTTCCTAGCCTCTTCCAAAGAGTTTTCCAAAAGTGTCCCATAAGCTTCACATCTCTATCTGCAACTATGCTTTTTGGAAACCCATGTATCCTCACTATCTCTTTGAAGAATAGGTATGCAATGTGATTAGCATCATGTGTTGTTTTGCATGGTATGAAATGGCTCATCTTGTTGAATCTTTCCACTACAACAAACACACTGTCAAGACCAGTCGGTGTCCTAGATAGACCTACTATGAAGTCCATGCTTATGCATTCCCATGGTCTATTTGGGATGGGTAATGGCTGATAAAGACCTGCATTTGTTGATGTTCCCTTTGCCTTTTGACATACTCCACATTGTTCAACATACCTTCTTACATCTCTTTGCATTTTAGGCCACCAATAGAACCTCTCCACTAAGTCTAGTGTCTTGTTCAAACCAAAGTGACCACTCAAACTGCCATTATGCTTTTCTTGGATAAGATTCTCCCTCATGGAACCTCTAGGAACACATAATTGCTTCCCCCTAAACAATAGACCATTCTACAAAGTATAATCTGCATATTCACTGTGAAAATGGTTCTCAAAATCAGAACATACCTTGTAGATCACTGAGAAATCAGAATCTCCTTCATATAAATCTTTGAATCCTTCAACCCCTGTGCTTTGTAGCTATATCTCTTAGATAGTAAGCAACCTCCTGCTAAGAGCATCAACAACCTTGTTGTTAACCCCCTTCTTATTATTGATGGTAAAGGTGTATGATTGCAAAAACTCCATCCATTTGATATGCCTCAAACTGAGTTTCTCTTGAGTATTGATGTAACTTAAAGCTTGATTGTCGGTGTATACCACAAATTCCTTGGGCAATAGGTAGTGCCTCCACTTCTTAAGAGATTTTACTAAAGAATATAGCTCTAAGTCATAGGATGAGTACCTAAACTTTGCTTCATTCAACCTTTCACTAAAGAATGCTACTGGCTTGCCTTCTTGGCTTAGGACAGCTCCTACTGCTATGTTACTTGCATCACATTCCACTATGAATGGTTTTTCAAAACTTGGTAAAACTAGGATATGTTGGGTAGCTATCTCCCTCTTCAACCTTTCAAATCCTTCATTAGCTTCTTTGGTCCACACAAACTTTGTTTTCAGTCCTCCTTTAATGGTGTCCAGAACCGGTGCACATATTTCACTAAACCTTCTCACAAATTTCCTATAGAACTGAGCTAATCCATGGAAACTCCTAACTTCAGTCCCTGTCTTGGGAGTAGGCCAACTAAGAATGGCTTCCACCTTTCTTTTATCCATCTTCAAGTTCCCTTGGGATACTAAAAATCCTAGATAGACCAATTCTTGCTTCATGAACTCACTCTTCTCAAGATTTATGGTGAGCTTCTCCTCCTGAAGTTTCCTCAACACAAGCTCTAGGTGCTTCATATGTTCTTCTTTTGTTTTGCTAAAGATGAGAATATCATCTAGGTAGACAACCACAAAGACTCCTATGTAGTCCTTCAAGACCTCATTCATCACCCTCATAAAAGTGCTAGGTGCATTTGTAAGCCCGAATGGCATCACTAACCATTCATACAACCCTTCTATGGTTTTGAATGTTGACTTCCATTCATCTCCCTCTTTCATCCTAATCTGATAATAGCCACTTTTCAAATCAATTTTGGAATAGTACTTAGCACCCCCTAAACAGTCCATTAGATCTTCTATCCTAGGAATAGGAAACCTATATCTAATAGTTATCCTATTTATTGCCCTAGAATCAATACACATTCTCCACTTATCTCCCTTCTTAGGTGCCAACACCACTGGAAAAACACATGGACTTATTCTCTTTTTGATCAGCCCTTGGTCCAAAAGTTCTTGAACTTGCCTTGCTATCTCCTTATTCTACTCCGGTGTCATCTTGTATGCAGCCTTGTTAGGTAGTGTTGCTCCTAGTATAAATTCTATATGATGATTGATTTCCCTCTTAGGTGGTAGTGTAGCTGGTGTACCTTCATAAATGATGTCCCTAAACTAATCCAACAGTTGCTTCACTTCTGTTGTCATAGGTAGCTGATTAGGTAACTCCTCTTCCTTTGGCTTCAACATGATTGCATAGGCCACTCCTTCTTCCTCCTTCATGTCCTTTAGGAATTCCTTTCCACTCATCAAAAGTGCACTAGATTCTGCCTTTTCCACTGTGGTTTCCTCTATTAGAGACTAAATTTTGTAAGTCACTCCATCCTTCTTGAATGAGTACTTATTCTCCTTTCCATGGTGTACTACCTCCTTGTCATATTGCCATGGTCTTCCAAGCAACAAATGGCATGCATCCATTGGTAACACATCACATAGTATCTTGTCTTGATACTTTCCTATAGCAAAATCAACCCAAACTTGTTCATTGACTAGTATATTCTGCCCTTTGTTCAACCAAGTAACCTTGTAAGGACACACATGGGGTATCTTGATGAGATTCAACTTCTGTACTGCCTCCTCTGATATGACATTATCAGTTGATCCTGAGTCAATGATGACCTTGCAAACCTTACCTAGTATCTTGCACTTGACTCTAAAAAGAGCTCTCCTTTGTTTGTGTTCATCCTCAATAGGTGCTTTGATCAAGATCCTCCTTAACATGAGATTCTCTCCTTTCTCCAAATCTAGACTCATCTCTAAATGTTTGGAGCAGTCCTCTTCTTGCACATAGTTTATCTTCCTCTCACTTTGTGAAGATGCTGGCTTGTCAAGACACCTATAAGCTGGATGACCCAACTGTCCACAATTGTAACACTTCATGGAAGCAAAATGAGAGCTTCTCCCAAAGCTTCCTGATCTACCTCTTCCACCATTGTTAGAGCTTCTACCTCTGTATCCCCCTCTACTATTTGACTCATGGGATTGTTCACCAACCTTAGCATCACCTTTGCTTCTATTCTCATTGCTCCTTCCACCAAAACTACCTCAATGTCCACCTCTAGAGTCTCTACCTTTCCCTTTACCCCCGGTATTAGAATCTTGTTTCTTTTTCAGTTTCTCTTCCACTTTAATAGCCATTTGATAGCAACTATGGAGGGTATTAAGTGTGAAGAGACTCAACTCCTCTTGTATGTTCCATCTAAGGCCATTCAAATACCTAGCAACCTTGATGCTTTCAACTTCTTGCACTCTAGACCTAAGGCTTAGCTTTTGGAACTCTTCTATGTAGGCAGCTACATCTAACTCTCTTTGTCTGAGATTTTGCCTCTTCTTGTGCAATTGGATATCATAGTCCTCAGGTAGATAGTTCTCCTTCACTTTAGCCACCATAGTTTTCCAACTTCCTATGGGTTTCTTGCCTTCCTTCTCTCTTTCTTCTTGCAGAAACTTCCACCAAGTTAGTGCTTGTCCTCTTAGCCTTGATTTAGCTATCTTCACCTTTTGTGCCTCAGTAACACCATCACATTCAAATTGATTCTCCATTCCCTCTATCCATTCCATAACCAACTCTACATCCATTCTTCCTGTGAACACAGGGACACCTTCAAGTGCCTTTCCACTTAATGCCTTCAATGCTTTGAGGAAGGGTTCCTCTGCTAATGGAGGATTAGGTTCTGGTTCTATTTCTTCCTCAATGTGGCTCTTACCTTTGTCTTTGTCCTCTGCTAACTGCATTTTCATCTTGCTTGCAGTCTCTGCAACCACTTCTAGTTTTTGCTTCATCTCTTCCATAGCCTCTTCAAGGCGTCTATTCTTTTCTTGTTGCTCTGTCAAGTCTCTAGCTAGCTTTACATTGGTCACCATGGTGTTCTCTCCTATGGATTCACTTCCCTCTGACATTCACTTCTCAATTCCCAAGCCTTTTTATGGCTCTGATACCAATTTGATGGGGAGTCCTCTCCCTCAAGAGCACTCTTGCTCTTCCCAAGACCTATTCTCTGGTCTTCCTAGGGTATTCCTCTCTACCCTACTCAAGGATCATTCCTAAACCCCTCTCACCATGTAGGACTCTCCACCAATTTCAAATTCTTCACCATCTCTCCCATTCCACCTCTAGGCTTCCTTAGGCTCAACTTTTCTACAAAGTCTCCTAACCTTTCTTGGGACTTGGAATAGGTCCTACAACTATTCCTTGAGTGATCTCGCTCCTCTTTGATCCTTCTTGTAGGATTCTTTCACCTTTTACCCATCACTTTCTTGAAAAACCCAATTTTAGGCCTTGGAGCCTTCTTGGCCAATTATGCCTCCTAAAACCAGTTTTCTTGGCTTTTCTCACAAACGGTCTTAACAAAACCCAAATATTTTTGTAGATTCCTTCTAGTGGCCTCCTAGGCTTCAATATTTTCTAGGTCTTAGGTCCCACAAGTGTCCGTACATAGGACTATCCTTAAACCCCCTATTTTCAAGGGTTTCTAGGGTTTTGGGCTCCTTTTCCTTCTTTGAGGGCTTCAATGGCCTCCTAAACTCTCCTCCTTGCACACACATGTCTGAGATACATGTTCCCACACTTCCATACTCTTTATTGGCACAAACCAATCCATCTAGCAACTTTCTTTGCTGCTGTCCTCTCCAAGCCACTAGCCAGAATGCACTTGCACTCGCCTAGTGCTTGATGTTTTCATGAACTCCCTTGCAAACCAAGACCCCAAAATATATATTTACACTATAAAAATAGTCCCCTACTTTATTCCAAGTGGACATGGTAGCTTTTCCATAGGAATTCAAGTGGGGATCATTGTTTCCAAAAACTGGCCTGAACCGACAGTGAGACCAAGAATACCAAAAACTTGCAAAAAGACAACCAGTTGTATTAAATGACTAATCTAATGCTTCACATAGTAATTAAGTGACACAAATGAAAGAATCAAAGCATAAGACAAGTCCTTTCAATCCATTCTTGACTGGATGAAGTCTCAAACACATAAATTCAGTGAAATTTTCACTCTTCCAAGTCACAAAATCTCCTTCTCAAATCTCAATTCGTACAATCAATCCTCTAACATGGGTATTAGGGTTATGTTGACCTTATATACCTTTCTTCCATGTGCTACGACCCTTGGGTCAGGCTTAGAGCATCATTTAAGCCATTTTCCAACTTCTAGGCCAAATTTCCAAGACAACATTGTCTAGTTTTGCCTAATCTACTCATTGAGACTTTTCCAGACTTCAAGGCTCTAAAATAACCTAGTTTTCCACTACACAATCATCAATTAACCCCTTGGGACTTTATCAATTATTCCTTATTACCTTGGTGGTTGGCTAGAACCACCTACAAGCCAAAATTGCCAAGATCTCACCAAAAGACCTTGAGGTGCTCCTGCACCACACCCCCATTCTCTTTAACCTGCAATTTTCATGCCTAGTTTCAAAAGATCTTCTCATACATTAGCAACCCATTATCGTAAAATGGTATAAGATAAGATAGAAAAAATAAAATAGCTTAGTCTTTCACATTTTTATAGTGATAACTAGAGGCACATAAACCAACTCTTCATAATAGAAGAATTTGATTATACTTTTCCAATGATGGCATTATGAGAAAACCTTAGGTTAAATGAATAATTCCTAGCTAAGTTCTTGAAATCATGTCCAACCGTATAAGAGAAGACCGCTGCTATGTGTACTTGGATAACATGGAGAAAGGCTCTTTGGGCTCTTTCATCAATCTACGTATTGTTAAATTTTAACACCTAAAAGTGAGAATGAAGAATCTTTCCTAGGATGGATTATGCTTCTCAACACCCAGATTACAAAATCCTTGTCAATATCATTTCCATCACAATAAAACCTATTGCTTGAGATATAGTCATAAAGGTAAACAAATTGGCTTTCTTGATAGTAGATACATTCTAGACAATTCAATCCTTGCATCAAAGATTGTTGAATGGGCCCAACAAACTACTCGTGATGCCCTTACTATTAAGTTAAAAGTTTGACAATGCATATGATTGCATCAAATGTCCTTTCATTTATAAAAGGCTCAAATGGATTTATTTTTAACCCTAAATTATTATCACACATTCAAAATTGGGTAAGTGCACCAATCTGTGACACAATTTAGGTGCCAAATTGAAAAAACAATTTAAAAAACCCCGAAATAAGGCCTTTGGCGCACACCAAATGGCTTTCTAGACATAAAATGCAAAAGTCAAGTTTGGAACCCTCATTTTGTCTTCAACCCGCAGCTTGAGAAGGAAGATTTAAGATCTGCAACTCGTGCTCGCCAAATCTCCTCCATTCTTTGCATCCTTAGCTTGCCATTTTCCATGAGAATACCGCCAACAGGTCAGAGAGGTCGAAGATTGCAAAGAGGTGTGTATTTTTATTCTATTTATTTCGTATTTGATTTGCAATGCAACTTTAAATAAATTTTTATAATAATTTTTTTTTCTAATTCTCAGGGAATGAATCTCCACCTCAAAACATTGAGAATTCACAATCACCCCCTCATCAAGAGGCTCCTATACAAGAACAACCCGAAACCCCTCCATCAATTCATAGGCATCCTCAAGGAACACAAGAAAATATTCAAAATCAAATTGAAAACAATAAAAGAGACATTCAACAATTGATTGCAAGATTAACCGAGCATGTCAAAACCCACCCTTATAGGAGAGGGATTTCTGAATCATTGAAGTCAATTTTAACTCATGTAGGAGAAATGAGCGAGCAAATGAATTTTTGGTCAACTAAGAGAGATAAGATGAGGCAATTTTATGCTAATGGTTTATCATATGCAGATGTCAAAAAACTAAAAATTAGCAAAGCCAAGTTGTGTGCCCTATTTAAAGACCTAAAAGCCAATGAACCTTTGTCCTATGCATGTAGGAGGTTCCCCATCCATTGGTGCTACCATGATTTAATTAGAAACAAATTTTGGGAGCGGTGGTGGATGGTATTTGACCAACCTCCATGCAATAACCATGAGGTGCCACAATAATTTTTGAGGAAACTCTATTGCGAGTTTGTCCTCAATAAAATGCCAAACCATTTTGACATCTTAGAATTTCAAGGTAGAGGTGGGGGCTCCACACACGATAGACCTGCTGCACGACGTAATCCACAGTTGGCACCGAGAGCCTTGGGTAGACCCATGGTGGAGCATGTCATTGTTCCTTCCATTGTTAAGGACAGTGTAGAGGTGGACACGATGAAGTCGATTGGCTCACTCACCCAAACCATTTTACAGTGTGCAAGTCCTCTAGTAGAGCCTAGTGTGGAGGAGACGTGTAGGCCCCGAGCTCCACCCCACCATTGTGGTGCTTGTGGTGTTGTTTGCATGTATGATTATCAGGGTGCTCGTGATGCAGCTACACAACCTACATCAGTTGCAGAGGCGATGGCTTTCACAAATGATATTTTGAATGATACATTCGACATTGACACTCAGGTAAAATTTAGCAAGTTATTTTAATGTTGTTTATTATAATATATTTTGAAATTTAAGAATAACTAAATTAGTAGAATTTTGATATGATGAAATTTTAGGGTCGCACTGTTCATGAGGGATGCTCTATTCCTACAGACCCTTATACATTCTCGACGATGAATCCATAGGTATGCAACTACTATTAAAGATATTATTATTGCATTTGAACAGTTGAATGTTATATTTGAATGTTTGTCTCATAACATGCTTCGGATTTCAAACAGTTTCTTGGTGCACCTTCTTCCTCCACACCTCGCGATTCATATCCTCAAACAATGTACACTCAGGTAGCCTTTATTCATTAATAGGATTGTAAATCTATGTTAGCTAGTTTTCATAATTTTGCGTATATACAAATCTAAAACATTGATGAGAAACACAAACATTGCATTCAAGTATTCCTTGATCGTGCCTCATTATGTTCTCCTATATCAACATGATACTTGAGATATTGTTTCATTTGAAGCTATTGACAAGAGATAGCCCTGGTGATGTTGGTGGCACGATGGACCATGGAGTTGCTGCAGCAATAGCCAGTTCTGATCCATTGAGAGAGGTATGGAATAGATTAGTCGATTTGACATTATATTTGCTCTTTTATGGTATATTATAGAAAATTCTCACGATAATTTTATGTAGTTTAATTTCTATCTTCATGGTTGCTACAGGTGGTTGTCACTCCAGATCATGGACATGGTGATGCTTTAAATGTGCATGATGACTATATGTATGTGATAAGTGATTATATTTTGTTATATGCCATTCCATAATTCAATTTCTATGTTTTAACATCTTTACTTTTAATCGTGTCAGTTGAAGGTTCAGAGTGAAGAGAGGAGGAGTAGCGGACGTGTTCGAAAGATAAGACAAGCAACAGTCACTCCATGCAGCTGAATTTCGAAGGTAGCACGGGATCTATTTCCTTCCCCTAGAGGGAAATGACTATGTATTAGTGTTGTTTGTTGTATGCCTATGTGACATTTTGGAACATATGTTTTGTACTATTGATATATATACGTGATATTTTATGTCCAAATGGCTCCTTTGTACTAAGTCTATATGGTTTTTTTGGATATATTTATATACTTTTATCAATATATATCATTTTTTAGCCTTTCGGATTTTTTATTAAAGAAACTCTTATTTTTGTAGTGCCATTCTTGAATGATGTTATCATGCGTATCATGTAAGTTGTATGATTGAATGTTGTAGGCATGGATTTTGTTTAAATCTAATGCTTAATTAATTACTGTCGAATGCTCAATAAGCCCCATCTAAAGCATATTGTATAAATAAGCTTCATTTGTGGTGGTTTGTATCCTTTGGAATGCTTCAATTACTTATGCCTCACCGATGCAGAGGCAAGGAGGCTCAAACCCAATCTGTCTGACAACCTGCCTTCAAGGGGCTCCTAACAAGATTAATACAACCTCAAAGCCCCATCAAACCAAACTCTTCTTTCAACACCTTACCCAACAATCCACCCTTGTAGCACTCTGATGCAGAGCCAAGGTGGAGAAGACTCACAACAATGGAAATGTCAATTCTCAATCAAGAACTCTTCTTCATAATGATTCAACCTAATAGGCATCAACCCACCCTCAGGGGTCTCAACTCCTCAACCTTGCAAATGAACAACAAGACTCCACCAAGGCCCTACAAATACCATCAACATTCATACAATGACAATTGAATCAATTGACAACAATCCCTAATTCAGATTCATCAAGGTTTCCAAAACTCACATTTGTGACTGGTTATTCTTATAGTACTCAAAACTCAGTTTTATCCATATTTCTCCCAAACTTTCCAAAACACTAGAAAATTACAAGATGGATTGAGATACCCTTTTCAGGGCTACACAACATACCAAAGAATCAGTGGTCTCTCTATTGGACCGACATAGACTTTCAACACACCTACTTCAATTTTGGCTTCACAATTAGCCCTTTTTTTCCAAAGGGACCACCCTTCCAACTTTAGGTATCTATCCAAAAACCTTGGACGGTCTTAGGTCATGGTGCCAAACCTCAAATTTTGTCATTAGTTTGTGTCTATAGAGCCTCTAACTCACAAAACCCAAGAAACCCTCCTAAACCTTCACAAAATCAAGGGTTTTAAAGAAACATACAACTCCAGACCTCTCTCAGCACTTCCCAAGCCCCAAACACCTCAAAATACTTTTGAAAAGACTCATCAAACCCTCACATAACCCTTATAGGCATTAATTATTAAAAACCTCTCTTTGGTTCCTCACTTCCATGTTGGAAAACCCTTGTTCAGTCTTAGAACAGTCACAAAAACACCACATAATTATGACTCCTTATTCCAAAATGAGTTTAAACGCTTATTATAACATGTTCTCAATCAATCCACTGAGATACAGTAGCAAACAATAGGTGGATTGATTGTTACATCACAAATTTCCCCTTAAACCCTTGATTCAACAACACTGGGACATACACTGTTTGTGTTGGTTCTCTCTACAAACAAAGAGTTAAGACACAAAATAAAAAAGAAATGAATTATAAAACATATAGACACATCCTCTGAAATTATTAGACCATGAAGAACCTGTATGTGCCCGTACAACACTCAAAAAGATCAAGAAAATAGTATTTTTCTAGAAAATTGCTCAAAATTGTGGTGTTTATTGTGTAAAATTGTTACAAAACTTCTTCCACTCTCTCATTCAAGCCTTGGTAAGGATTTTTAAAGAATTTTCCAACAACCATCTTCTCCCCAGTGCCTATACCCAACCTTGGGATTAGTTGGTTCCTTAATTACATTTGTTTGTGTTAAAGTTGCTTTGTTAGCATTTTACAACTTATATGATTTCTAATTGACTTCTAAGACACAAAACACCCTTTATTTGCATTATGCTTGATCTCTCAAAGCTTATTAGACAAAATAAACCTAAAGACACTAACATTTCCTTATTGATGTATTCAAATAAAAAAAAATTGATGATGTGGTGTAGGTGCTCCTGCACCAAACTCAAAACTCGGTCCAAGCCTAATTTATCCCAACCTTTCCAAAACACTTGATCATTTAAAGGTGGATTACGATACCCTTTTCAGGGTTACACAAGATATGCCAAAACCAATAGTAACTCTTTTGGACCAACATGAACTTTCAATACACCTCCCTCACTCTAGGCTTCACAATTAGGCATAATTTCCAAAGGAACCCCCTCATAAACTCACCTCCAAACCAAGGAAACTTGAAATAGTCTTAGGGATGCTCACCAAACTCAAGATTCTCCCATTTTAAGATCCCCAAGAACTTGTTCTATTCCTCTACTCACAAACCATCCTAAACCTTCACAAAAACAAGGGTTTTAAAGAAACTCATAACTCCAGACCTCCCCCAATCCTTCCAAAGGTCAAAACACCCCACAATACCTCTACCCTAACTTAAAGGACACTCACAATCCCATTCCTTTAAGTATTTCTTAGATTCAGTACTTGAGTTCCTTACTTTCATGGTGGAAACACCCCTGAATAGCATTAGAACTTCACACCCCACCACCAAGCCAATCCACCAAGCAACAGGGTTAGAACAATAGGTGGATTGGCTAATGTGTCATGGTGTTGCCCTCAAAACCCCTAACATAGAAAATAGAGCAGTAACCAAGTTTGTTGATCCCACACCCACCAACGGTGGATTTAAACCTTCAAAACAGATGCAAAGGGAGTAAACACATATGCAATCAAGTATCCAAAGCCTCAAGTCATGATAGAATTGTATGGGCCTATGCAAGGCAAAGAAAATTCAGGAAAACAAAGAAAACCAGTGATCAACATTTTCAAGTATATTTTCTTATTAGAAACTAAACAAAATCAGCCCTCAACTTGGGGTATTACAGAAATATATCTTGATACCACCTTCCAACTACCCCTTGAGCCGATCAACCACCATAACCACCCTTTGTTAGACTTCTAAGATGGCAATTTGCCAATTTTTCTCTTAATTACCATTCATTCACAACTTGATTTTGCAAATACCACCTAATTGACCTATTAAGCCTTTTAAATACAATTGCAAGGTATTTACATAGCATATAGAAATATAGAGAGCAAATACAATAAATATTTTAACTAATGAATTGTAAAAAATGGATTTTTGTAGTTTATATTCATGTCATTGATTACATTACATTGCACATCTTTCAAAGTCAAAGCATTACTTCACTTTGCATAACTAATAAGTAGATGTTGTTAGATGCCGAAAATTTAATTACAATATAGTTTGAACAAAGTCAACCTAAGCAGTTATGCAATTTCTTCACATTGCATAACTAATAACTAGGAGCAACTGCCAATTGCATTTTCTTATCATGGCATTCTATGAGACCAAATTTCTTTGAGATATTTTTTCAAATAGTTCCCTGCCTTGTCTATGTTACCACATTTTTCATACATTTCTACTAAAGCATCTTCTCAAACAGTTCACTGCCTTGTTGCTATGGCTAAAAGCCTAGAACAAGTGATTTTGAACAAGCTATGGATACTTCGAAAAATATATCAAAAGCATAATAGTAAGCAATAGCATAGAGAAGGAAATGAACTGTTTGAAAAAATGCATCAAAAAATTGCTTTGAAATGATAAATTTAGTTGTGCTTTCACTCTTCTTTAACATTGTATATCTGCTCCTTTTTATAACAAGAGATAAAAAAATGTAAAAAATTGTATAACAAGAGATAAAAACTATCTTTTTTGAAATCGAAAGGCATTTCCATAACATAGAGATATAGAGAAAATAAATTAAAGAGTTTAACTAATGAAATGTAGAAAATAGATTTTGTAGTTTTTATTCATGCATTGCACATCTTTCAAACTCAAAGCATCACTTCACATTGCATAATGAATAACTAGATGCTGATAGATGACAAAATTTCAATTACAATATAGCTTTTGACAAAGTCAACCTAAGCAGTTATGCAATTACTTCACATTGCATAACTAATAACTAGGAGCAGCTGCCAATTGCTTTAGCTTGTCATGGCATTCCATGAGACCACATTTCTTTGAGGCATTTTTTCAAATATTTCATTCCCTTGTCTATGCTACGACATTTTCATATATGTCTACCAAATAATTTTATCAAATAGTTCATTGCCTTCTTGCTATGGCTAAAAGCCTGAAACATATGCTTTCAAACAAGCTATGGATGCTTGGAAAAAATCTATGAAAGCATAATAGTAAGCAATAGCATAGACAAGCCATTGAACTTTTTGAAAAAATGCCTCAAAGAAAAGTGGTCTCATGGTGATGGAATGCCATGACAAGCCATAGACAAGGTAGTGAATTGTTTGATAATATGCCTCAACTACTTGCATTTGATGACTTTTTCCTTGAGTGAAAATTCGCCACCATAGAAAAAATCCTCCGAGATAGCGAAAACCGAGCAAGGTTATTGTAGAGGGTCCCAACGTGATCCCATAGGATCAAATGAGAAGTTTCTAAGCATCACGATGTCCGAGTAATATCATGTTGAAGTTCGCAGCCATTTTGCACTTTTGACCCTTAAGGGATTGATCCGGTTGATCGTAGCTCAGAGTGATTCTGTGTGTTTAGGTGCAAAAGAGGACCATGCCTAGCGTAAATATACCTATTCGGATGCGTTGGAAAAGTCCGTTTGGTCACACGAGCTGCAGAATGAAAGTTGCACCACTTTGCAACTTTCAACTACTTGCATTTGACAACTTTTTCCTCGAGTGAAAATTCGCCAGCACAAGAAAATGCCTTCGAGATAGCAAAAATTGAGAGAGGTTATTATAGATGGGACCAACATGATCTTGTAGGATCAGACAAGAAGTTTCTAAGCATCACAGTGTTCGAGTAATAGCATGCTGAGTTTCGCAGCCATTTTGCACTTTGGACCCTTAAGGGATCAATCCGGTTGAACATAGCTCGGAGCGATTCCGCATGTTTAGGTGTGAAAGAGGACCATGCCTAGTGTAAACGTACCCATCTAGACATGTTGGAATAGTTTTTTTGGTCACACAAGCTGCAGAATGAAAGTTGCACCACTTTGCAACTTTCAACTACTTGCATTTGACAACTTTTTCCCTCGAGTGAAAATTCACCACCATAGGAAAAAGCCTTCAAGATAGTGAAAACTAAGAAAGTTTATTGTAGAGGGGCCCAACATGATCCCATAGGATCAAATGATAAGTTTCTAAGCATCACGGTGTTCGAGTAATAGCATGCTGAAGTTCGTAGCCATTTTGTACTTTGGACCCTTAAGGGATCGATCCGGTTGAACGTAGCTCGGAGCGATTCTGCATGTTTGGGTACAAAAGAGGACCATTTCTAGCATAAACGTACCCACCTGGATGTATTGGAACAGTCTGTTTGGTCACACGAGCTGCAAAACGAAAGTTGCACCACTTTGCAACTTTCAACTACTTGCATTTGACAACTTTTTCCCCGAGTGAAAATTTTCCAGCACAGAAAAATGCCTTCGAGATAGCAAAAACCAAGAGAGGTTATTGTAGATGGGCCCAACGTGATCTTGTAGGATCAAATGAGAAGTTTCTAAGCATCACGGTGTCTGAGTAATAGCATGTTGAATTTCACAGCCATTTTGCACTTTGGACCCTTAAGGGATCGATCCGGTTGAATGTAGCTCGGAGCAATTCCGCATGTTTAGGTGTGAAAGAGGACCATGCCTAGCGTAAAAATACCCACCTGGAAACATTGGAATAGTTTGTTTGGTCACACAAGGTGCAGAATGAAAGTTACACCACTTTGCAACTTTCAACTACTTGCATTTGACAAGTTTTTCTTTGAGTGAAAATTCGCCACCATAGGAAAAAGCCTCTAAGATAGAAAAAACCGAGAAAGGTTATTGTAGAGGGGCCCAATATGATCCCACAAGATCAGATGAGAAGTTTCTAAGCATCACGATGTCTGAGTAATAGCATGCTGAAGTTCGCAGCCATTTTGCACTTTGGACCCTTAAGGGATCGATCCGATTGAACGTAGCTTAGAGTGATTCTGCGTGTTTAGGTGCAAAAGAGGACTGTGCCTAGTGTAAACATAACCAACCAGATGCATTGGAACAGTCTGTTTGGTCACATGAGCTACAGAACGAAAGTTGCACCACTTTGCAACTTTCAACTACTTGCATTTGACAACTTTTTCCCCGAGTGAAAATTTTCCAACACAGGAAAATACCTCTGAGATAGTCTAAACCGAGAGAGTTTATTGTAGATGGGCCCAACATGATCTTATAGGATCAGATGAGAAGCTTCTAAGCATCATGGTGTCTGAGTAATAGCATGCTGAATTTTGCAGCCATTTTGCACTTTTGACCCTTAAGGGATCAATCCGATTGAGCGTAGCTCAGAGCAATTCCGCGTGTTTAGGTGTGAAAGAGGATCGTGCCTAGCTTAAACATACCCACCTGAATGTGTTGGAATAGTTTGTTTGGTCACATGAGCTGCAGAACAAAATTTGCACCACTTTGCAACTTTCAACTACTTGCATTTGACAACTCTTTCCCCGAGTGAAAATTCACCACCACAGGAAAATGCCTCTGAGATAGCAATAACCGAGAGAGTTTATTGTAGAGGTTTCCAATGTGATCTTGTAGGTTCAAACAACTATTTCGTAATCATCATGGTTTATGAGTAATACCTTATCAAATATTGTTTCCCTTTTGCACTTTGCACCCTTAAGGGATCGAGTCGATTGAACCATAGCAATATTTTTGTTGAATGTCATACCCTAAGGTATGTTAGAGATGACCTAGGTTACATCAATTCCTCTGAGGCATACGTTGCCCCTACCTTGTCATTTCATCAAAGGACAATAGATTTAAAGGAAGGTTATTCATTAAGACAAGCATCATGAATGTATGAACACAAGGGAACTATGAAGGGTCACTGTACATGGCAATGTGCAAATGAAAAGGACAAATTAGAAATGAGTAGTGATCAGTTGGTAAGTACAGTGAGTGTATGATTATAAAGTGCTTGATAATCAAATTCACTCACCACAGTCAATGTCCTATGACTGTCAGGTCTATGTCAGTCAGTGCCTCAAGACTCCAAGAGCTATGGTTGTGTATGCAGCAATAGGTCCTTATGAATGTGGAGTCTTCAAAAAATACAATAAGTCAATGACAAATATTACAATAGTGATGGAAGAACATCTTGAAAATCTTCCCATTTGTCAATACTTGTAGCAATACATGCAAGGAAATAATCCTCCCATTTCCAACACAAATCATGAAATATATTGTACTTGAGAAAAGGACAAAAGGAGTTGCTGCCCAATTTTGTTTTTCCATTCCACCTCAGCTGGCCCAACTATTTGCATTCCAAAATGGTTCAAAACATGTACATCCCCTGCTCCCTATGAAACACATGGGTAGTATCCTCTCTATGGTTGTGTAGTATCATAGGAATTTGGTCCACAAAAAATTGCAAAAGCCTCTTAATCTTAGACATAGACTCACATAAAAATCATTAAAAGAGTAATAACTAAATAATTTCAGTCATACAGCTGACGAGACCTACTATCACCTTCCTGCATGCTAGGTAAGGAGGTCGATTGAAGGTCCTACAATGGTGATGTGCCCCTTCGCTACTTTATCATCTCTCGATGACCCTACGTATAAATTTCAAATATATCATGGAGAGGCTTAACATAAAACGTGTAGCATATAAGAATTCGATAAATCTAGGAGATGGAAAACAAAGAGAAGATTGACAACCAGAAAATGCACCAGCAACAGATGTTTCTCATACAACTGAACACTTGCACTAGCAACCGATGTTGTTCTTTTTTTATATACTTCAACAAAATTAATTATTACCTACAGTCACAATCAAAAAAGGATCAATGACAGTCATAAATGCATATGACATCAAACAGTAATTGTGAAAAAGCCTTATTGCAAGGTGTTGGTCCAAAAGAGTGATCAATAACATGGCTTTACAAATACAATGTGTATACTTACAAATCAATCCAAGGAACCATATGGGTCTACTCTAGTCTTTATTGTTTCGAGTATTGCCTCGTGGTCAGAATCACACACTTTCCACAAGTTCTAGTTCACAGGTTTACCTTTATATTTGATCAAATGAACGTTGGTGGCGAGGACAAGGTTCGAATTGTGAAGAATTTTCTGATGCATGTCAAAGTCCTCAAACAACCAAACTGCAACATTCTTAACTGGATACCTTTGAAGCCATGTTCCAGTAACAACCACCGAACCTATAGGATATTCTATGTTTTCTCCATCTATAACTAGGGACTCCAATTTCTTTTTGGCCTCGATAAAATGGTCAGGTAATAATTTGTACCCTCTTCATTGTCTTCATCTGCAATCACTGCATAAACATGCCCTGCATTGATATGTTCATCTTGTTAGATTTATTTACTGAGCAACATAATAAAACTTGTAAGTAAGATATATCACCCGGTTCTAGTAGGTCTAATACATGATCAAAGTCAATGGATGGTTGCATCTCCGTGATTTGTAGATCCATCAGGAGTTGATAAGTGTTAAGTGGGGTTAGACTTCTTACAGACCATTCATCAACCCACTCTGTTGACTTGCAATCATTCCATGATTGAAGTGTACATGCATAACAAAAGCATGCCATTTTCCTTGTATGGATAGTCCATGTACCTGCATTAGAGCTTCTAAAAGAGTGTAGCTCACTTGATCCTATTAGTGTACAAAAATCCTCATATTTTGCAATGTTAGTATCATCTACTAAATGAAAAAATCTACGAACTAAAGAATTGCCTTCACTACCTGGACCCATTGAACCATTGCACCACTGGACAATTGATCTTGCATCTATCAACTTTACACTATTTTTTTTCTTTAACTCTTCTTGTGCTAGGGCTCTTTTGATACATGCACCTGCTCCATCATGCTCCACCTTTCCATTCCCAACCTCTGAGAAGTTCCACATATGTTGAACACCACTAATCCTATGCATCCTGCTCAACCAGTAAAACATTCTGGCGTTCTTGAATTGTGATGTACAATTATTTGACCATATGATATGTTGACTAAATGATATGCCCCTACTAGCCAGATCAGCATAGAACATATGAAAGCAACCTTGAACAAACTTTGTAGAATGTGTGCGATCATCACTTATGTAAAAGTGACACTCCCTCAATACTTTCCTATTTTCCTTTGTACTATCATTTGCATGAATGAATGCTATATGTACAAATATAGCAACCTATGCGGAGTTGTATTATTATGATTGCACCTCGTTCTATGGTTGTAGTGTGCAGTTCTTAGCAAAGTCGACAACTGAAACGATATGATGAAGTGGAAATGTGTCCTTGCATAACTTGAACTGTGAGTCCAACCATTGTGCTTTGTGTGTATGCATTGCATAATAATAAACCACCCGATCATGGAAAATTCCCATAAATTGGTACACTGGAATCTTATCACTGACCAATTCACACTTCTTTGCTTCTTTCCCATCTTTTAGACTGTATGCCACTGTCGTATATTTTCCAAATTCCACAATTTTGTCTCCAATTCTATGTGTACTAGCCATGTGTTGGTAAACTGGCAAATGTTGCATGCCACCACAATGATCACATGTGCCATCCAAACATGATTTTTTGTAAAAAAATTTGACCATCCTCTCTTTCACATAAAATGGAAGACAAAAATTTCCTTGACGATTTAGGTGGAGGCATTATGTTACATTCCTGCAAAACATTGTCAGTATGCATATCTACACATATATGTCAATAAACATCATAATGGTTAGAAAACTCAATATGAACCCTACAACAACAAGTAGTGCGTGTGTGATTTATTTTGACATAAAAAGGCTTTAGCATTTCAAAATACCTTTCACATATTTTAATTTCAGGAAACTTTTGTACAAAATCAGCAAAAAATTGGGTTTCAGTGGTATCCAAATAATGCATTGGATGTGGCTCATGGTTTATACTACCAATTCTCCTTCTTACAACATCTCTTTGATTAGGAGAGGTCCTTGTGTTATCCTTCCAATAATTCACAATTAAAGATCTCAAGCCTTGAGCAATTTTTGTGTCTTTCCGTGGCACTCTACCCGAAAATGGCCATAACTCATTGCTATTTGGATCCTCCAATCTTTCACGCCTTCCTTTGGCTCTCATTAGAGATGATCTACTTATTTTCAAAGACTTACTTGCCTTTGTAAGGTTCACCTTGTTCCTTGTTTGACTGCTTAACAGTGTTGTTGTCATCACACGTCGTGTGGCACAACTATCCTTCATGCGTGAGGTGGAACCAACGCTCTCATATGCACTCATCAAATTCTTTACAATAGAATTTTCACTTGAGTCATTCAAAACTCTTAGCCCAAGAGCCTTCATGGTGGGCCTAAATTTGAGTTGCCTCATCATTTCAACAAATAGTTGGCATCTTCCACCCTCACTTAGCTTCACAAAAAACAAACTCCATATCCTTTTTGCATATCTTTGACATGTACATTTTGGAATATTATTAGGCATCCATTTCAAAACATTGGAATTAATATGAATAAAAAATGTAGGTTTTCTATGCAAAACTCTAGGAGTTCTCAAATGTAAATTTGTGTCAATATTGGGAAGGTCAACAACATTGGGGATAGATCGTGTACCTTCAATTGGAGGTGCAATTGATGACATACCTTGAGATTGACATGTAAACGATGTTGTACCTCCAAGTTGATATGTCATTTGTGGAGTTCCTTCATATAGAGATGTGTTTGATGATGTAATTTCAAAACGCAATGTTTTTTATGGTGTGTCTTCAATTGGAGATGTGATTTCCAATGTACTTGGAAAACCACATGTTGTTGTCAATGTGTCTTCAACTGGAGATGTGCATTGAGCTTCACCTATGGTTGATGATGTGCCCCCAACTTCTGTATCCATTCATGTCCTTCCACGAACTTTCCTCATTCATGCCCTTTTTTTTCCCAATTTGACATCTCTCTTAGATTGCACGGGAATTTGTGGTTGTATGGGCTGCAATTCCTTTGCTTCACAAGCTACATTTTTTTATTCTCTTCTCCTTGCATTTTTAACTGCACGTTCTTCTGGTGTTAGAGTCTTCGGTCATTTCCTCAGCATGACCTTGAATGCTACATGTCCACAAACACACATAGAACAAAAGTAAGTAATGCATTTTACAAAAATTTCGATGCAGAGAAGGGTGGAAACCATTCAATACAGCAAATCAATGAGAATCACAAACCTAGGGTATAAATTGCTGCCACCTAAATGAAAACTAGAGACTCTTGTGTTTATTTTTCTCAAAAACAAATTTTTGATTGTCAACAAAGTCATGAAGAATATGGATTCAAAGAAGCGTTTGTGATGCTATATCTTATCATTATTCACTATTTCTTTGGCAATGAGGTTTTCCAAATTAGATGAAAATAAAAGTTTTCCATATTAGTTGAAAAAAAATGAAATACGGTGAATTCCACTAGCCATGCTGGAAATGGACTACTATAAGCAATGCAAGTAGAATTCATAAGTAAATTTATGTTAAGTAAATGTCATGTTTTTTATTTTTTTTGTTCTTCAAACTCATAAAAATTGAATTTTTTATGCAAATCTAAAATTGAACTTTTTTATGCAAATCCCATCTAATTCAATGTTGAATTCTAAGTCCAATTGTTATGATTAATAAAATCATTAAGGAAATTTAATTTATATTGTCAAAAACAAACAAATATACTAAATACAAACATTTCAATTTACCAAAATGAATATATTACCTCAGATAATGTAAAATGATGTAGAAACTTCAAAATATCTTCTTCTACGTTGTCTACCATGCAGATTGGTGGTAAAAAGGTGATGGATCAAGCATAGATTGGTACAATATGAAGTCAACTACAGAAAAAAAAGGCGTTTCTGACTTGGATAAAGTGCTAAACCAAACAAACATAGGAGAATGTGGGCCCGAATCACGGGGTCAACCCTTATTTTTACCATTTCAAGGTAAAACCCATTTGGCGAGCACTAAATATGTTCCTCTGAAAAGGAGAGACTTCAGAGAGAGGGAGAGACATAAAGTGGGAGAGAGATAGAGGGAGTGAGAGAGAGAGGGAGTGGGAGAGGGAATGGGAGAGAGATAGAGGGAGTGAGTGAGTGACATACCTAATAGAGGGATTAGGGTAGAGAGTGTAATTGTGTTTAAGGGTTTAAGTGTTGAGGGATTAGGATTGAGGTTATTGGGTTGAGGGTAGAGGGTAGAGGGTTTAAGGGTTTAGGATTTAAGGGTTGAGGGTTGAGGGTTTAGGGTATAGGGTTGAGTGTTTAAGGTTTTAAGGGTTGAGGGTATAGGGTTGAGGTATTAGGGAAGAGAAGGTGGGATGTATGGAGGGAGAAGTGAGATAGAGATAAGGTGAGAAGAGGAGGGAGGGACAAATATAGATGAGGGTTGAGGATCCAATGTATAGAGTAGATGGTTGAGGATTGAAGGTATAGGGTTCAGGACCTATAGGGTTGATGGTTTAGGGTATTGGTTTGAGGGTATAGGGTTTAAGGGAGATGGGAGAGAGATAGATGGATTGAGTGAGAGAGAGAGAGACCTGAGAGAGGGAGAGGGGGTGGGATGGAGAGACTTGAAAGAGACAGAGGGAGGGAATGGGAGAGAGACAAAGGGACGGAGGGTTAAGGGTAGAGGGTAGAGGGTTTAATGGTTAATGGTTTAGGGTTTAGGGTTTAGGGTAGAGGGGAGAGAGATAGAGGGAGTGAGTGAGTGTGTGAGAAAAAGAGACCTAAGAGAGAGATAGGGAGTGAGTGAGTGAGTCAGAGACCTAAGATTCCCTCTCTAGTTCTCTCTATCTCTCCCCTCCCTCTCTACTCTCTCTAGATCTCTCCCTCCCTCCCCCTCTTTCTATCTCTCTTTACCTTTTCTCTACCTATATCTCTCTCATTCTATCTATCTCAACTATCCATCTTTACCTATCCCTCCCTCCTCTCTCTCTTAGGGTTTAGGGTAGAGGGTAGAGGGTTTAGGGTATAGGTTTAAGCGTATATGGTTGAAGGATTAGCATTGAGGGTCTAATTTATAAGGTAGAGGGTATAAGGGTTCAGGGTTTAGGGTTTAAGGGTTGAGGATTAAGGGATTAAGGGTTGAGGGTTGAGGATTGAGGGTTAAGGGTTTAATGGTTTATGGTTTAAGGGTTGAGGGTCAAGAGTTTAAGGATGAGGGTAGATGTTTGAGGGTATAGGTTTGATGGATTAGGGTTCAAGTTCCAACATATAGGGTACAAGGTATAGGGGTTGAGGTTTTAGAGGTAAGGGTTTAAGATTGAAGGTAGAGAGTTGAGAGATGAGGGTTTAAGGGTTAAGGGTTAAGGGTTGAGGGATTAGGGTAGAGAGTTTAATTGGGTTTAAGGGTTTAATGGTTGAGGGATTAGGGTTGAGGGTATTGGGTAGAGGGTAGATGGTAGAGGGTTTAGAGTTTTAGGATTTAAGGGTTGAGGGTTTAGGGTTTAGGGTATAGGGTCGAGTGTTCAAGGTTTTAAGGGTTGACGGTATAGGGTTGAGGGATTAGGGAAGAGAAGGTGGGATGGAGGGAGGGAGAGATGGAGGGAGATTCTTGAGAGAGATAGGGAGGGAGAGGGGGTGGGAGGGAGAAACCTAAGAGAGAGGGAGGGGGAGAGAGGTTGGGAGGGAGACACCCGAGAGAGAAGGAAAGGGAGAAAAAGTGGGAGATAGGGGGTGGGAAGGAGATACCTGAGAGAGTAGGAGAAAGAGGGAGTGAGAGATAGAGGGATGGCAGAGATACAAGAAGTGAGAGATATAGGGATTGAGTGAGTGAGAAACTTGAGAGAGGGAGATGGGGTAGGAGGGAGAGACTTGACAGATAGGGAGGGAGGGAGGGAGGGAATGAGAGAGAGATAAAGGGTAGAGGGTTTAAGGGTTTAGAGTTTAAGGGTTAAGGGTAAAGGGGAGAGAGATAGAGGGAGTGAGAGAGAGAGAGAGACCTGAGAGAGGGAGAGGGGATAGGAGGGAGAATCTTGAGAGAGAGAGGAAGCAACCTTAGAGAGAGGGAGAGACACAAAGTGGGAGAGAGAGAGGGAGTGAGAGAGGGAGGGAGTAGGGGAGAGAGAGAGGGGAGGAGGGAGAGGGTTTGGGAGGGAGAAACCTAAGAGAGAGGTTGGGAGGGAGACACCTGAGAGAAGGAGAGGGAGTCAAAGTGGGAGAGAGGGGGTGGGAAGGAGAGACCTAAGAAAGTAGGGTGGGAGGTAAGTGAGGCCTGATTGAGAGGGATTGTGAGATAAGTGAGGCCTAATCCATCAACCCTCAAACCTCAACCCTCAACCCTCAACCCTCAACCCTTAAACCCTAATCCCTCAACCCCTGTACCCTCTTAATCCCTCAACCCTCAACCCTTAACCCCTAATCCCTCAACCCCTATACCCTCTTAATCCCTCAACCCCTATACCCTCTTCATCCATCAATCCTCAACCCTTAAACCCTAATCCCTCAACCCCTATACCCTCTTAATCCCTCAACCCTCAACCCTCAATCCTTAAACCCTAATCCCTCAACCCCTATACCCTCTTAATATCTCAACCCTCAACCCTTAACCCTTAAACCCTAATCCATCAACCCCCATACCCTCTTAATCTCTCAACCCTTAAACCCTAATCCCTCAACCCCTATACCCTCTTAATCCCTCAACCTCCAACCCTTCACCCTTATACCCTAATCCCTCAACCCCCATACCCTCTTAATCCCTCAACCCCCATACCCTCTTAATCCCTCAACCCTCAACCCTTAACCCTTAATCCCTAAACCCTCTACTTGAGAGAGAGAGGGACAGGTGGTGGGAGGGACATGCTTGAGAGAGAGGCATAGGGAGAGGGAGAGAGAGGGAGAGAGGGAGGGATTCACTTTGAGAGGGAGAGGGTATAGGAGGGGGAGACTTGACAAAGAGAGAGAGAGAGGAAGATGGGGTAGGACGGAGATACTTGAGAGAGAGAAAGAGGGAGATAGGGTGGGAAGGAGAGACATTAGAGACTTGAGAGAGGGAGAGGGGGTAGGAGGGAGATACTTGAGAGAGAGACTTGAGAGAGAGAGAGGGAGACTTGAGAGAGGGAGAGGGGGTAGGAGGGAGAGACTTGAGAGAGAGAGAGGGGAAGGGAGTTGGAGAGAGATAGAGGGTAGAGGGTAGAGGGTAGAGTTTTTAAGGGTTAAGGGTTAAGGGTTAGGTTAAGGGTATAGTGGAGAGAGATAGAGGGAGAGAGATAGATATAGGGAGTGAGTGAGTGAGTGAGAGACCTAATATTCCATCTCTAGTTCTCTCTATGTCACTTCTCTCTCCTTCCCTCCCTCCCTCTCTAATTTTCTCTATATCCCACTCTCTCTCCTTCCCTTTATACTTCTCTCTATCTCACCTCTCTTTCTCCCCCCCTCTCTCTCTCCCTCTCTCTTCCTTTCACCCACCTTTTCTCTCTACTTCTCGCTATCTAACCTATCTCTCTATACATCTTTCTCTCTCCCCCCTCCTTCCCTCTCAATCTCTCCACGTTCCTCCTTATCTCTCTAATTTTCAGCTCCATCACACATCTCTATCACCAATCTCACTTCTCTCTTTCCCCTTCCCTCTCTACTCTCTTTCTCTCTATCTCACCCCTCTCTCCCTACCTATTCCTCCCTCCTCTCTCTTATCTCTCTCACCTCTCTCTCTCTCCATCCCTACCTCTTCCTCCCTCTCTCCTTCCCTCTATTTTCCTCTTTATCTCCTCCTCCCTCTATCTTCCTAGACCTCTCTCTATTTTTGTCTCATCTCTCTCTCCATCCCTACCTCTCCCTATATCTCTCCTTTCATATCTACTTCTCTCTACCTAATTTTCCCTCTATACCTATTTTTGTCTCCCTCCTTGCCTCCTCTCTCTCAATGTCTCCACCTTCTTTCCCTCTCTAATTCTCTCTCTATCACCTCTCTCTATCTCTCTCCTCCCTCTCTACTCTCTCTATCTCTCCCTCCCTCCCCCTCTTTCTATCTCTCCTCTCTCCCTTCCCCCTCTTTCTATCTCTCTTTACCTTCTCTCTACCTATATCTATCTCAACTATCAATCTTTACCTATCCCTCCACTTCTTTTTGTCTCTCCTCCCAATCTCTCTCACTATTGTCCCTCCCTCCCTCCCCCTCTTTCTCTTTCTCTCTCAATCGATATTTTTCTCTATCTCACCATTATCTCTCTCTCTCTCACTCACACCTCTATCTCCCTACCTCTCCCTCCCCTTTGTACTATTTATCTCTCCTCTCGCTTTCCCTCTCTATACATACCTCTCCCTCCATCACTCTCTCTCTCCATCCCTCTCTATCTCACTTATGCCTCCTTCCCTACCTCTTTCCCTCTCTACTCTATCTCTCCTCTCCCTTCCTCTACCTACCTCTCTCTCTGTCTCTCTATCCCTCTCTTTCTCTCTCACTCTCTCCTCTCTATCTCTACCTATCACCCCCTCCTCTCTAAATCACCATTCCCTCTCTCCCAGTTTCCCTCCTTCCCTCTCACTCCCTCATCTCTAAATCACCATTCTCTCTCTATCCCACTTTCCCTCATTCCCTCTTTATGTCTCACTTATCCCTTTCTACCTCTCCCTCCCTCCAACCTCCCTCTCTCTCTTTATCTATATTTCCCATCCTATCCATCCCTCTCTCCTTCCCTCTCTACCTACCTCTCACTCCACTACCTACCACTCTCTCCCTCACCCATCTTTCTCTCTTAATCTCTCCTTCCCTCTCTACTCTATATCTCTCCCCCCTTCCCTCTCTAATCTATTTCTCTCTCTCCCCCTTCCTTTGTCCCCTCATTTTCTCTCCTCTCACTCTCTCTCCCTCTCACACACACTCACCTCTATCTCCTCCTTTCCTCTCCCACCATCCCTCCACTCTCCACTTCTCTCTATCTATCATCTCTCTCTACATCTCCTTCCCTCTATATTTATCTTTATCCCCTCTCTTCCTCTCTTTACCCACTTCTCCCTCCATCACTCTATATCTCAACCATGTCTCCTCTCTCTCTCTCTCTCTCTCTCTCTCTCTCTCTCTCTCTCTCTCTCTCTCTCTCTCTCTCTCTCTCTCTCTCTCTCTCTCTCTCTCTCTCTCTCTCTCTCTCTCTCTCGCACACACACACACACACCTCTATCTCCTCCCTACTTGTCCCTCCCTCCCCTCTCTAATTATCTCTATCTCTCCTCTCTCTACATCTCCTACCCTCTCTACCTATATTTATCTCCCCTATCCCTTTTTTTACCTACCTCTCCCTTCATCACTCTGTATTTCACCTATGTTCCCCTACCTACCTAGGGTTGAGGTATTAAGGATCAAGGGTTGATAATTGAGGGTTGAGGGTTGAATTTATAGGGTAGAGGGTAGAGGGTAGAGGGTAGAGGGTAGAGGGTTTAAGGGTCAACGGATTAAGGGTTGAGGGTTGAGGGATTAGGGTATAGAGTTTACTTGGGTTTAAGGGTTGAGGGTATAGGGTTGATGGTAGAGGGTATTGGGTTTAGGGTAGAGGGTATCGAGGTGAGGGTTGAGGGTTGAGTGTTTAAGGGTTTAAGGGTTGAAGGTATAGGGTTGAGGGATTAGGGTAGAGAGGGAGGGAAGGATGGAGGGAGAGATGAAGTGAGAAGTGAGATAGAGAGGAGAGAAGAGGAGAGAGGGATAGAGATATATGAGGGTTGAGGATCTAATGTATAGGATAGAGGGTTGATAATTCAGGGTATAGGATTGATGGTTTAGGGTATTGGGTTGAGGGTAGAGGTTAGAGGGTAGAGGGTTGATGGTAGAGGGTAGAAGGTTTAAGGGTTTAGGGTTGACGGTGGAGGGTTTAGGGTATAGGTTTAAGGGTATATGGTTGAAGGTTTAGTGTTGAGGGTCTAATGTATAAGGTAGAGGGTATAAGGGTTCAAGATTTAGGGTTTAAGAGTTGAGGATTAAGGGATTAAGGGTTGAGGGTTGAGGATTGAGGGTTAAGGGTTTAATGGTTTAGGGTTTAAGGGTTGAGGGTCAAGATTTTAAGGATGAGGGTAGATGTTTGAGGGTATAGGGTTGATGGATTAGGGTTCAAGGTACAGGGGTTGAGGGATTAGGCTAGAGAGTTTAATTGGTTTTAAGGGTTTAAGGGTTGAGGCTATTGGGTTGAGGGTAGAGGGTAGAGGGTTTAAGGGTTTAAGGGTTAAGGGTAGAGGGGAGAGACATAGAAGGAGTGAGTGAGTGATAGAGACTTGAGAGAGGGAGAGGGGTAAGGAGGTGTTAGAACCCAAAATTTCCATAAGAAACTCAAGTGATTTTCCACTATTTTCATAAAAAACCCTAAGGTTTTTCCATCTAGACCTATCATTTTCCTATCTTTCCATATAAAATTCATTTTTCCCCTTTCCAAAAAATGCTCATATACTTTATATCACTACCCCTCCCTTAAAAAATCACTTTATATATATTATTTACTGCCCAACCGCGGCCTCATACATGGGGTCCTACGGTATGGTGGTAATTGTTTGAGGGAGTCACATTAACCCTTACCGCTATATCACGGGGGGACATCATATTGTTTGCGGTAGCGTGGTGATCGGGTAGCAACTAACAAAGCAAGGATGAGATGTTTACCGTGCCACCACGCACAGTTAAACCATAGACCACGGTGACCACGGTAAACAAGTAGCGGTTGGCGAAGGGTGACAGTGGACGGTTAGTGGGTGGTCGATGAATGCAGCCAGCAGTTTGCAGAGTGGCTACCATGTTACCGCTGGCAATCAGGCCGGTGATCACAGTAGTGCGATGGTGGTGAGAAAATTGTAGTGGCGTCAATCGAAGCGATTACCACGATACCACACGTGGTTAAACCATAGACCACGGTGACCACAGTAACGGTAGCGGTCGGCGAAGGCAATCCATGGAGGATAGCAAAGAGTAGTTAATGGTTGGCACTGGCGGTTAAGGGTGGCTACTGCGGTACCGCTAGCAGTCATCCCAGTGACCACAGTAGCGTGGTAAAGGCTCATTGAAGCAATAAACATGGGGAGTAAAAAGAACACTGTAATACCGCATGAAGAAAAGTCAAACCCACGGTAGAGCAATAACAATGAAGATAATAAGGCCAAGGGAAGATAAAAATAAAGGAGCAGATAAAATGAAATTTAAAGGGCGGGAAAGAATATAAAGGGAAAAATCAAAGCGATGATATAGTTAAAAATATTTAATTTTCCGAAAGGCAATCTAATTAAATATTTTAAATCTCTATCATAAAATTCAAACAGTTGTAATAGAAAGTGAAGGGTCACGACCCTTGGGTATGTAATGTATATATATTTCAGAAAATTAGGGGACAAGTAGAAAAAGAAAGCAGTAGTTAGACTATAGGAGTTTTAATTTTCCCGAGAAGGGACTGGGATGGAAATAATGTACAAAATTTTCTTTCTGCGGTAGGAGTAGGAGTAGGTGTAGTAATTTTATCTGTCCACTTCCCTTTGCCATTGTGGATAGATTAATCAACTAGGAAACAAATCTTAAATCTGCAACATACATATAGGTGCACCTGCCTAGGTTTTGCAGAGCTTGAAGAACATAAGGTACAATTGCATCAATTGGCCTTGTTAGTTGGCCAAAAGTGTTGTGAGAGCTTGGCAACCTCTCGTGGTTCAAACCTGCATTATTGAGACCCAACAAGAGGGAGAGAATTGAGAGAGAGATGGAGAGGGAGTGGGAGAGAGATAGAGTGTAGAGGGTAGAGGGTTTTAAGTGTTTAGGGTTTAGGGTTAAGGGTAGAGAGAGAGAGAGGTAGAGAGGGAAAGAAGAGAGAGATATTGA
The DNA here is from genome assembly GCA_007115665.2 of Sequoiadendron giganteum. Taxonomy (NCBI): domain Eukaryota; kingdom Viridiplantae; phylum Streptophyta; class Pinopsida; order Cupressales; family Cupressaceae; genus Sequoiadendron; species Sequoiadendron giganteum. The sequence goes on along the minus strand of CM021107.1, from coordinate 99,880,704 downwards.
GAGAGAGGAGGCAAGGAGGGAGAGATAAATAGGTAGAGAGAAGTAGATATGAAAT